>CAMGYJ010000009.1:47700531-48130035 GCA_946122785.1 Linum tenue | reverse complement strand
TGAACGCCATTTTCCATATTTTTGAATGCCGCAGATCACGGATTCAGTTAGCTATTCCTAGGGATGAATATTAGTCTAACAAACACCGATTCGTGCGGGAAATTTGCGGTGGGGCCATTTTGGCAGATCCCAAAGGGTACCATCACGATTTTCGGGGCGATTTCGGAATGGCCATTTGCTTGGATTTTGAAGGCGAGGATCACAGATTCGGCCCTAGGGCACTCTCCACCAATGATGAAGTCTAGTAATGGCCGATTTGCGCGGAAATTTGGTCGAATTTTTACGGATGGCATTTTCGTAATTTTTAGGCGATTTTTTCGAACGGCCATTTTCCATAGATTTGAAGGCCGCAGATCACGGATTCAGCCTTAGGGTATCCCTAGGGATGAATAAGTCTATCAAACAGCGATTCGGGCAGAAAATTGCCGGGCCAATTTTTTGCCAGATCCCAAAGGGGTACCATCACCGATTTCGGGCGATTTCTGGAATGGCATTTTCCTTGGATTTTGAAGGCGAGGGATCACAGATTCGGCCCTAGGGCACTCTCACCAATGATGAAGTCTAGTAATGGCCGATTTGCGCGGAAATTTGGTCGAATTTTACGGATGGCATTTTCGTAATTTTTAGGCGATTTTTTCGAACGGCCATTTTCCATAGATTTTGAAGGCCGCAGATCACGGATTCAGCCTTAGGGTATTCCCTAGGGATGAATAAGTCTAACAAACACCGATTCGGGCGGAAAATTTGCGGGGCCATTTTTGGCAGATCCCAAAGGGGTACCATCACCGATTTCGGGCGATTTCTGGAATGGCCATTTTCCTTGGATTTTGAAGGCGAGGGATCACAGATTCGGCCCTAGGGCACTCCACCAATGATGAAGTCTAGTAATGGCCGATTTGCGCGGAAATTTGGTCGAATTTTTTACGGATGGCATTTTCGTAATTTTTAGGGCGATTTTTCGAACGGCCATTTTCCATGAGATTTGAAAGGCCGCAGATCACGGATTCAGCCTTAGGGTATTCCTAGGGATGAATAAGTCTAACAAACACCGATTCGGGCGGAAAATTTGCGGGGCCATTTTTGGCAGATCCCAAAGGGGTACCATCACCGATTTCGGGCGATTTCTGGAATGGCCATTTTGCTTGGATTTTGAAGGCGAGGGATCACAGATTCCGGCCCTAGGGCACTCTCCACCAATGATGAAGTCTAGTAATGGCCGATTTGCGCGGAAATTTGGTCGAATTTTTAACGGATGGCATTTTCGTAATTTTTAGGCGATTTTTTCGAACGGCCATTTTCCATAGATTTTGAAGGCCGCAGATCACGGATTCAGCCTTAGGGTATTCCCTAGGGATGAATAAGTCTACAAACACCGATTCGGGCGGAAAATTTGCGGGGCCATTTTGGCAGATCCCAAAGGGGTACCATCACCGATTTCGGGCGATTTCTGGAATGGCCATTTTGCTTGGATTTTGAAGGCGAGGGATCACAGATTCGGCCCTAGGGCACTCTCCACCAATGATGAAGTCTAGTAATGGCCGATTTGCGCGGAAATTTGGTCGAATTTTTACGGATGGCATTTTCGTAATTTTTAGGCGATTTTTTCGAACGGCCATTTTCCATAGATTTTGAAGGCCGCAGATCAACAGGATTCAGCCTTAGGGTATTCCCTAGGGATGAATAAGTCTAACAAACACCGATTCGGGGCGGAAAATTTGCGGGGCCATTTTTGGCAGATCCCAAAGGGGTACCATCACCGATTTCGGGCGATTTCTGGAATGGCCATTTTGCTTGGATTTTGAAGGCGAGGGATCACAGATTCGGCCCTAGGGCACTCTCCACCAATGATGAAGTCTAGTAATGGCCGATTTGCGCGGAAATTTGGTCGAATTTTTACGGATGGCATTTTCGTAATTTTTAGGGCGATTTTTTCGAACGGCCATTTTCCATAGATTTTGAAGGCCGCAGATCACGGATTCAGCCTTAGGGTATTCCCTAGGGATGAATAAGTCTAACAAACACCGATTCGGGCGGAAAATTTGCGGGGCCATTTTTGGCAGATCCCAAAGGGGTACCATCACCGATTTCGGGCGATTTCTGGAATGGCCATTTTGCTTGGATTTTGAAGGCGAGGGATCACAGATTCGGCCCTAGGGCACTCTCCACCAATGATGAAGTCTAGTAATGGCCGATTTGCGCGGAAATTTGGTCGAATTTTTACGGATGGCATTTTCGTAATTTTTAGGCGATTTTTCGAACGGTCCATTTTCCATAGATTTTGAAGGCCGCAGATCACGGATTCAGCCTTAGGGTATTCCCTAGGGATGAATAAGTCTAACAAACACCGATTCGGGCGGAAAATTTGCGGGGCCATTTTTGGCAGATCCCAAAGGGGTACCATCACCGATTTCGGGCGATTTCTGGAATGGCCATTTTGCTTGGATTTTGAAGGCGAGGGATCACAGATTCGGCCCTAGGGCACTCTCCACCAATGATGAGTCTAGTAATGGCCGATTTGCGCGGAAATTTGGTCGAATTTTACGGATGGCATTTTCGTAATTTTTAGGCGATTTTTTCGAACGGCCATTTTCCATAGATTTTGAAGGCCGCAGATCACGGATTCAGCCTTAGGGTATTCCCTAGGGATGAATAAGTCTAACAAACACCGATTCGGGCGGAAAATTTGCGGGGCCATTTTTGGCAGATCCCAAAGGGGTACCATCACCGATTTCGGGCGATTTCTGGAATGGCCATTTTGCTTGGATTTTGAAGGCGAGGGATCACAGATTCGGCCCTAGGGCACTCTCCACCAATGATGAAGTCTAGTAATGGCCGATTTGCGCGGAAATTTGGTCGAATTTTACGGATGGCATTTTCGTAATTTTTAGGCGATTTTTTCGAACGGCCATTTTCCATAGATTTTGAAGGCCGCAGATCACGGATTCAGCCTTAGGGTATTCCCTAGGGATGAATAAGTCTAACAAACACCGATTCGGGCGGAAAATTTGCGGGGCCATTTTTGGCAGATCCCAAAGGGGTACCATCACCGATTTCGGGCGATTTCTGGAATGGCCATTTTGCCTTGGATTTTGAAGGCGAGGGATCACAGATTCGGCCCTAGGGCACTCTCCACCAATGATGAAGTCTAGTAATGGCCGATTTGCGCGGAAATTTGGTCGAATTTTTACGGATGGCATTTTCGTAATTTTTAGGCGATTTTTTCGAACGGCCATTTTCCATAGATTTTGAAGGCCGCAGATCACGGATTCAGCCTTAGGGTATTCCCTAGGGATGAATAAGTCTAACAAACACCGATTCGGGCGGAAAATTTGCGGGGCCATTTTTGGCAGATCCCAAAGGGGTACCATCACCGATTTCGGGCGATTTCTGGAATGGCCATTTTGCCTTGGATTTTGAAGGCGAGGGATCACAGATTCGGCCCTAGGGCACTCTCCACCAATGATGAAGTCTAGTAATGGCCGATTTGCGCGGAAATTTGGTCGAATTTTACGGATGGCATTTTCGTAATTTTTAGGCGATTTTTTCGAACGGCCATTTTCCATAGATTTTGAAGGCCGCAGATCACGGATTCAGCCTTAGGGTATTCCCTAGGGATGAATAAGTCTAACAAACACCGATTCGGGCGGAAAATTTGCGGGGCCATTTTTGGCAGATCCCAAAGGGGTACCATCACCGATTTCGGGCGATTTCTGGAATGGCCATTTTGCTTGGATTTTGAAGGCGAGGGATCACAGATTCGGCCCTAGGGCACTCTCCACCAATGATGAAGTCTAGTAATGGCCGATTTGCGCGGAAATTTGGTCGAATTTTTACGGATGGCATTTTCGTAATTTTTAGGCGATTTTTTCGAACGGCCATTTTCCATAGATTTTGAAGGCCGCAGATCACGGATTCAGCCTTAGGGTATTCCCTAGGGATGAATAAGTCTAACAAACACCGATTCGGGCGGAAAATTTGCGGGGCCATTTTTGGCAGATCCCAAAGGGGTACCATCACCGATTTCGGGCGATTTCTGGAATGGCCATTTTGCTTGGATTTTGAAGGCGAGGGATCACAGATTCGGCCCTAGGGCACTCTCCACCAATGATGAAGTCTAGTAATGGCCGATTTGCGCGGAAATTTGGTCGAATTTTTACGGATGGCATTTTCGTAATTTTTAGGCGATTTTTTCGAACGGCCATTTTCCATAGATTTTGAAGGCCGCAGATCACGGATTCAGCCTTAGGGTATTCCCTAGGGATGAATAAGTCTAACAAACACCGATTCGGGCGGAAAATTTGCGGGGCCATTTTTGGCAGATCCCAAAGGGGTACCATCACCGATTTCGGGCGATTTCTGGAATGGCCATTTTGCTTGGATTTTGAAGGCGAGGGATCACAGATTCGGCCCTAGGGCACTCTCCACCAATGATGAAGTCTAGTAATGGCCGATTTGCGCGGAAATTTGGTCGAATTTTTACGGATGGCATTTTCGTAATTTTTAGGCGATTTTTTCGAACGGCCATTTTCCATAGATTTTGAAGGCCGCAGATCACGGATTCAGCCTTAGGGTATTCCCTAGGGATGAATAAGTCTAACAAACACCGATTCGGGCGGAAAATTTGCGGGGCCATTTTGGCAGATCCCAAAGGGGTACCATCACCGATTTCGGGCGATTTCTGGAATGGCCATTTTGCTTGGATTTTGAAGGCGAGGGATCACAGATTCGGCCCTAGGGCACTCTCCACCAATGATGAAGTCTAGTAATGGCCGATTTGCGCGGAAATTTGGTCGAATTTTTACGGATGGCATTTTCGTAATTTTTAGGCGATTTTTTCGAACGGCCATTTTCCATAGATTTTGAAGGCCGCAGATCACGGATTCAGCCTTAGGGTATTCCCTAGGGATGAATAAGTCTAACAAACACCGATTCGGGCGGAAAATTTGCGGGGCCATTTTTGGCAGATCCCAAAGGGGTACCATCACCGATTTCGGGCGATTTCTGGAATGGCCATTTTCCTTGGATTTTGAAGGCGAGGGATCACAGATTCGGCCCTAGGGCACTCTCCACCAATGATGAAGTCTAGTAATGGCCGATTTGCGCGGAAATTTGGTCGAATTTTTACGGATGGCATTTTCGTAATTTTTAGGCGATTTTTTCGAACGGCCATTTTCCATAGATTTTGAAGGCCGCAGATCACGGATTCAGCCTTAGGGTATTCCCTAGGGATGAATAAGTCTAACAAACACCGATTCGGGCGGAAAATTTGCGGGGCCATTTTTGGCAGATCCCAAAGGGGTACCATCACCGATTTCGGGCGATTTCTGGAATGGCCATTTTGCTTGGATTTTGAAGGCGAGGGATCACAGATTCGGCCCTAGGGCACTCTCCACCAATGATGAAGTCTAGTAATGGCCGATTTGCGCGGAAATTTGGTCGAATTTTTACGGATGGCATTTTCGTAATTTTTAGGCGATTTTTTCGAACGGCCATTTTCCATAGATTTTGAAGGCCGCAGATCACGGATTCAGCCTTAGGGTATTCCCTAGGGATGAATAAGTCTAACAAACACCGATTCGGGGCGGAAATTTGCGGGGCCATTTTTGGCAGATCCCAAAGGGGTACCATCACCGATTTCGGGCGATTTCTGGAATGGCCATTTTGCTTGGATTTTGAAGGCGAGGGATCACAGATTCGGCCCTAGGGCACTCTCCACCAATGATGAAGTCTAGTAATGGCCGATTTGCGCGGAAATTTGGTCGAATTTTTACGGATGGCATTTTCGTAATTTTTAGGCGATTTTTTCGAACGGCCATTTTCCATAGATTTTGAAGGCCGCAGATCACGGATTCAGCCTTAGGGTATTCCCTAGGGATGAATAAGTCTAACAAACACCGATTCGGGCGGAAAATTTGCGGGGCCATTTTTGGCAGATCCCAAAGGGGTACCATCACCGATTTCGGGCGATTTCTGGAATGGCCATTTTGCTTGGATTTTGAAGGCGAGGGATCACAGATTCGGCCCTAGGGCACTCTCCACCAATGATGAAGTCTAGTAATGGCCGATTTGCGCGGAAATTTGGTCGAATTTTTACGGATGGCATTTTCGTAATTTTTAGGCGATTTTTTCGAACGGCCATTTTCCATAGATTTTGAATGCCGCAGATCACGGATTCAGCCTTAGGGTATTCCCTAGGGATGAATAAGTCTAACAAACACCGATTCGGGCGGAAAATTTGCGGGGCCATTTTTGGCAGATCCCAAAGGGGTACCATCACCGATTTCGGGCGATTTCTGGAATGGCCATTTTCCTTGGATTTTGAAGGCGAGGGATCACAGATTCGGCCCTAGGGCACTCTCCACCAATGATGAAGTCTAGTAATGGCCGATTTGCGCGGAAATTTGGTCGAATTTTTACGGATGGCATTTTCGTAATTTTTAGGCGATTTTTTTCGAACGGCCATTTTCCATAGATTTTGAAGGCCGCAGATCACGGATTCAGCCTTAGGGTATTCCCTAGGGATGAATAAGTCTAACAAACACCGATTCGGGCGGAAAATTTGCGGGGCCATTTTTGGCAGATCCCAAAGGGGTACCATCACCGATTTCGGGCGATTTCTGGAATGGCCATTTTGCTTGGATTTTGAAGGCGAGGGATCACAGATTCGGCCCTAGGGCACTCTCCACCAATGATGAAGTCTAGTAATGGCCGATTTGCGCGGAAATTTGGTCGAATTTTTACGGATGGCATTTTCGTAATTTTTAGGCGATTTTTTCGAACGGCCATTTTCCATAGATTTTGAAGGCCGCAGATCACGGATTCAGCCTTAGGGTATTCCCTAGGGATGAATAAGTCTAACAAACACCGATTCGGGCGGAAAATTTGCGGGGCCATTTTTGGCAGATCCCAAAGGGGTACCATCACCGATTTCGGGCGATTTCTGGAATGGCCATTTTGCTTGGATTTTGAAGGCGAGGGATCACAGATTCGGCCCTAGGGCACTCTCCACCAATGATGAAGTCTAGTAATGGCCGATTTGCGCGGAAATTTGGTCGAATTTTTACGGATGGCATTTTCGTAATTTTTAGGCGATTTTTTCGAACGGCCATTTTCCATAGATTTTGAAGGCCGCAGATCACGGATTCAGCCTTAGGGTATTCCCTAGGGATGAATAAGTCTAACAAACACCGATTCGGGCGGAAAATTTGCGGGGCCATTTTTGGCAGATCCCAAAGGGGTACCATCACCGATTTCGGGCGATTTCTGGAATGGCCATTTTGCTTGGATTTTGAAGGCGAGGGATCACAGATTCGGCCCTAGGGCACTCTCCACCAATGATGAAGTCTAGTAATGGCCGATTTGCGCGGAAATTTGGTCGAATTTTTACGGATGGCATTTTCGTAATTTTTAGGCGATTTTTTCGAACGGCCATTTTCCATAGATTTTGAAGGCCGCAGATCACGGATTCAGCCTTAGGGTATTCCCTAGGGATGAATAAGTCTAACAAACACCGATTCGGGCGGAAAATTTGCGGGGCCATTTTTGGCAGATCCCAAAGGGGTACCATCACCGATTTCGGGCGATTTCTGGAATGGCCATTTTGCCTTGGATTTTGAAGGCGAGGGATCACAGATTCGGCCCTAGGGCACTCTCCACCAATGATGAAGTCTAGTAATGGCCGATTTGCGCGGAAATTTGGTCGAATTTTTACGGATGGCATTTTCGTAATTTTTAGGCGATTTTTTCGAACGGCCATTTTCCATAGATTTTGAAGGCCGCAGATCACGGATTCAGCCTTAGGGTATTCCCTAGGGATGAATAAGTCTAACAAACACCGATTCGGGCGGAAAATTTGCGGGGCCATTTTTGGCAGATCCCAAAGGGGTACCATCACCGATTTCGGGCGATTTCTGGAATGGCCATTTTGCTTGGATTTTGAAGGCGAGGGATCACAGATTCGGCCCTAGGGCACTCTCCACCAATGATGAAGTCTAGTAATGGCCGATTTGCGCGGAAATTTGGTCGAATTTTTACGGATGGCATTTTCGTAATTTTTAGGCGATTTTTTCGAACGGCCATTTTCCATAGATTTTGAAGGCCGCAGATCACGGATTCAGCCTTAGGGTATTCCCTAGGGATGAATAAGTCTAACAAACACCGATTCGGGCGGAAAATTTGCGGGGCCATTTTTGGCAGATCCCAAAGGGGTACCATCACCGATTTCGGGCGATTTCTGGAATGGCCATTTTCCTTGGATTTTGAAGGCGAGGGATCACAGATTCGGCCCTAGGGCACTCTCCACCAATGATGAAGTCTAGTAATGGCCGATTTGCGCGGAAATTTGGTCGAATTTTTACGGATGGCATTTTCGTAATTTTTAGGCGATTTTTTCGAACGGCCATTTTCCATAGATTTTGAAGGCCGCAGATCACGGATTCAGCCTTAGGGTATTCCCTAGGGATGAATAAGTCTAACAAACACCGATTCGGGCGGAAAATTTGCGGGGCCATTTTTGGCAGATCCCAAAGGGGTACCATCACCGATTTCGGGCGATTTCTGGAATGGCCATTTTCCTTGGATTTTGAAGGCGAGGGATCACAGATTCGGCCCTAGGGCACTCTCCACCAATGATGAAGTCTAGTAATGGCCGATTTGCGCGGAAATTTGGTCGAATTTTTACGGATGGCATTTTCGTAATTTTTAGGCGATTTTTTCGAACGGCCATTTTCCATAGATTTTGAAGGCCGCAGATCACGGATTCAGCCTTAGGGTATTCCCTAGGGATGAATAAGTCTAACAAACACCGATTCGGGCGGAAAATTTGCGGGGCCATTTTTGGCAGATCCCAAAGGGGTACCATCACCGATTTCGGGCGATTTCTGGAATGGCCATTTTGCTTGGATTTTGAAGGCGAGGGATCACAGATTCGGCCCTAGGGCACTCTCCACCAATGATGAAGTCTAGTAATGGCCGATTTGCGCGGAAATTTGGTCGAATTTTTACGGATGGCATTTTCGTAATTTTTAGGCGATTTTTTCGAACGGCCATTTTCCATAGATTTTGAAGGCCGCAGATCACGGATTCAGCCTTAGGGTATTCCCTAGGGATGAATAAGTCTAACAAACACCGATTCGGGCGGAAAATTTGCGGGGCCATTTTTGGCAGATCCCAAAGGGGTACCATCACCGATTTCGGGCGATTTCTGGAATGGCCATTTTGCTTGGATTTTGAAGGCGAGGGATCACAGATTCGGCCCTAGGGCACTCTCCACCAATGATGAAGTCTAGTAATGGCCGATTTGCGCGGAAATTTGGTCGAATTTTTACGGATGGCATTTTCGTAATTTTTAGGCGATTTTTTCGAACGGCCATTTTCCATAGATTTTGAAGGCCGCAGATCACGGATTCAGCCTTAGGGTATTCCCTAGGGATGAATAAGTCTAACAAACACCGATTCGGGCGGAAAATTTGCGGGGCCATTTTTGGCAGATCCCAAAGGGGTACCATCACCGATTTCGGGCGATTTCTGGAATGGCCATTTTGCCTTGGATTTTGAAGGCGAGGGATCACAGATTCGGCCCTAGGGCACTCTCCACCAATGATGAAGTCTAGTAATGGCCGATTTGCGCGGAAATTTGGTCGAATTTTTACGGATGGCATTTTCGTAATTTTTAGGCGATTTTTTCGAACGGCCATTTTCCATAGATTTTGAAGGCCGCAGATCACGGATTCAGCCTTAGGCTATTCCCTAGGGATGAATAAGTCTAACAAACACCGATTCGGGCGGAAAATTTGCGGGGCCATTTTTGGCAGATCCCAAAGGGGTACCATCACCGATTTCGGGCGATTTCTGGAATGGCCATTTTGCCTTGGATTTTGAAGGCGAGGGATCACAGATTCGGCCCTAGGGCACTCTCCACCAATGATGAAGTCTAGTAATGGCCGATTTGCGCGGAAATTTGGTCGAATTTTTACGGATGGCATTTTCGTAATTTTTAGGCGATTTTTTCGAACGGCCATTTTCCATAGATTTTGAAGGCCGCAGATCACGGATTCAGCCTTAGGGTATTCCCTAGGGATGAATAAGTCTAACAAACACCGATTCGGGCGGAAAATTTGCGGGGCCATTTTTGGCAGATCCCAAAGGGGTACCATCACCGATTTCGGGCGATTTCTGGAATGGCCATTTTCCTTGGATTTTGAAGGCGAGGGATCACAGATTCGGCCCTAGGGCACTCTCCACCAATGATGAAGTCTAGTAATGGCCGATTTGCGCGGAAATTTGGTCGAATTTTTACGGATGGCATTTTCGTAATTTTTAGGCGATTTTTTCGAACGGCCATTTTCCATAGATTTTGAATGCCGCAGATCACGGATTCAGCCTTAGGGCTATTCCCTAGGGATGAATAAGTCTAACAAACACCGATTCGGGCGGAAAATTTGCGGGGCCATTTTTGGCAGATCCCAAAGGGGTACCATCACCGATTTCGGGCGATTTCTGGAATGGCCATTTTCCTTGGATTTTGAAGGCGAGGGATCACAGATTCGGCCCTAGGGCACTCTCCACCAATGATGAAGTCTAGTAATGGCCGATTTGCGCGGAAATTTGGTCGAATTTTTACGGATGGCATTTTCGTAATTTTTAGGCGATTTTTTCGAACGGCCATTTTCCATAGATTTTGAAGGCCGCAGATCACGGATTCAGCCTTAGGGTATTCCCTAGGGATGAATAAGTCTAACAAACACCGATTCGGGCGGAAAATTTGCGGGGCCATTTTTGGCAGATCCCAAAGGGGTACCATCACCGATTTCGGGCGATTTCTGGAATGGCCATTTTCCTTGGATTTTGAAGGCGAGGGATCACAGATTCGGCCCTAGGGCACTCTCCACCAATGATGAAGTCTAGTAATGGCCGATTTGCGCGGAAATTTGGTCGAATTTTTACGGATGGCATTTTCGTAATTTTTAGGCGATTTTTTCGAACGGCCATTTTCCATAGATTTTGAAGGCCGCAGATCACGGATTCAGCCTTAGGGTATTCCCTAGGGATGAATAAGTCTAACAAACACCGATTCGGGCGGAAAATTTGCGGGGCCATTTTTGGCAGATCCCAAAGGGGTACCATCACCGATTTCGGGCGATTTCTGGAATGGCCATTTTGCCTTGGATTTTGAAGGCGAGGGATCACAGATTCGGCCCTAGGGCACTCTCCACCAATGATGAAGTCTAGTAATGGCCGATTTGCGCGGAAATTTGGTCGAATTTTTACGGATGGCATTTTCGTAATTTTTAGGCGATTTTTTCGAACGGCCATTTTCCATAGATTTTGAAGGCCGCAGATCACGGATTCAGCCTTAGGCTATTCCCTAGGGATGAATAAGTCTAACAAACACCGATTCGGGCGGAAAATTTGCGGGGCCATTTTTGGCAGATCCCAAAGGGGTACCATCACCGATTTCGGGCGATTTCTGGAATGGCCATTTTCCTTGGATTTTGAAGGCGAGGGATCACAGATTCGGCCCTAGGGCACTCTCCACCAATGATGAAGTCTAGTAATGGCCGATTTGCGCGGAAATTTGGTCGAATTTTTACGGATGGCATTTTCGTAATTTTTAGGCGATTTTTTCGAACGGCCATTTTCCATAGATTTTGAAGGCCGCAGATCACGGATTCAGCCTTAGGGCTATTCCCTAGGGATGAATAAGTCTAACAAACACCGATTCGGGCGGAAAATTTGCGGGGCCATTTTTGGCAGATCCCAAAGGGGTACCATCACCGATTTCGGGCGATTTCTGGAATGGCCATTTTGCCTTGGATTTTGAAGGCGAGGGATCACAGATTCGGCCCTAGGGCACTCTCCACCAATGATGAAGTCTAGTAATGGCCGATTTGCGCGGAAATTTGGTCGAATTTTTACGGATGGCATTTTCGTAATTTTT
Source organism: Linum tenue (assembly GCA_946122785.1). Lineage (NCBI taxonomy): Eukaryota > Viridiplantae > Streptophyta > Magnoliopsida > Malpighiales > Linaceae > Linum > Linum tenue. The sequence goes on along the minus strand of CAMGYJ010000009.1, from coordinate 48,118,097 downwards.
AGGCGATTTTTTCGAACGGCCATTTTCCATAGATTTTGAAGGCCGCAGATCACGGATTCAGCCTTAGGGTATTCCCTAGGGATGAATAAGTCTAACAAACACCGATTCGGGCGGAAAATTTGCGGGGCCATTTTTGGCAGATCCCAAAGGGGTACCATCACCGATTTCGGGCGATTTCTGGAATGGCCATTTTCCTTGGATTTTGAAGGCGAGGGATCACAGATTCGGCCCTAGGGCACTCTCCACCAATGATGAAGTCTAGTAATGGCCGATTTGCGCGGAAATTTGGTCGAATTTTTACGGATGGCATTTTCGTAATTTTTAGGCGATTTTTTCGAACGGCCATTTTCCATAGATTTTGAAGGCCGCAGATCACGGATTCAGCCTTAGGGTATTCCCTAGGGATGAATAAGTCTAACAAACACCGATTCGGGCGGAAAATTTGCGGGGCCATTTTTGGCAGATCCCAAAGGGGTACCATCACCGATTTCGGGCGATTTCTGGAATGGCCATTTTCCTTGGATTTTGAAGGCGAGGGATCACAGATTCGGCCCTAGGGCACTCTCCACCAATGATGAAGTCTAGTAATGGCCGATTTGCGCGGAAATTTGGTCGAATTTTTACGGATGGCATTTTCGTAATTTTTAGGCGATTTTTTCGAACGGCCATTTTCCATAGATTTTGAAGGCCGCAGATCACGGATTCAGCCTTAGGGTATTCCCTAGGGATGAATAAGTCTAACAAACACCGATTCGGGCGGAAAATTTGCGGGGCCATTTTTGGCAGATCCCAAAGGGGTACCATCACCGATTTCGGGCGATTTCTGGAATGGCCATTTTGCCTTGGATTTTGAAGGCGAGGGATCACAGATTCGGCCCTAGGGCACTCTCCACCAATGATGAAGTCTAGTAATGGCCGATTTGCGCGGAAATTTGGTCGAATTTTTACGGATGGCATTTTCGTAATTTTTAGGCGATTTTTTCGAACGGCCATTTTCCATAGATTTTGAAGGCCGCAGATCACGGATTCAGCCTTAGGGCTATTCCCTAGGGATGAATAAGTCTAACAAACACCGATTCGGGCGGAAAATTTGCGGGGCCATTTTTGGCAGATCCCAAAGGGGTACCATCACCGATTTCGGGCGATTTCTGGAATGGCCATTTTCCTTGGATTTTGAAGGCGAGGGATCACAGATTCGGCCCTAGGGCACTCTCCACCAATGATGAAGTCTAGTAATGGCCGATTTGCGCGGAAATTTGGTCGAATTTTTACGGATGGCATTTTCGTAATTTTTAGGCGATTTTTTCGAACGGCCATTTTCCATAGATTTTGAAGGCCGCAGATCACGGATTCAGCCTTAGGCTATTCCCTAGGGATGAATAAGTCTAACAAACACCGATTCGGGCGGAAAATTTGCGGGGCCATTTTTGGCAGATCCCAAAGGGGTACCATCACCGATTTCGGGCGATTTCTGGAATGGCCATTTTCCTTGGATTTTGAAGGCGAGGGATCACAGATTCGGCCCTAGGGCACTCTCCACCAATGATGAAGTCTAGTAATGGCCGATTTGCGCGGAAATTTGGTCGAATTTTTACGGATGGCATTTTCGTAATTTTTAGGCGATTTTTTCGAACGGCCATTTTCCATAGATTTTGAAGGCCGCAGATCACGGATTCAGCCTTAGGCTATTCCCTAGGGATGAATAAGTCTAACAAACACCGATTCGGGCGGAAAATTTGCGGGGCCATTTTTGGCAGATCCCAAAGGGGTACCATCACCGATTTCGGGCGATTTCTGGAATGGCCATTTTCCTTGGATTTTGAAGGCGAGGGATCACAGATTCGGCCCTAGGGCACTCTCCACCAATGATGAAGTCTAGTAATGGCCGATTTGCGCGGAAATTTGGTCGAATTTTTACGGATGGCATTTTCGTAATTTTTAGGCGATTTTTTCGAACGGCCATTTTCCATAGATTTTGAAGGCCGCAGATCACGGATTCAGCCTTAGGCTATTCCCTAGGGATGAATAAGTCTAACAAACACCGATTCGGGCGGAAAATTTGCGGGGCCATTTTTGGCAGATCCCAAAGGGGTACCATCACCGATTTCGGGCGATTTCTGGAATGGCCATTTTCCTTGGATTTTGAAGGCGAGGGATCACAGATTCGGCCCTAGGGCACTCTCCACCAATGATGAAGTCTAGTAATGGCCGATTTGCGCGGAAATTTGGTCGAATTTTTACGGATGGCATTTTCGTAATTTTTAGGCGATTTTTTCGAACGGCCATTTTCCATAGATTTTGAAGGCCGCAGATCACGGATTCAGCCTTAGGCTATTCCCTAGGGATGAATAAGTCTAACAAACACCGATTCGGGCGGAAAATTTGCGGGGCCATTTTTGGCAGATCCCAAAGGGGTACCATCACCGATTTCGGGCGATTTCTGGAATGGCCATTTTCCTTGGATTTTGAAGGCGAGGGATCACAGATTCGGCCCTAGGGCACTCTCCACCAATGATGAAGTCTAGTAATGGCCGATTTGCGCGGAAATTTGGTCGAATTTTTACGGATGGCATTTTCGTAATTTTTAGGCGATTTTTTCGAACGGCCATTTTCCATAGATTTTGAAGGCCGCAGATCACGGATTCAGCCTTAGGGTATTCCCTAGGGATGAATAAGTCTAACAAACACCGATTCGGGCGGAAAATTTGCGGGGCCATTTTTGGCAGATCCCAAAGGGGTACCATCACCGATTTCGGGCGATTTCTGGAATGGCCATTTTCCTTGGATTTTGAAGGCGAGGGATCACAGATTCGGCCCTAGGGCACTCTCCACCAATGATGAAGTCTAGTAATGGCCGATTTGCGCGGAAATTTGGTCGAATTTTTACGGATGGCATTTTCGTAATTTTTAGGCGATTTTTTCGAACGGCCATTTTCCATAGATTTTGAAGGCCGCAGATCACGGATTCAGCCTTAGGCTATTCCCTAGGGATGAATAAGTCTAACAAACACCGATTCGGGCGGAAAATTTGCGGGGCCATTTTTGGCAGATCCCAAAGGGGTACCATCACCGATTTCGGGCGATTTCTGGAATGGCCATTTTCCTTGGATTTTGAAGGCGAGGGATCACAGATTCGGCCCTAGGGCACTCTCCACCAATGATGAAGTCTAGTAATGGCCGATTTGCGCGGAAATTTGGTCGAATTTTTACGGATGGCATTTTCGTAATTTTTAGGCGATTTTTTCGAACGGCCATTTTCCATAGATTTTGAAGGCCGCAGATCACGGATTCAGCCTTAGGCTATTCCCTAGGGATGAATAAGTCTAACAAACACCGATTCGGGCGGAAAATTTGCGGGGCCATTTTTGGCAGATCCCAAAGGGGTACCATCACCGATTTCGGGCGATTTCTGGAATGGCCATTTTCCTTGGATTTTGAAGGCGAGGGATCACAGATTCGGCCCTAGGGCACTCTCCACCAATGATGAAGTCTAGTAATGGCCGATTTGCGCGGAAATTTGGTCGAATTTTTACGGATGGCATTTTCGTAATTTTTAGGCGATTTTTTCGAACGGCCATTTTCCATAGATTTTGAAGGCCGCAGATCACGGATTCAGCCTTAGGGTATTCCCTAGGGATGAATAAGTCTAACAAACACCGATTCGGGCGGAAAATTTGCGGGGCCATTTTTGGCAGATCCCAAAGGGGTACCATCACCGATTTCGGGCGATTTCTGGAATGGCCATTTTCCTTGGATTTGAAGGCGAGGGATCACAGATTCGGCCCTAGGGCACTCTCCACCAATGATGAAGTCTAGTAATGGCCGATTTGCGCGGAAATTTGGTCGAATTTTTACGGATGGCATTTTCGTAATTTTTAGGCGATTTTTTCGAACGGCCATTTTCCATAGATTTTGAAGGCCGCAGATCACGGATTCAGCCTTAGGGTATTCCCTAGGGATGAATAAGTCTAACAAACACCGATTCGGGCGGAAAATTTGCGGGGCCATTTTTGGCAGATCCCAAAGGGGTACCATCACCGATTTCGGGCGATTTCTGGAATGGCCATTTTCCTTGGATTTTGAAGGCGAGGGATCACAGATTCGGCCCTAGGGCACTCTCCACCAATGATGAAGTCTAGTAATGGCCGATTTGCGCGGAAATTTGGTCGAATTTTTACGGATGGCATTTTCGTAATTTTTAGGCGATTTTTTCGAACGGCCATTTTCCATAGATTTTGAAGGCCGCAGATCACGGATTCAGCCTTAGGGTATTCCCTAGGGATGAATAAGTCTAACAAACACCGATTCGGGCGGAAAATTTGCGGGGCCATTTTTGGCAGATCCCAAAGGGGTACCATCACCGATTTCGGGCGATTTCTGGAATGGCCATTTTCCTTGGATTTTGAAGGCGAGGGATCACAGATTCGGCCCTAGGGCACTCTCCACCAATGATGAAGTCTAGTAATGGCCGATTTGCGCGGAAATTTGGTCGAATTTTTACGGATGGCATTTTCGTAATTTTTAGGCGATTTTTTCGAACGGCCATTTTCCATAGATTTTGAAGGCCGCAGATCACGGATTCAGCCTTAGGCTATTCCCTAGGGATGAATAAGTCTAACAAACACCGATTCGGGCGGAAAATTTGCGGGGCCATTTTTGGCAGATCCCAAAGGGGTACCATCACCGATTTCGGGCGATTTCTGGAATGGCCATTTTCCTTGGATTTTGAAGGCGAGGGATCACAGATTCGGCCCTAGGGCACTCTCCACCAATGATGAAGTCTAGTAATGGCCGATTTGCGCGGAAATTTGGTCGAATTTTTACGGATGGCATTTTCGTAATTTTTAGGCGATTTTTTCGAACGGCCATTTTCCATAGATTTTGAAGGCCGCAGATCACGGATTCAGCCTTAGGCTATTCCCTAGGGATGAATAAGTCTAACAAACACCGATTCGGGCGGAAAATTTGCGGGGCCATTTTTGGCAGATCCCAAAGGGGTACCATCACCGATTTCGGGCGATTTCTGGAATGGCCATTTTCCTTGGATTTTGAAGGCGAGGGATCACAGATTCGGCCCTAGGGCACTCTCCACCAATGATGAAGTCTAGTAATGGCCGATTTGCGCGGAAATTTGGTCGAATTTTTACGGATGGCATTTTCGTAATTTTTAGGCGATTTTTTCGAACGGCCATTTTCCATAGATTTTGAAGGCCGCAGATCACGGATTCAGCCTTAGGCTATTCCCTAGGGATGAATAAGTCTAACAAACACCGATTCGGGCGGAAAATTTGCGGGGCCATTTTTGGCAGATCCCAAAGGGGTACCATCACCGATTTCGGGCGATTTCTGGAATGGCCATTTTCCTTGGATTTTGAAGGCGAGGGATCACAGATTCGGCCCTAGGGCACTCTCCACCAATGATGAAGTCTAGTAATGGCCGATTTGCGCGGAAATTTGGTCGAATTTTTACGGATGGCATTTTCGTAATTTTTAGGCGATTTTTTCGAACGGCCATTTTCCATAGATTTTGAAGGCCGCAGATCACGGATTCAGCCTTAGGGTATTACCTAGGGATGAATAAGTCTAACAAACACCGATTCGGGCGGAAAATTTGCGGGGCCATTTTTGGCAGATCCCAAAGGGGTACCATCACCGATTTCGGGCGATTTCTGGAATGGCCATTTTCCTTGGATTTTGAAGGCGAGGGATCACAGATTCGGCCCTAGGGCACTCTCCACCAATGATGAAGTCTAGTAATGGCCGATTTGCGCGGAAATTTGGTCGAATTTTTACGGATGGCATTTTCGTAATTTTTAGGCTCTTTTTTCGAACGGCCATTTTCCATAGATTTTGAAGGCCGCAGATCACGGATTCAGCCTTAGGCTATTCCCTAGGGATGAATAAGTCTAACAAACACCGATTCGGGCGGAAAATTTGCGGGGCCATTTTTGGCAGATCCCAAAGGGGTACCATCACCGATTTCGGGCGATTTCTGGAATGGCCATTTTGCTTGGATTTTGAAGGCGAGGGATCACAGATTCGGCCCTAGGGCACTCTCCACCAATGATGAAGTCTAGTAATGGCCGATTTGCGCGGAAATTTGGTCGAATTTTTACGGATGGCATTTTCGTAATTTTTAGGCGATTTTTTCGAACGGCCATTTTCCATAGATTTTGAAGGCCGCAGATCACGGATTCAGCCTTAGGGTATTCCCTAGGGATGAATAAGTCTAACAAACACCGATTCGGGCGGAAAATTTGCGGGGCCATTTTTGGCAGATCCCAAAGGGGTACCATCACCGATTTCGGGCGATTTCTGGAATGGCCATTTTCCTTGGATTTTGAAGGCGAGGGATCACAGATTCGGCCCTAGGGCACTCTCCACCAATGATGAAGTCTAGTAATGGCCGATTTGCGCGGAAATTTGGTCGAATTTTTACGGATGGCATTTTCGTAATTTTTAGGCGATTTTTTCGAACGGCCATTTTCCATAGATTTTGAAGGCCGCAGATCACGGATTCAGCCTTAGGCTATTCCCTAGGGATGAATAAGTCTAACAAACACCGATTCGGGCGGAAAATTTGCGGGGCCATTTTTGGCAGATCCCAAAGGGGTACCATCACCGATTTCGGGCGATTTCTGGAATGGCCATTTTCCTTGGATTTTGAAGGCGAGGGATCACAGATTCGGCCCTAGGGCACTCTCCACCAATGATGAAGTCTAGTAATTGCCGATTTGCGCGGAAATTTGGTCGAATTTTTACGGATGGCATTTTCGTAATTTTTAGGCGATTTTTTCGAACGGCCATTTTCCATAGATTTTGAAGGCCGCAGATCACGGATTCAGCCTTAGGGTATTCCCTAGGGATGAATAAGTCTAACAAACACCGATTCGGGCGGAAAATTTGCGGGGCCATTTTTGGCAGATCCCAAAGGGGTACCATCACCGATTTCGGGCGATTTCTGGAATGGCCATTTTCCTTGGATTTTGAAGGCGAGGGATCACAGATTCGGCCCTAGGGCACTCTCCACCAATGATGAAGTCTAGTAATGGCCGATTTGCGCGGAAATTTGGTCGAATTTTTACGGATGGCATTTTCGTAATTTTTAGGCGATTTTTTCGAACGGCCATTTTCCATAGATTTTGAAGGCCGCAGATCACGGATTCAGCCTTAGGGTATTCCCTAGGGATGAATAAGTCTAACAAACACCGATTCGGGCGGAAAATTTGCGGGGCCATTTTTGGCAGATCCCAAAGGGGTACCATCACCGATTTCGGGCGATTTCTGGAATGGCCATTTTCCTTGGATTTTGAAGGCGAGGGATCACAGATTCGGCCCTAGGGCACTCTCCACCAATGATGAAGTCTAGTAATGGCCGATTTGCGCGGAAATTTGGTCGAATTTTTACGGATGGCATTTTCGTAATTTTTAGGCGATTTTTTCGAACGGCCATTTTCCATAGATTTTGAAGGCCGCAGATCACGGATTCAGCCTTAGGGTATTCCCTAGGGATGAATAAGTCTAACAAACACCGATTCGGGGGGAAAATTTGCGGGGCCATTTTTGGCAGATCCCAAAGGGGTACCATCACCGATTTCGGGCGATTTCTGGAATGGCCATTTTCCTTGGATTTTGAAGGCGAGGGATCACAGATTCGGCCCTAGGGCACTCTCCACCAATGATGAAGTCTAGTAATGGCCGATTTGCGCGGAAATTTGGTCGAATTTTTACGGATGGCATTTTCGTAATTTTTAGGCGATTTTTTCGAACGGCCATTTTCCATAGATTTTGAAGGCCGCAGATCACGGATTCAGCCTTAGGGTATTCCCTAGGGATGAATAAGTCTAACAAACACCGATTCGGGCGGAAAATTTGCGGGGCCATTTTTGGCAGATCCCAAAGGGGTACCATCACCGATTTCGGGCGATTTCTGGAATGGCCATTTTCCTTGGATTTTGAAGGCGAGGGATCACAGATTCGGCCCTAGGGCACTCTCCACCAATGATGAAGTCTAGTAATGGCCGATTTGCGCGGAAATTTGGTCGAATTTTTACGGATGGCATTTTCGTAATTTTTAGGCGATTTTTTCGAACGGCCATTTTCCATAGATTTTGAATGCCGCAGATCACGGATTCAGCCTTAGGGTATTCCCTAGGGATGAATAAGTCTAACAAACACCGATTCGGGCGGAAAATTTGCGGGGCCATTTTTGGCAGATCCCAAAGGGGTACCATCACCGATTTCGGGCGATTTCTGGAATGGCCATTTTCCTTGGATTTTGAAGGCGAGGGATCACAGATTCGGCCCTAGGGCACTCTCCACCAATGATGAAGTCTAGTAATGGCCGATTTGCGCGGAAATTTGGTCGAATTTTTACGGATGGCATTTTCGTAATTTTTAGGCGATTTTTTCGAACGGCCATTTTCCATAGATTTTGAAGGCCGCAGATCACGGATTCAGCCTTAGGCTATTCCCTAGGGATGAATAAGTCTAACAAACACCGATTCGGGCGGAAAATTTGCGGGGCCATTTTTGGCAGATCCCAAAGGGGTACCATCACCGATTTCGGGCGATTTCTGGAATGGCCATTTTCCTTGGATTTTGAAGGCGAGGGATCACAGATTCGGCCCTAGGGCACTCTCCACCAATGATGAAGTCTAGTAATGGCCGATTTGCGCGGAAATTTGGTCGAATTTTTACGGATGGCATTTTCGTAATTTTTAGGCGATTTTTTCGAACGGCCATTTTCCATAGATTTTGAAGGCCGCAGATCACGGATTCAGCCTTAGGGTATTCCCTAGGGATGAATAAGTCTAACAAACACCGATTCGGGCGGAAAATTTGCGGGGCCATTTTTGGCAGATCCCAAAGGGGTACCATCACCGATTTCGGGCGATTTCTGGAATGGCCATTTTCCTTGGATTTTGAAGGCGAGGGATCACAGATTCGGCCCTAGGGCACTCTCCACCAATGATGAAGTCTAGTAATGGCCGATTTGCGCGGAAATTTGGTCGAATTTTTACGGATGGCATTTTCATAATTTTTAGGCGATTTTTTCGAACGGCCATTTTCCATAGATTTTGAAGGCCGCAGATCACGGATTCAGCCTTAGGGTATTCCCTAGGGATGAATAAGTCTAACAAACACCGATTCGGGGGGAAAATTTGCGGGGCCATTTTTGGCAGATCCCAAAGGGGTACCATCACCGATTTCGGGCGATTTCTGGAATGGCCATTTTCCTTGGATTTTGAAGGCGAGGGATCACAGATTCGGCCCTAGGGCACTCTCCACCAATGATGAAGTCTAGTAATGGCCGATTTGCGCGGAAATTTGGTCGAATTTTTACGGATGGCATTTTCGTAATTTTTAGGCGATTTTTTCGAACGGCCATTTTCCATAGATTTTGAAGGCCGCAGATCACGGATTCAGCCTTAGGGTATTCCCTAGGGATGAATAAGTCTAACAAACACCGATTCGGGCGGAAAATTTGCGGAGCCATTTTTGGCAGATCCCAAAGGGGTACCATCACCGATTTCGGGCGATTTCTGGAATGGCCATTTTCCTTGGATTTTGAAGGCGAGGGATCACAGATTCGGCCCTAGGGCACTCTCCACCAATGATGAAGTCTAGTAATGGCCGATTTGCGCGGAAATTTGGTCGAATTTTTACGGATGGCATTTTCGTAATTTTTAGGCGATTTTTTCGAACGGCCATTTTCCATAGATTTTGAAGGCCGCAGATCACGGATTCAGCCTTAGGGTATTACCTAGGGATGAATAAGTCTAACAAACACCGATTCGGGCGGAAAATTTGCGGGGCCATTTTTGGCAGATCCCAAAGGGGTACCATCACCGATTTCGGGCGATTTCTGGAATGGCCATTTTCCTTGGATTTTGAAGGCGAGGGATCACAGATTCGGCCCTAGGGCACTCTCCACCAATGATGAAGTCTAGTAATGGCCGATTTGCGCGGAAATTTGGTCGAATTTTTACGGATGGCATTTTCATTATTTTTAGGCGATTTTTTCGAAAGGCCATTTTCCATAGATTTTGAAGGCTGCAGATCACGGATTCAGCCTTAGGCTATTACCTAGGGATGAATAAGTCCAACAAACACCGATTCGGGCTGAAAATTTCCGGGGCTATTTTTGGCAGACCCAAAGGGGTACCATCACCGATTTCGGGCGATTTCTGGAATGGCCTTTTTCCTTGGATTTTGAAGGCGAAGGATCATAGATTCGGCCCTAGGGCACTCTCCACTAATGATGAAGTCTACTAATGGCCGATTTGCGCGGAAATTTTGTTGAATTTTTATGGATGGCATTTTCGTAATTTTTAGGCGATTTTTTCGGAAGCCCATTTTCCATAGATTTTGAAGGCTTCTGTTCACGGATTCAACCTTAGGCTATTCCCTAGGGATGAATAAGTCTAACAAACACCATTCGGGCGGAAAATCTCCGGGGCCATTTTTGGCAGATCCCAAAGGGGTTCCATCACCGATTTCGGGCGATTTCTAGAGTGGCCATTTTCCTTGGATTTTGAAGGCGACGGATCACAGATTCAGCCCTCTGGTACTCTCCACCAATGATGAAGTCTACGGGTGCTCGAGTACATTTTTACTAGACTTAGCTTTGCTATAGCTAAGAGAGTGGGGGTTCATATTGAATCCGTTTTTTGGTTTGGTACTTCTTTGCGTTGGAAGAATTATGAAATGTTACTATATTAGTGAACCAACTGCCTTGTAGGCTAGATTTTGGTCCTGTTTTCTCTACGCTGTGACCCGAATGGATTCTCGTATCATGGCATTAGGACATAACCGAATTCATCAGGGGTCGTTTGGATGGATCAATCTAGAAATGAGTCAAATTGGTCAATTGTCTCGTTTTATAAACGAGGCAATTAAAATGAGTCAATTTGATCAATTGTCTCGTTTTAAAAATTACCTGCCCCCACCCCAAGTAATTGAAATTGACTCAAAACGGACAATTCAAAATACCTCAGGCAGATTGATCCATCCAAATTTTTTGCTGGCAAACGAGACAATTGTGTCAAATTGATCCGTTACAATTCCTCATCCAAACGACCCCTCAATCTATACGTACACAGACCATCTCGATGATGTACTCAACAATACCAAACATTTCGATGAACAACATATAGCAAACTAACAATTTAACATTCCCTAAAAGAACTCTAGAAGTAAATATTTTTTTGTCATTAGATCACTCTTGAAAAGAGGAACATATAAAGATCCGTAGGCTTACAACATAACTTGCCTACCACTAAACAAAAGAACAAAGCCGAATCTCAAAATCGTTCGAGGCGACAAAAACAGAGCACGAGTGGCCACCAAATCCAAGCCGGTATTTGAAAGTATATCAAACTTAGGGACTGGTATGAAATTCGGAAGCCTGAACTGGGCCTGGGCAGGGCCATGGCGCAGCCCACAACAGAGCAAATTGTACACCGTAAATTCTCATCGTCCTTAATTGTTATCGTTAAATTCGGCTGTGACCACCTCTTCCATCCTTCCAAACTAGAAAAACAGCAACAAGAAAATTTTCTCTCCCTCCCTCCCTCCCTCCATCCCTCTCTTTCTCGGTGCGGCTATCGGAACCCTAACTCCCAGGGAATTTTCTCCAACGATGAAGCGGCAATCGCAGCGGGAGTCGGACGACGGCGCTTCGGCTCCGTCGAACAACCTCTGGGTGGGGAACCTGGCGCAGGACGTGACGGACTCGGATCTCATGGCGCTCTTCGCCAAGTACGGCGCCCTCGACAGCGTCACTTCATACTCGTCCAGGAGCTACGCCTTCGTCTTCTTCAAGCGCGTCGAGGACGCCAAAGCCGCCAAGGAGGCCCTCCAAGGCGCGGCGATCCACGGATCGCCGCTGAAGATTGAGTTTGCCAGACCGGTTCGTAGCTCTCTTTTCGTCTTATCTTCTTCTCCTCTGGCTCCCTCATCGTTAGGTTTTAAGATCGGAACTCTGCTTTTTTCAATTGTTTCCCGATTCCGTGGCGTCTGTAATTGTTGTAGTATTAGCTGTTTATGTTCAGGAATGGTTAAAGCTTTGATTCAATTTCAACATATCCAATTTGCAAGAATTCCTGTGTGGTTTATGCAATCCGTGGTAATCCGAATCTGCCCAATTTAGATCGAATTCCGAATCCGACGATTCGCCGCTGCAGAATCCGTCTATCCGAACGGCCGCACGATCAATTCAATTATGCCAGACGGCCACTGGCCATTCATTCAACACGATCGTGAATAATCCATCCTCTTTTCGAACCGAACGTGAAAATCAATCGAAAAGCCATGGCCAATCAATCGCTTCCTTTTCTTCGCAAAAGAAGAGTGTGCAATTCTATAGCTGATTGCTTCTGCCCTAAACCCAGATTAACGCAGGCATTGCGCGATTAGCCCGAAAAATCAAGGTTGCTTATATCTAGTCATCGCTGTGCTGCGATCTCCAGCTTAGCTCGTACGTGTTCATGCAAATCTCTCCATTTCATCTTCAGTCTATTGCGATATTGCTTGCCTAATTGAAAGGAATCCCATAGATGGAAGAACTTGCCTTACAACGCCTCACTGGCACGATATTCCATCGATTACTTAAAGCGATGATGTTTCTGCCGTTGCCTCTATGGAGATCAAATCATGGCAATGTTGAATCTCCAAGAGCTGTTTCTGCCATATCTTTGAGTTACTGATTGACGGCAGTTGTTACATGGCATTCGTGGCTAGTATTTCCTTCAAAAGGACACATTAGAACAGATCGATGCACCTGATGAAAAACAAGTAGGGTTGCCCTTAGTAACTAAATCTTAAACCATTAAGAAACCTTGGTTGTTTCTGGGTATTATTCATTCAAGTGATTGTTAGTACTGATCGGTTCTTCCTCGTGTGGGATAGCAATGCTGTCCAATTATTCCTTCAGTATATACAATCGAACGATCAAAGCACTTCATTTGCAATGTTGGAATCCTTTCCTATCAGTTATACTTAATCGAGTTTATTGGTTCCAGGCCAAGCCTTCCAAGTCGTTATGGGTCGGGGGAATCAGCCCCACATTATCCAAGCTGCAGTTGGAGGAAGAGTTCCAGAGCTTTGGTAAACTCGAAGATTTCAAGTTTCTCAGAGATCGGAACACTGCATTTGTTGAATTTTGTAAGCTGGAAGACGCTGTAGTAGCCATGAAAAGCATTAACGGGAAGCGAATTGCTGGCGAACAGATTCGCGTGGATTTCCTTCGGTCTCAACCTTCGAGAAGAGTAAGTCTATGCATCCCAATCTCCCTAAGTATGCTCTAACAAGTTTAAATGTAACTATTATTTATAGTTAGATACTGACACCAGATTTCTAGCTTTTACTTGGATGTGTTGTGGATTGATATCATATTCATATCCCTCCTACCTGTTTCCTCAATTCGGTTACTGTGTTCATAACTTCATATGATAAGCTTTCTATCTAGCTAGTGAAGTCAGCTAACTCTCTCTGTTTCACAGGAATACGCCCACGACTATCGCGATTCAAGAGAGAATCAGTACTCTGTCGCACAACCCGGACTAAGGCGATCTCAGGTGACTCTGCTGCTGCCCGATCTAATATAACTGAAAATTCATGCCCTTGCTCATTTCCTTTCAACTGTTGTGTTTAGAGTTTGCTTGTGGACTCTTCTGTTTTACCAGAAATGATAGTCTGGCACTTAAAAGATGCTTCTGTTGACTTTTCTGTCTTTCTATTTTGCAGCAACCCATGTCCTCTGGTGGGCGAAGAGAAGGTCAACCTAGTAAAGTTTTGTGGGTAGGTTATCCCCCTGCCCTGCAGATCGACGAACAAATGCTCCACAATGCCATGATTTTATTTGGTGAGATTGAGAGAATCAAGAGTTTCCCTTCAAGGCACTACTCATTTGTGGAATTCAGGAGTGTTGATGAAGCTCGTAGGGCCAAAGAAGGTTTGCAAGGGCGCCTATTTAACGATCCTCGTATAACGATCATGTTTTCAAGCAGTGGGTCGGCTCCAGGGAAAGAGTATTCTAATTACTACCCCGGAATAAAAGGAAGGTCAGATGAGTTTGGAACTGGGCAATTGGAGATGCTTGATTATCAGCAGCAGTCAATAGGTGGACCTGGGGGAAACTTTTTGCAGCCTCCTTTTGGCCCTCAAGGTGGTGGTTTGGATCATTTAAACTCGAATGCCCAGTTGGCTCCAACTTGGAGAAGGCCCTCTCCACCGTCAGCTGGCATCCTTCCTTCTCCCGGGTCTAGGATCAGGCCACCGATGAAGTCTGGTACTAGTGGGTGGGATGTGCTTGATACAAATCAGTATCAGAGGGAACCGAAAAGATCGAGGATTGGAACTCCAGATGATGATTCTTTCCCACTAAGAAATAACGTTGATAATCGTGGTTTAGGATTAAGCAGGTCACATGCACTTGGTCCTCTAAGTGATAAAATCGCCTTGAATCGCTTTGGAAATGCGCCAGGAAACAACGGTGCAAGGGGTGAAGCAGATTTTATTTGGCGTGGTGTCATTGCCAAGGGCGGGACGCCTGTCTGTCAAGCTCGTTGTGTCCCTATTGGGGACCTTATGGAATCTGATTTGTGAGTATTGAGTTCTCCCTTGATATCTTTTAGCCAATTTTAGTGAGGTTACATATGGAAGTTATCTAGAAAAACTGGAATTGTGATTGGAAACGGGAAACCTTAGTAACCAGATAGATGTAAGAGTTTACACTTGAGACTGCATGTGAACCGGTGTGGGATGGTTGCTTTTGTGTGTGTGTTATTGTGTTTTGCTTTTATTCATTCTCTTTCTTAATCCTTGGTTGTCTTTGTCTATGCTCTCATCCTGTCCAAATCCATTGATGTGCTGAGTTATGATCCAATTTCTGATTGAGTTTGTTCTACTTCAGTCATTCACCAACATCAAGTCACAAATACTCCGAACTAAGTACACCCATAATACATTTAGAACAACCAAAATCGTTTATTATCCTAATTTTGGACTTTTCTATTTTGCAGTCCTGAAGTTGTCAATTGCTCAGCCAGAACAGGACTGGACATGCTGGCAAAACACTATGCTGAAGCTATAGGATTCAACATTGTCTACTTCTTACCAGACAGCGAAGACGATTTCGCTTCCTACACCGAATTCCTCCGCTACTTGGGCTCCAAAAACCGTGCTGGCGTTGCCAAGTTTGACGACGGCACCACACTTTTCCTGGTCCCACCATCAGATTTCTTGACGGATGTCTTGAAAGTCCTGGGACCTGAACGTCTCTATGGGGTAGTTCTGAAGCTGCCGCCACAACAGCAGTTGCCCAGCAGCAATGTACAACTGCAACATCACCCAATGCAGCACCTCTCTCATGATTTTGCTAGGGATCATCAGCTTCCTCCTGAAGTTGACTACAATGCTCACAATCATCATCCGAACGAGGAACAACATGGGTTGCCACTAGATTATAACGGGTTGATGCATGGTGAATCATCAAAGCTTCCTTCAAAACAGTTTTATTCAGCGGTTGCTGAATCCCCGTCAGCAGCGTCAGTTTCACGAGACTATCCGGCTACCAACAATGCAGCTTCAGTATCAACAACTGGAGTTTCCTTGACACCAGAGCTGATAGCCTCTCTTACATCCCTACTGCCTGCAAAAGCCCAAGTGCCTGGGCCTGAAAGTAGTCAGCCAGCACAGGGTGTGTCTACTGCGAGGCATTTTTCTTCAGCTGGGACTCCCCCACAGGGATGGAAGCCTGACTATTATGGTGGAAACCCTAATAATAACAATAATCTTCAACAACTTGGGGCTCAACCCAATTCTCAGTCACAGTTTCACTCGCAGTATCAGCCATATCCTCAGGCCAACCAGCAGATGACAGCTCAATCCAATGCAAACTTATCACATCAGGTGGCAGCTCAATCTAGGCCAATGAACAATTTTCCTTTGGTGTCTCAGAGTGGACAGATGGTTTACCCTCCCCAGGTCAACCAGCAGCAATATCATCAGCTTGATCCCTATGGAACTCAAAAGAATTATGGAATAGCCCATGGGCCATCCGATGCTCCTGTTCCATACAGCCCATCTGTTGTTCAGCAGCCTCATAACCCTGTTCCAATGCCGCCTAGTCATGCTCCTGTTGCTAATTATTTACCAACGCAGTCTGGGATTCCACAGTCAGGCGTGGATCACCAGGGTCAGGCGGCGCAGCTGGAAGCCCAGCAGTCTGGAGCTGGTGTTCAAACCACGTCGGAGACTGAAGTTGATAAGAACCAGAGGTACCAGTCGACATTGCAGTTTGCTGCTAACCTTCTCCTTCAAATACAGCAACAGCAGCAAACAAATGCTTCAGCTGCTCCTGGATCAGGAAACCAGCAATGACAGCTCTTTCTTCATCTTGGTAATGTTCTACTTTGTTACATTTCTGCTTGTTTTTCTGAAGTTACCAGCTCGTTGTCTCTCCTGGGTGTGCTGCTGTTATTTTTCTCTGATGATGGCCATTTTTTTTTTTTTTGTTATTTTCCTTGTAGTTCTCTTAGATCTGTCTTGGGTAAGACCTTAATCAGATTAAGTTAAATCTGGCTAGCGTTCTTGTGTTTTTCTTAAGGTAGTCACATAAGAATTTGAGAATACTATCTTTTGCACATTAGGACGATTAGAATTGGTCTCTGCACAAGAACTTGAACTGTATTAATACTTTAGGTAAAGAACTATAATACTATCGAAGCATGGTAGGATAAGTTTAACTTGTCTGCTTGATATGGCATCCAACTTCTAGGGATTGATGTTTAACTTGTCTGCATAAACTTGATGTGCATGAACACTGATATGATTCCTTATATCTGTTTTCTTTCGCTTCCTTCATCTATTTGTTATGCATGTGAGTTTTAGCCTTCACTCCTGAGATGCATACTGTCCCACTCAAATCATGTTTGCGTTTGCATTTCTTTGGTCCAAGTGTCATCCATTTTTCTGCGTTTGTGGTTTTGCTGGAGCTACAGTTCGTAGATAGGTCAGTGCTCATCATATATATGGAGTTTAGGTGGTTAAGCCTCCCTTTAACTGTAAGCACCAGATGTAGTTGTACTTATTGCTAGAGCTTGTTTTATGAAGAATTAAACATGTATTTGGTGAACATAAAATAGCAATTAGATGGCTCATCACTCTGTGGTGGTTTTCTTGCCTCTACAAACTCGGTATTGCTACTGAAAGCTGCCCCTTTGAATGGAATATCCCAATAGTACAAAACCAGCAGGAGTGTATTGGACGATCAGAAAATCGGACCATTTCGAGTGTTCGTTGTGTATTCTTTCGGTTTACTAGTCACTGAACTTAGGCATCTGCCTGTGCTTTTCGTCTTCTCATATCCGAATCCTGTTAAGTGACTTCTGGTCATTGATTCTGTGCTGAATCACCTTTCTACCACCCTCACCAGTAACATGAGTGAGCTTTGGGTGCATTGATGCCAATATCGCAAGGTGCAGAATGCCCACAATAATAAATAACGTAATTAGTTGAGAGCATTGATTCCAAATTGCGTTTAGCTCTCCATATCTCTTGCAGCAGAATTTCCCAGTCCGTCAAGCAACCAGCCGGGAGTGAAAACTTCTCCAGTAAACCGGGTTTTACGGACTAGGCTACCGGTTTACCATTCTGCACTCTATTTCAGTCTCGTGTATCTCCATTGCCATTTCCTTATTGCCATGGCCGCCTCCAGTTAGATTGTGAATGCCTGCAACGATCCGCTTACATTCATTTCGTATCTCTAATCGCGTAGTCGAGGGTTTAGCTTGAGGACCCGTCTACCGAGTTGTTGAAATGAAAGGGGAATCGTGCTTGTGCAGACGCTGATGTATTCTCTTTCCGTTCATGGCTTTGTGGTTTGTAGGGCGTTCTTGCAGAGCTGCGAAGAGAAATTTTACCGCGTCTTCGAGACGGTTTTATGCCTCCTGATTTGGCCTTGCCATCTCTCTCCTGGGGAATTTCAATCCCTTCCAGCGAGCAAATTTTTTCAATGTACAGTTACTAGCAGTAGCAGCAGCCAGCAGAGAGCTTTCTGGCGTTGTTGTTCCGCTTGCACTCCTTTCGGTCTTACCTTGTGGCATCCTAGTTCTTTCGACAACCTTAAAACTTTAGCATACAGGCCCAAGTTAGTATGTAGAGTTAAGCTCATAATAATTTTGTCTTGCATAATTTCTGTATGGTAGATTGTATGTTTAGTAGTGTACTACTGTAACATTTCCTTTCATTGATTCCCAACAAATTTACACATAATTTACTTGATTCACATTAGTAGCTGCTTTATTTGTATCCATTAATACAAGGTTATTGGACATGCCTTGTTAAATACAAATCTTACTGTTTTGGATAAAGAGGTAAGAGGTTATCGGACATGCCTTGTTAAATACTTGGACAGAGTTCGTGGAATCATCATGTAACGAACGATGTCATAATGAAGGGTTCCCATCAGAATGGGCCGCAATGTTTTATTTGTGGACTCGAAAATTATAATGAGCAGTTGTGATTATGAAGGCCCATGAACCTTTGTCAATAGGCCCATTTAACATAGCACATGCCAAATACCCAACAACCCAACCCAATTTGCTTCTCATTTTTCTGTCAGACCGTCCGGTAATTCCCTCCTCCAAAACAGCGCCGTTTCATCATTTTCTGTCTAATCAGCCGTCTGCTGCCTGCCCGCACCCGCACCCTTTCCCTATACTCTCCGACCGACGCCGAACAGCGAACATCTCCCCTCAGTCAACTCCTCTAGAGCTGCAGCAGCTCGCAGCTCAGCTCCCACTCGCCTCCGTTCAGCAATTCCCGGCCCCCGATCAGCCAACAACGGCGAGTCCTCCGACGCCAACAAGTAAGGCTCTTCTTCTACTTGGGCTTCCTGTTTCTTTGC
Source organism: Linum tenue (assembly GCA_946122785.1). Taxonomy (NCBI): domain Eukaryota; kingdom Viridiplantae; phylum Streptophyta; class Magnoliopsida; order Malpighiales; family Linaceae; genus Linum; species Linum tenue. The sequence goes on along the minus strand of CAMGYJ010000009.1, from coordinate 48,099,184 downwards.
CTCCTAATTACGGCGCGAATTCATCTCTTCGCGGGGAAACAGCACACTTCTCCGAGCTCCCGGTCTGGGAGTCTCCGGGCTGTGATCCGATTCGAGTGTGGCATTTGTTGTACATTTCTTTCTTTTGTTCTCCGTTGGTTGGAAATGGCGGCTCGATTTTCTCCTGAATTGGGGGGAGAATTTGGGCTTTGCTGTGGCTTGCTTGCTTACTTTCTTAGATTCTTCTGTTAGCGCTGCTTTTCTTCCCGCTTTCGATGAAAAGATTTCCTAATACGGTGGTTTGAATCGCTTCACTTCCACTTTGTTTGTAGCTGAGCTTTGTGATGGTGGTTGTGGCTTCTAGAGCCCCCCGTGCTTGAAATTTAGCTTGTGGATACAAATGAAATTGAGAACTGGAAATGCCGACGCTGTTTCAAAGCTATGCTGGTTTCATTGGGTATAGAATTAGGTATAGAGTTCTGGTTATAATGATTCTCTATGCGTTCTCCAAGGGTGTTGGAGTTCATCTTCTATCAAGTGTGATGGTTTCTCTGTCACTATCCCTTCTTGTTGTGTACTTGCTATTGAGAACTGCATAAAACGAGCTGGCGATGCTTGTAGTTGTCCTTCCAAACATTTCCTGCTCTTCAGCAGTCCAGTCGATTTCTGAGCCTTAAATCGAAGTAGAAAAGGATCAGAAATCTGGCTGGAAAACCAACTTTGAAATGGTTTTTGTTTAAGTTGGATGCTTTGAGTTGAGCTTTGGTGCTTGGCTAGAATATTATCCTCTTGCTTGCAGGTTTATCGTGAAGTGAACTGTTTAAACCAACGGAAGCCCAAAGAGCTGAGGGAACTCTCTGGTCAATTTTTCTAATTGAACCCTGAATTCTATTGTTTGATCCACTATGCCGTCTTCATCCGCAGCCACAGTTTGCTCGACTATGTTGTCTTCATCCGTGGTGGTTGTCCCCCATCGTTCCTCCAACATTATGCCTTTTTCTCCTCTGAAGTCTCAAAAGAGGATGCCACTGATAAGGGCTATGAGTTCAGACACAGGACACGACCAGCCTCTTACATCTTCCAGTACTAAGAGCCCACTGTCAGTTGTTTTGGAGGTTCCCCAAACTCTGTGGAGGCAGACACTTAAACCTTTGAGTGATTTCGGGTTTGGAAGGAAGAGCATTTGGGAAGGTGGGGTGGGATTATTTCTTGTATCAGGTGCAGTGCTTCTCGCACTCAGTTTGGCTTGGTTGAGAGGGTTTCAGCTTCGCTCAAAATTCAGGAAATACCAGGCTGTATTAGAGTTTTCTCAGGCTTGTGGTATTTGCACCGGGACACCAGTTAGGATTAGAGGGGTGACTGTTGGCAACGTCGTTAAAGTCAACCCTTCCTTGAAGAGTATCGAAGCAGTAGTGGAGGTGTGTTGACTCAGAAGTGGCTTGCATGTTGATAAGATTTTACTTTTTTTATTTGCCTGATTGATTATGTTATATCCATTTGTGTTGCAGGTTGAAGATGATAAAATAATCATACCGAGGAATTCTCTGGTTGAGGTTAATCAGTCTGGTCTCCTAATGGAAACCATGATCGATATTACCCCTCGTGACCCTATTCCAACACCCTTAAAAGGACCTCTTGATTCGGACTGTGCCAAAGAAGGCCTTATAGTTTGTGATAGGCAGAGGTTAAAGGGACATCAAGGAGTAAGTTTGGATGCTCTGGTCGGGATATTCACTCGTCTTGGACGTGAGATGGAGGAAATCGGTGTTGCCAATACTTTTTCACTGGCTGAGCGTGTGGCTGCTGTTATTGAAGAGGCACAACCGCTGCTTGGAAAGGCATCAACTGCCCTTCTTATCTCTTTGATTTTTACATTTAAAAGCTTATCGCCTTCTTGGATGTAGTTAGAGTACTTAAATGTATAATAATACACACTTTCGTTCTGATGTAGTGATCTCTCAGATCCAAGCCATGGCAGAAGATGTCAAGCCTCTGTTGGCTGAGGTCCGTGAAACCGGCCTGGTGAAGGAAGTTGAGGTTTTAACTAGAAGCCTTACTCAAGCTTCTGACGATTTAAGGTGAATTAAGCTGACATTTATTCATCTTGCTAGTAAGAAGACATCCGAAGTGCATGTTTGGGGCCTAGTTTACTACTGGCGTAGAAACTCTTCCCCTGGTTGAATATGAAATGTGCTGCTAAACTGTTGCTCGTTTGACTGCTGATTAAAAAATGTGGAGTAGAATGCATATTGATATTCATTGTCATATACCAAATAAGCGTCAAGTGCCACTTTGATGACCTCCTACTGTAAGCTTACAAGCCTTTGAAACTTCTGTCTCTGCAGAAAGGCGCATACATCAGTTTTGACGCCTGAGAACACCGAGTTAATTCAAAGATCAATTTATAGCCTCATTTTCACTTTGAAGAACGTGGAGGTGAGCTTGGAAATCTGAATCCCTTTGGTACGAAATCACTGAGATTCACGTCTTTAATCTTCTGATCTTTGCTCTCGATTCCCCCTTGTCAACTCATCAGAACATAAGCTCAGATATTCTGGGATTCACTGGCGACGAGGCTACGAGGCGAAATTTGAAAGCACTTATCAAGTCCCTCAGCAGGTTGCTGTGAAGTCATAAAGTGCAAGTGTAAGAACTGCAGCTCCGTAGACGAGGCGAAAATGAGAGGAATGCAATCTGATTCCGGTCCCTGTAGGTTCTCTTTCTTTTGGTTTTTCTTGTTTGCGATGCTAGCTAGTGCTGAAGAGCTGTAACTACTTAGTTCATTTTTACTGGCAGTAGTTTTATCCAGTCATTGATGTTTTCCTTATTGACTCGCCTTGTTTCCCTTTGTTGCCAAGTCATGGATATTCTCCCCAAGTCCGAACAAATGGGCGTTCTCATCCCTACATTAACATCAGTACTAGTACTACGCCGTGTTGCCGACCCTATGATTTAGTGATCATTTTATCAATACAAATGTCTCTTTCAATAATTAGTGCATTAATTTAGGTTTATTCAGTTTCTTTTTCATTGTCATGGACTTGTTCAATGAATATCAAGTTGGAATAAGTCTGCTAGCATGGTACAAACTTTTCATAGTTACGTTCTTAAGTCTTCACGTCTAGACTTCTAATTAAATCGAAAGAATTGTTCATTCAAACTAAAGATCAGAAGTATGATATTAGTCTCAACATGAAACATGATTACTTGGGATCATCCAAGCCTTAGTGTTTAATTAACTATTCAAATACTTCTCTCTCCATTCCATTCATGTAAATGTAAGATATGGATCAACCTAAAAGGGAAACATGGGATGAAGTAGTAGTTGGTATTTTGTGTTTGCCACCAATTGATGTCTCTTCTTGGTCCCTTAGTTCTTCTAAGTATATCCTTCTCAATTTCTCTTTATGTCAATTTATTGACTTGCTTTGCTTCCCTATTTTCATTTGCTTCTCTTTGTCCTTTTTCAATTATACATTATCTTTTTTCATACTAGATTGCATTCTTGTCGATTCATTGCAAGAAAAAAGATTTTGTCTGTTGATCATAATCTTCAAAATTAAAAGTATCAAGTTGATCATAGCACACCGTAATGATATGAGACACTATATGATAACAAATTCACAATCTAAGTGCATAACCCTGTTATAAATTAACGGAGTAGGGAAAGCAACTTTGATTCTCCCAATAGGTAGATGATATGGGAAATATTGTGTAATTGCTCATAAAATGGGGCAGGTACATCGCTAGTGTTAGTGTTCCCAACATTTTTTGCTTGAACGATATGATATACCTTATGTAAATACTAGTGAATTTCCAAATTATGTTTTTTGTTTGTGGGTATACATGATTTTTAGTTGTTAAACACCCCTTAATCAATAACTACTAGAATTATTTTTGCTACCATGGGTACATACCGTGGTTAATAACATAATTTCCTCTCTGCTATGAATTTTATCTCAAACGTGGTCTCTACTATATGTTTTACGTCAAAATTACTTATTATTGTAACGTTTTTTTTTCTTCAAACTTACCCTTCTGTTAGTTTTTTCATCTAGAGCTAGTTTGGTCTTTCAGCTCTTCTGGTCTCTATAAATTAAATATGAAAAATGGACTAATCATATATAGTTACAAAGCTAAATTTTGTCCCTAATAGAGTTGTGTTGGGAATTCTTAAGTCACAACTTGCAATGTCGTCCTCCCACAATAAGTTGCTTAGGAAATTCATTAACAAAACCGATTGTTTTTGTTCATATATGGCCGTCCTGGATTCATAATTTTTTTATTCCCTTTCCTAACAAGGTAGTAATCATTTGAAGTTTATTTATTAATTTAATTTATTTATACTAGTAGAAGGATCATGATATATAAGAATCTTATTGGAAAAATATATAATGAATTAGACTAATTTTTCATCATAGAGAAAGAAGGAGGAGGAGAAGAAATGGAACAAAAAACTATATATATATATATAGCTTTCTCCATCCTAAGGTTTGTACTCTAGTCAGTTTCCCAATAATAAAACCTATCATCTACCACACAGAGAAAAAAAAACTTCAAATTATATGAATAGACAAGAGGATAGTTTATAGATAACCCAGCAAGAATTCCAACATTGATTACATCACTTTATATATATATTAAATGTTAATTGCTTATCAAATATACTTTCTCACTATATGTAAAGATGATTGAATCCTACAAATGCCATGATTGAATATGAATAAGAGATGAAGAGTATCAGAAGATTGAAAAACATAGTCAAACTGTCAAAGTTCGATAGGAATCCAATGAAATCATAATAATCGAAACTATCCAATGAAATCACTAGTACGTTGATCTGTAATTGACTAATTGGGTGTTAGGTTCGAGTTTCAGAACCTCAATCATATTACAATTCTATAATACCACATTAATAGAGTGTTAGTTTCGATTTTCAAAAGCCCTTTATTGATAATCTGATTAGTATGTATCAAAATAAAAACACATATACATCAAACTTAGAGCTGAAAAATAAAATGAAAATACGGTAAATTAACTAGCTAGTGGTAACTAAATGGATTTGATCTCATCTCAAATACATAACAATCGTCCCTAAGTCAAACATGTCGATAAAACATTAACTTTTTTACCCTGGAATCAAGGGTTAAAATCTCAAAAATACTCATTGATCACTACTATAATTTGCCATCCTAGTTTATTGTAATAGTAATTTGGTTTGATTATAAGTATTGAAATAACCTCAACAATATATAACATATCATTATCAAAACTAGTGGTGGCTAGATCAATTTTGATCCCCCCCTCTCCTCATTTACATAGCACCCCCACCATCTCTCATCATCTACCATAATTGTAATAATCCAGACTAATTAAAGTTAATCAAATCCCTAATCCTCCATAACACAAAGACATAGCTAGCTAGAGTCTAGAGAGAGAGAGAGAAACAACAACTCAAAGAAAGAAAGAAGGAAAGAAATGGACATACCTCTCTTCCCACCAAAAGATCACCACTCCTTCTTCCCTCCCCCCACCCAACCCCTCGACACCTCCACCACCAGCCGCGGCGGCGTCCCTGATTCCACCGCCGCCGCCGCCTCCACCGACAAATGGGCGGCGCCCCTCCTCCGCGAGTGCGCCCGCGCCATCGCCGACAAGGACACGGCCCGCATCCACCACCTCCTGTGGATGCTGAACGAGCTCTCCTCCCCGTACGGCGACTCCGACCAGAAGCTGGCCGCCTACTTCCTCCAGGCCCTCTTCTGCCGCGCCACCCGCTCCGGCCCGCGCTGCCACCGCACCCTCTCCTCCGTCGCCGACCGCAGCCACAGCTTCGACTCCGCCCGCAAGCACGTCCTCAAGTTCCAGGAGGTCAGCCCCTGGACCACCTTCGGACACGTGGCGGCCAACGGCGCCATCCTCGAGGCCCTCGACGGCGAATCCAGGATCCACATCATCGACCTCGGCAGCTCGCTCTGCACCCAGTGGCCCACCCTGCTGGAGTCCCTCGCCACGCGCCACGACGACACCCCGCACCTCACGCTCACCGTCGTCGTCCCCGCCGCGGCCGCCGCCGTCATGAAGGAGATCGGCCAGCGGATGGAGAAGTTTGCCCGGTTGATGGGTGTGCCCTTCGAGTTCCGCGCCGTCGCCGGCCGGCTCGCCGACCTCACGGGAGACCAGCTCGCCCTCGCGGTCAACGACGACTCGAAATTAGGTGTGTTACTTTTTTTTCCCGTATATCATACAACTTCGTTCACATATATGATTTATATTTTGATATATATCAACGAATCAGTTTGTTATTATTTATAAAATAAAAGAATTTTTTTACATAACCGGACTGAATGGTAAATCGGAAAATTTAATAGGTTATGGTTCAATTGTTGCGAACCGTTCATAGAATCAGCGTACCAGTTAAACGTGGTGGTTCATCTGGTTGCATGTCAAATTGTAAAAAAAACCATTCGGTCCATATTATAATCGTTCAATCAAATGAACCGAACCGCTATTGTAACTGGTTTAGTGGTTCTGCTGGCCCACCCGTCGATCCGGTTCGATTCTTATGACAATGCTAAACTAAGTAAATCGTAGGGTTTGAATTAGACTATTACGGACTAGTAGTGTTTTCTCATATATTAGAAGTTAGCGTATAATATCATCATGTTTCAAAACTTACTTTGTCTGTTGTGCCACGTGGATATCAGCGGGAGCGGCGGTGGCGGTGAACTGCGTGGGGGCGATGAGGAAGCTGCCGCGGGGATCGGACAGAACGGCGGCGATCGAGAAGTTCCGGTCCCTCTCCCCGAGGGTGGTGACGGTGGTGGAGGAGGAGGCGGACTTCGCCGCCGGCGAGGGGAACTTCGTGGGGTGCTTCGAGGAGTGCCTGCGTTACTACACGGTGTACTTCGACATGCTGGAGGAGAGCTTCGCGGCGACGAGCAACGAGCGGCTGATGCTGGAGCGTGAGAGCGGGAGGAACATGGTCAGGGTCCTGGCGTGCGACGACGACGGCGGCGACGGAGACGGCAATAACGACGCCGTTTCGGAGTGGGAGAGGAGGGAGAGGGGGAGGCAGTGGGCGGGAAGGATGAAGGAAGGCGGGTTCGCGCCGGTAGGGTTCAGCGATGACGTCATCGATGACGTCAAGGCGCTGCTGAAGAGGTATCGGACCGGGTGGGAGCTGGTGAATAATAATAACAATAATAACAATGGGAAGCAGGATCAAGGGCCGGGATTAGCGGGTGGAGGGGATAATAATCTGTTTCTTAATCATGGTTTTGATCATAATGAGGGTAATAATGATCATGGTAATGGTGGTGGTGGTGGTGATCAAACGCCTGGTCTTTTCTTGACCTGGAAGGATGAGCCCGTGGTTTGGGCTTCAGCTTGGAAACCCTAGAAAGAGAAAGATTACGGTACTACACACTTACACATTTTTCTTTCTTATGAGAGGAGGAATTTGTTTTAGATGGAGTTTGCAGGTCATTTTTGGTAAGCATACAGATTGATATCGATGGAGTAGATATATATATATATTGTAAGAATCCAACATGTATGGATCGGAGTAGGATATCAATGTATGTATAGCTGGAGGTCGTAAAATGAATCATGTGTGGAATCTTTTCTAGCTTTTTTTCGTGGTATTTTGTATTCTTTGATGTTTTGATGATGCTAAAGTTGTTTGGTTTACGGTGGGGGATCGAGCAACGAAAAAGAAAATCGTTATTTGTTATTTGACGAGCAATCATTTTACGAAACAAGAGAGTTATGTATTTTTGGAGATAAAAGAGATAAAACTCACTAGCAAATTTTGATACTTCGTAATATATATGACACATTTTAAGCATTATTTTGACTTGTTTCTATTGTTTTCTTGGTGATCATAATCTCTTTTATATAAAAATATATATAATCTTTCTTGTTTACATGTCAAGATGATGAGTATAAAATTGCCCTAGTTCCATCTCCATCTTGTCCCATCCAAATTTGATACCTCTCTTTCACCGTTTCTCGACTTCTCTCCCTTGGATTGGTTTGCTTACTATCTAGTGATCCATCGTCTAGTGTCTAGGATTTTCTCACCAAACCGTTCTTGTTATAGTTATATGGGTGTGTGCATGAAGCTCCGGTTTATGATTCATGCTTAATAGACTTAATTATCGATGAACACTAATCGATGTCAAGTCCGTGATTAATAGCTTTCAAAATTCAAAGAAATTGGTCTTTCGAAAAAAAAAAATGCACAGTACCCTTTGGAATTGATACTCAATTGTCATTGCACTATGGAGCCATGCAAGAAAATGACCACCTTAGAATGATCATTTGGTTGTTGATTGCTTCAAATGAACATAAGATGGAATCCAAAACTTGGCTTATTCCACACCAATGCTTCCAGAAGAAGACAATTAGCCTCCTAAGAGATGCCTCCAATATTCAATCACTGAAGCAATTAACTTCGTTTCCTATTATTTCGAGGAATCTCACTATCATCATCTAATCTAGGATGACAATTTCGACCTGACCCATTTTACCCGATCTGTTTGGCTTGTTTTGGGCGGGTCCGACACGCCCCCTAGGCGGGACGGGGCGAGCTTGGGTACTCTTATCGATCCGACCTGCCCTGACCCGCCCCATTCTCGACCCGTTCTTGTCTAAATTACATGTATTTTTAATTAAATTATTTAGGATTTTTCTCTTACTACATAATAATTTAGCTATAATAAAGTTGTAAATTAGTGAAAACCTCAATTTCTCTAATAATTTAACTACATTTATCATAATATTGTTTGTTTTCTTGGTCTTATAATAAAATTAATGAATATTTCTAATATTTTTCATATAAATTACATATCTATTGAGTCGACCTGCCCCGACCTGCGACCGTGATAAATTACCCGACCTACCACGAAGCGAATCTGGGTACCAAGAAATCCGACTAGACCTGCCCATTACCATTCCTAAATTCTAACCCATAGTTATGTCCTTCAAACATTAGTAGAAATTGTGTATCAACTTATTACTTACAACAACAACAACAAAAAAAAGGTATAAAATAATAATTGGGCCGATAGTGAATGATTCGCGATGATAAAGAATTGGGCTGATATTGATAATAATGGGCCTTCAAGTTTTTCGGCCCATCCAACACTGCTACTCATAACTCGTATTAGATTTCGTCATCACTGCTACCCTACTTCAAGAAAATTACAGGGACAACAACGGTATTAGCATATTAGGGAACTTTTACAATTAGAGATGACTTCAAGAAGAGTCGCAGGAGCAGCAGAAGCAGCAGAGCTCCTTTTTTTTTTTTTCATCTAACACCATTTTTACCAGCTGTATATTATTTTACCAGAGGTCGTCAGAAATATGATGGGAAACTGTACATAATAGCAGCAAGTCTGTCAAAGAACTCGAGAAAGAGGGGGAATTGATTTATGAGGTCCCCCGAGTTCATTGAGCGCCCGTAAGAAATCAATTTGGCGCTCAGGTGTATGTAAGAGCTCTATAGGTTAGGAAGTTTCGGGCTGATCTGACACTAATCGATGCATCGTCGTTACCTGGTCGACGAGATCTGGCCCTTCGTTCGTTCGTTGTAGCGTAGGGTTGGAGAAATAGGTAAGCCAGGCAGGGTGTATCATTGCCGCTTCTTGTGGTAAAGTGAGTACCCAACGAGGGCAGACATCAGGAACGTCCATAGAACCTGCAAACCAAGCAAAGAGGTACCTTACTTACAGATATGGATTCGAAATGTGTGCAGCTGATGATGAATGTGATTACCGTGTTAATTACGTGCCATCTTTCGAGCCTCTTGATTCTTGACTGCATGTCTTCAATAACGCTTTCAATTGGAGCTGTTGTGTCCCTATACGGGGAGGACCCTGAAGCTGTACTGGTGCAGCTTCCCTGTAAGGTCATAACCCATGGAGCTTAGTTAGTTGACAATTTTCGAAGGAAACAAAGTTACACCAACACGAGAAATGGAGGGGAACGACTTAATTGACCGGATTTACTCGATTAATGGAACTTCATGAACAGATAATAACACAGCACCTTATTACAAACCTGAGATTGTATGAATTCAACTAACTCCTGCAATCTTAATGCTTGGTGACTGTGGACACCATTGGAACTTTGATCTGCCGGAAGATTTTCTAAGACGATTTGGAGATAACTCTGCAAGTATAAAGCATGTAAGCAAAACAAGCTAAATGTAAGGTTACTGCCTAAACACGAAAGGGAAGTAGATTTGACAGACTAGTGGGAAAACCTTGGTTGTATATGAACCATCGAGTTTAAGGGTTGAGCCGGCAGCAGCAACCACTTCTTTGTTAACCCCTTTTATCTGTAGGTAAGGACTAGGAGCATCTTGTAGGTGATCGACCTCAATTAGAATCTGAAGAAACGAGTCCAGAAGGCAAGACATAAACAACCACCACATATCAAGACCAGGCAAGAAGAAATAAATGAACAAGTCCATAGAAGTGGGACCTTTCCATCTTGGTAAATAAATGCAGACGCTTCAATGTAAGCCACAGCTTGGTACCTGAAGCATACAAAGTATTTCAGTGACCAAAGGAAAACTTAAGCGAGAAAGTACACATAAGGAAAGCTATTTTTCAAGAATAGTATTAGTAAATGATAAAGAGTGCTCAGGGAAGCAGAAGTACTAGGTAATCTTCGAATATCATCCATTCCAATTGTGATGGAACCAAATAATGCCTACGACAATCATTGGTTCACAAGCACATAAACAGGAAAATACCCAAGGATGCCTAAGAATAACAAGAGCTTCCTTCAATAAGGAACAAATTAAGTTTGTAAGGAAACACGAACCAAGGCAATGAGGTAATCTCATGCTTACCCAAGATTGAGAAGGCCAGCAACAGTACTAATGCTAATATCAAAATCCACTTTGGGTTGAATGATGAAATTCCCTTCTCTAATTGGCTGTCACAAAAATCAATCAATTAAAACAAGAAATAAAGTAAATACTTCAGAAATCAGATCGACTTAGCTAGGAAAGACAGCTTGATATACAGAAGAACCCAGAATCAAGTCTAAAAGTCGCAACAAAATGACAAGCACACCTCTCTTATCAATAATGCAAATCTTCCTTCGCAAATTCTAACGCGTACACATTCGCCCTCAGTCAGCATTCCATTACTGGGAATTCCAGGAAGCCTTAAATACATGTCAATAAAATTCTGGATAGAACTGAAGACCTTTGCGGGATCGAGAATTTTCATAATATCTTGGTAGCTGACCTGTTTTGTTGCAAAGAGGAAACAAAAGTTAAGTGGAAATCCCAATGAACATATCTTAGACACCAGTCAGAGACTTACTTGCTTATTACTCTTTAGAACAAACAATGAGCTCTCAGGTGAAAGCACAGGATCAAAATCATTCCTTATTTTCAGCTGAAATAAGCACATGTGAGCTCACCATTTGAAATATCGGTAAACAGGAAAAAGTCAGGAGGACATGTTTTCTGTACACTGACATGTGCATGAACAAGATGAGGTTCGATATACTGCTGGAACATTGGGAACACTGCCATCATGATCTCATTTTGGGACATAAAACACCCAACCTTGCTTTTGTCTCTTTGAACTCGAGAGATGAGATGCGAATTGACACCCCCAATCTGGAAACCAAGAAACGTGAAATTCACATGAGCAATTGAAACTCCACATCGTGAACTCCCTGCAGGTATGAAGGTAGGGGAAAACAGATACATAGAATGAGCAACTAGTCAACTTACAACAGCAATCCACAAGTCCAATGACTTCCTAATCTCAGGATGCAATGCATAGACCCCTTCAAAGATGACCTGCCAAAGTGGAGCCTGTTAGAAATTATATAGGCCAAACTACAGGTCTAACCATTAGAATCAAAACTGGGGACCATTTGAAACTGGCAAAAATCATTTCATCAATCACTAGCTTCCACTTACGGTGTGGCACTAACAACAAATGCAGCATCGTCAACTTTCCACACAGTAAATTCAGCTAGCAAATAGCACAAGTCCAAACAATAAATGACAGCATACTCATGCGATGAAACATATAAATCTCAGGTGAAGAAACAATAAATGACAGCATACTGATTCAACTAAGTTTGATTTCCGGGCATACAAGATGGATACTTCATCAGATAAAATATACAGGAGATCAGGTCAGACTTCTAACAAGTAAGAATTAATATAAAACAGTAAATGCTCTCCAAAAAACTAAAGGATTAGAATGTTCATAAAATGAATTAAAGGACTACAGAAGGGACGAAAGATAAAAACAGAATCTTTTAGGGAAATGACAAACCACGCCACAATCTTCAGATACTTCAAGATCTTTGAATCCACTGCGGGCACCAGTCTCCAAATCAAATATAGGTACTGTTGTTTTTCGGCCGTTGCGTATGTCCTCAATGTTCTGGGAAGAGTTTAGCAACAATGAACAACCGAAACATGCACAAGCTTTAATTACACATTTTTGTGAAATATCCAAGCAAGCTAGTGAACATAATATCTTATGACTCATACCTTCAAAAGTAAAGGTAGATCAAGGGAGTTAAAATCATCATACTTAAAATCCTTCACATGTTCAGATATGAAATAGCTTTCAAGCGATACTACTTCACAACCGACAATATTTGCCATTTTATGAGCCAAACTAGTTTTCCCAGATCCACTAGGACCACCTACAGCGAGAATAATCAATAAAATGAGAAAAAGTAAAGATGAGAAATAACAAACTTTCCAGCACTCAAATCAGAAGAGAGGGTGAGAACAGATATGGGACCACAGAGAATTATCAAAAGTAGACAATAACATGAATGTATTACCAATTCCAACAATGACTGGGGTTCCCATGTTCTCCAACAAAGCCTGTAACAATGACAAATATTAAGTTCAGCTTATGTAATCACATGTTGTTTAAGCTTTTGTTCAATGTCTAATTATTGCATTATTTAACACTTTGTACCTGTATTGCTTGAACAGCAAGAAGCAATCCTCTGTCCAAGTCATAAGAGTCAGGCATTGGAGCAAGCTTCATCCTGTTCCTGAAAGAGGAGGAATCTGTGGTTGCTTCATGAGAGAAGTCTAAGCAAGCAGGCGGCAATTATGGTTCCATGTTTAGCTGTAACAGTTGAGCAAGTAGGGGACCTCTAGGAGGAAGACACAAAGAAAAATTAAGAGATTATGGATCAAGAAGAAGAAAGACTTACCTACTCCTGGCTGACTAGAATGAAGAGGATCATTTGATATGAAGTGCCATGTTGCTATTACAGGTTCCATTTGAGATTTGGTTGGGGACCTTGTCCATGACTGAGATAGATCCTCCAGATGGTTAACGAGGTTCGGAGTAGTACGGATTGGCTTGGGCGCAACAATTGTCCTTTCCTGCCTGCAAGTAGTAGCAGTGGCAGATAATGGTGGCGGAGTATTCAACCGCGGTACACCTGCAAGTTAAGCCAACTAGTTGGAGAGAACAATAACTTAATGTCTAAGTTGAGGACACAGACAGTATCTGTGAACATGGACCATAAGAAGATCAATCCACCTTTTCTCTCAAGAATCATTTCAAGATATGACTTAGTGATCCACGGTCCATTTACACCAATTCTCAGCACTTCTGCTCCAACAACCTACAGAGAAGCAGAGCGCAAAATCCATAACAAATTTGAACACTAATATTCTCAATGCAAGCACGAGGATCATCTGAGATTCCACTTAAAAGAAACAGAATATCACAAATCCATTGGACGGTGATGATGCCATGATGGAGATAGAATTATTGAATATTTCTTGTTGTTTATCTAAGGGGGTAATTTACCTGCACAAACTGACACACTTCCGAAGTTAGAGACTACACATTAGGTCTTGAGACCAATGGACTAAACACAGATTTCCTCAGGAGTCAGGACTCCATAGCACTTTCCTACATTAATGAAACTGACTCAATGTTAAACCAGAAGTGAATTGTTCATACTTTTCTATTTGTTCCTCGCAAGACAAAGAATGTCTCGCCAAGAGAATCAATAGTCTCCAGTGACATTGAAAGTGAGCCATTAGTAACAGATGCCGATGCCCGTTTATAACTGACAACAACATTGTACCCCAAATCCAGCAATCCACCAAGTGTCATTCGTCCAACCTGCATGAGGATATGAAATCAGTTATGTAAAAGGTCTAAAACCCAATGATACCTGAAGACAATATAAATGGAATTTACGATCGATGTTCAATAAAAGTATTTCATGGTAAGATAACATGAAACCATCAGAAACAATTTTCAGCAAGGGCAATTGGAAGAAAATATTAAACCATACCAAGCAATTTCCTCATATACACCTAAAAATGTGTGACATATCCAAGGTAAAACTAATGATTGAGTGGCATCGAAATCTAAGATAGATTTGCATATCATAAACCAGGGAGACTAACCTCAAACTCAGCTGTAGGCCGGATAATGAAGTTTTTGTCAACGATCCTTTGATCTCCAAGAGACAGATAGTATCTAATACCAGATTGTCGCACTTTAATCCAATCATTTACCCGGGCTTCTTCACTTGCTCCAGGAGGCCTAAGGTACATCTCTATGAAACTACAAGCCACAGAAATAGCAAACAGAGTAAGTTTGCAAGAGAATTAAGAGTTGTCAAATTAATCAACATCTGCAAGTAAGCAAGTGATTTGAATAAACACGTACTTGTCTATTTGTCTTTCAGCTCCTTGAAATGCATAAGAAGATCCACCAGATGACTGTGACAACAAATTAAGATTGCAAATCTTTGGTTGGTGAAGTAGCCAACTAGGTCATTAGCACAATAAACTAGAGCTAGATAAAATACTACAGATGCAATCTGTATTAGTGATGAAAACAACCTCACTTCTACACTTCAGCTTATAGATTGCTTCTCGAAATGATGAGACGAAACTGTTGTTTATCCGAATCTGCAGAGAACCAGAAACACAGTCAGAACATAAAACAAGTACAAGCAGAGCCGTGATCAAGTTTTAGGATACATAGGCACCAACCTGTGCATGATGAAGATCTGGTTCTATATGCTTTCTAAACATTGAGAAAATGCTGTCAATAAGGTAATCCAATGAGCAAGAATCTCCAATATCATAGCGAACCTTGGAAAGAAGACTAAAATGAACTCCACCAACCTGATAAAAAGGAAAGCTGATTCACGTTAACAAAACATTAAAAGGAATAACCCATCGAAACCCCTCTAAAGGTTCTGGCAGACTAGAGTAATACGTACCACAGCCACCCGGATATCCAGTAGAGACCGCAATCTTGCATGTAGAGCATAAGTACCATCAACTATTACCTAGAAACAATATGTTAGCCGACAAACTCATAACTTGTGCATCCCGTTCTTCCAGTTAATCAGTAGGAACTTACCACACCAGATGCAGTACTCTTTATAGCTTTTGAACCAACCCGCTTCTTTCGTTGATAATCAAACAAAGGTATGAAAGTGTCATTCCCCTGCGTCAAATCCTAATGTTCGACATGTAACAGAAGTTCAGCAAACAATGAAAACTCAAACCTGCATGAAAAAATACGGAATGATATGTAATAAAATTGTAGCACGCCATTACTAAAACCGAAGATAGAACGATAAAATGCACACCTCCAGGTTATGAACCAATGCATCAAAATCAATAGCATCCACACCATTCGCGTCGTCAATTTCATTCCGATAATTCTCCATTGATACAACAATACACCCAATGACAGATGCCACCTTCTCTGCTAAGCTTTAGCCACAACAAGCAAACAGAACAGAAAGAAAAACAATCACCAAGCATAAGACCACTTTTCTACGAACTACCGACTCTCGCCCGGAGAGAAATCGTAATTCAAACTAACCTCGACTTGCCGGAACCACTAGGACCGCCGATACCAACAGTAACTACACCGCCTTTCTTCTCCCGAAGTTCTTGAACCGATTTCACGAGCAAGTAATAACCATGATCAAAGGACTGAAACCAAACGAGAGATAATTCAAATGAACCAAACGTCAAACGAAATAGTCATCCCGCCTTCGAGATCCCGCAATTGACAGAGAAGAAGAAGCATACCACATGGAGAGGGAGGGATTGAAGGATGGAGGAAGAAGACGAAGACGAAGAAGTCGAAGGAGACTGTCTAAGAAACTCGCGGCCACCCTCCTGGAGCACTCGCTGAACCACCTCGTCGTCCATTTTCACGAGAGGAAAACTCCGCGGCGGGCGATCGCAGAGACTTCTTCTCCGGACGGTCACGCACAGTTTCGTGTCGAGCAACCCAGTTGAACAAAGCAACAAATGAAAACCGCTTTTCACTGTTTTCTTTTCTCGAGTCGATCAACAGAGGAGAAAATGATCCCGGAAAAGTTGCTGGTAGGGTCACTAAAGTTTAGGACTCGTTCTGATTGGGCCACCTAATTAGTAGATTCTTCTTCTTAGGTTCGACTATTTTCGCTCCAAGTCAAGTACATTTCTTTTCCCGCGGAATTTGTTCCCTCTTTTTCTTTTCCTTTTGAATTCAAGTTGAAGTATGTTATGTTCTATTGCAATGATTTTTAATTTGTCTTACTTTTTCTTTAGCAAATTTTAAAGTATTTAATTAATTTCTAAGCATAAAAGATATAATTAAGAGATTTTTGGAAATACAAATTACAAAGGATGAGTTGAGTTTGAGTAGGGAGCCATTAGGACGATAACTTTTCCTTTTTAAAATTATATTCTCATTAAGTTCCCTAGACCAGGGAGTCTCTCGGTATGATACACAAAATCGCATAATCATTATTTTGATTATCCAATTCATCTTGAAATAAATAACAAGACGTATAAATTTAAACAAAAATAATCTATGATTTGTGTTTTAAATATCTCTAGAATGACACATTTGGTCACTGAGATTACTAAATCGTGTCATATTTAGTCACTAGAAAAATTTAATATCAATTTTGGACACTTGAATTACCGAAACAGGTCACATTTGGTCACTTTTCTGTAGCCTCTGTCCAACTCCGGTCACTCAAATTATTGAAAAATGTCATATTTAGTCACTCGGATTACTGAAACATGTCACATTTAGTCACTATCCCAAAAGTTTCCGTCCAACTACATTAATGGAGTTGGACGGAAACTGACGGTAGAGTGACTAAATTTGACCAGTTTCGGTAATTCGAGTGACCAAAATTGATATTAATTTTTTCTAGTGACTAAACATGACACAATTTAATAATCTCAGTGACCAAATGTGTCATTTACCCTTTCCATATATCTTCACATCTCATTGATTAGGATTTAGGCGAGAGCAACCTGTACACGCTCAATTCAGACAAACCTTGCACGTAAAGCTATTATAAATGATGGCTTTACTGTACTCCACTGCCCTCAAGATATGAACTAAAATATCACCCTTCCCTATTCCTTTTTATCAAAGCTACACTGTTTCTGCTCTGCCCCCATCAAAATTGCACCTTTCCTTGTACAAAATTTACTCTCTTACAAAAGGGCATCTCACTCTTCTCTGTTTGTATGAACTTGGATGGGCGATGAAACTTGGACTGGAGCTTATGGGCCGAGAATGAGTCAGTGCAGTTGTGGGTTGGGCTTGATTGGAGCCCAAAGATCTGCTCCATTGCTACTAGCCACTCCAGCTGTGGAAGACACTGGAACAAGGCACAGTCCTCTGCTTCTCAGGCTGTATTCATCCAAACCCTGTTAAAAAAAGGAGGAAACCAGTGGTTGTGTTCATCGAACTGTAAATTTAAGCAAAAGTGGAGTCTCTTTCCTATGTTCGAGTGCAGAAGCGATTTGAAACAAACATGGTGCTAGTCATGCATTTCGACGTCAGAAACTTGATGTACAAACAATTACCATTTGCTGGAGGGGAAAATGGTTGGTCCAAGTCAAAAGACTGTGCTCCTATACTAGCATTCACAAGATTGGAGAGGTTTCGGGCTGGCTCGAGTTGATCGAAATTCAAGCACAAATGCGGTTACCTGGGTATAAGTTGGCGGTGTAGCTTGGAGATATGGAGCACTCAACACGTTAACTTGTTCGTGGAGGAAATGGATGTATTGCATTGCCTCCAAAAGCACTGATGCAGTGTCCGTCTGCATTGAGGAAGACGTGGGTGATATATAAGCTATCCTAGGAGTAAGTTGCAAAGAATCCATCCACACATGAAGAACATACAAAACCGGTTACCAGGGAATCAATAGTCATGTACCTTTCCATATGGTGAAACAAGCTGCTGCAGTATTACAATCCTTTCACCAAACTTCTCTTTCTGGTCCTGTATTAGTGATGTAGGAAGAGAAGACAAGCATTTTCAAAATCAAAGAGCATAAGCATTTCGAAAGAGATTACTATGTACTCATTTAAAGGGTACTTTTCAACACAGAAAACACTTGGTAGTTAATCCAAACATCATCTAAAATCACCTTTTTCATGTAGCATTTGACACCATCCATTCACCAGGTTGGGATATCCATTAGAAGTTAAAATGGGAGAAAGAAGGGGAAACCTTAATTGGAGGGCCAGCCTTGTGCCGTTTGGTTGATAGAGAAGTGATATTCCCTTGGTCAAGAAAGCAAGGACTTCGTTTGTTTTCCATCATCCTTTCTGTATACTTGTATGCCTTATTCCTTACCCTGCATAAATACGACGAAAGAGATCATCAATGGAACACGGGGTTGATGCAAAAGTAAACAAATTGCAGTAAGCTAGTTAACTAGTCATGGTCATGTCAGGTTAAAGCCATTTACATAAGCAAAGTGTGCAAGCAGAGCCTACTAGTTTCAACAAGTTATCCGCTTATTAGTGTAAGATCATTAATGCAAGCCAAGCGTACTGTACTCTTCTTCTTACTATCAAAGGAAAACAGCTCTTCTATTGATGCAAAGGATGAGAATGAACGACATTCCCTTCACAGCATGAAGGTCACTTTCAGAGGAAAGAATGGCTTACTTGCATATGTTGATTCCAAACCCAATATACACCACATTCTTCTTCACTACTTTCTAGTTTAGACAATAAATGTACTTCATACCATCTTCAAAATATAAAATAAGTCGTGATTCATCATGAAAAATATAGTATATAGTTACTACCCAATAATAATAAGAAAACCACTTTCATTTCTATTTTCATTATTACCATTACATGCAAACTTCCAAACAGGGTGGTACGAGTTAGGTAATCCATTGGAGTCGAGGAAATGAAGCATCATCCAACGCGGATAACAGGTGGTAGGAAAACTACTACTAATACACTACAGCCGTGTGGGAAAATGATGGTGACGTTCAAAAGGAAACAGACAATTGGTTGTTGACCAATCAATCCTATTGGGAATCGATTTTGATCTCACCAGAAACCAGCCAAGAAAGGAAAAGCAAGCAAGCAACCACCATGACCTACTAATTGCCAAATTGTCAGACCCATATGTCATAGTCATATAGTACACATATGCTTTTACTAAAGGCGTCCTATTCTGCTCAATGTTTGACAATAGCATTTACATATACAGCTGTAAGTGCATGAAACCTGCCTAATCAAATGATGGAAATAGGCAAAACAACTATGTTCACATATCTGAACACATCTATCATGGTATAGATTACACTACTGCTTCTGATCGTATGGGATGTAAACCGATAAAACGTGGTCGAACAGTAAAGTAGCTGGCTTTCGGGTCATTTCGATCCCGGTTTCTGAGTCCCAGCTATGAACGAAAAGTAGAGTAGGGAGAGAAAACTCACCGCAAAAGATCCCGCCGGGGAAGAACTGAAGAAGGTATCAGATGATCGGCCGCCGCTCGATTTCTGCCTCCAGTGAACAGTCACTACTTTAGCCGCCACGACCAAACGCGAAGCAGACTGACTCTACTTAACTTCCTCCTTCGTCAACTACTACTTCGACTAAATACTTCTTCAGCGGTTGGTGACTCGGAGCACTAAGCTTTCTCCGATGATGTCCGCCGGACGGAATTACAGAGCAGAAGAAAACGCGCGCGCGCGAAATTAAGAGACGGAAGGGGAAGGTTTCGAGGCGAAGCGGTGGGTTTTTGTGTATTTATGGAGAGAAGGGAAAGTGGAGAAATGGCGAAAGAATAAGCTGTTTTGTCTTTTCTTCAGTAGGGACTATTACTATTTGTATTTTGTTCTGTTTGAATTTGATTGATTTCATGGAAGAAAAAAGAAATGGGACTTTTGACAGCTAATTTCCAGCGGGAAGTGGATGTCTGGATGACGTATCTTTTGGAAGCATTTTTTCAGGGGTTGTTTTGTTTGGCATGGGGGCTATTTGGAAGTGGAAGTAGTTTATTCGAATTTTGCAGCCACGATACGTAATAGAGATTGACCCCAACATCTTTCTAAACTACAAACAGAAACAAGATTTTTCTCCATAGCGTTTTTTACAAGCCTTTTCGTGTTACTCTATGGAATGAATATAATGACTATCATTTCCCTCCCAAAAGAAAAAGAAACAACGGCCATAAACACGCTTGTAAAAAGAACAATTGATGTCAATCTATCATAGGGGCATCCCGTCCCGCCCTTCGTGGTCTATTTAGAGGATCGAGAATCGCGGTTAACCATAAGCACATTACTATTAGAGAAAAAAACATGGCAAGAACACGAGAGAGACACAACGTAGCGAGGAGAGAAGAACACTCGTGCCCTGCTCTACAATATGCTCGCAGGTAAGCCAACAAGTAGGTTGAAATTACATTTCTAATATACTAAAGGAGTGATGAGAACAATAAGCATCCTAATAAACCAACTCCACCAATTTCGATGGACGAAATAATGCAATATTTACTCAACTATCATGATGCTTATTCACAGTTACTACACTGGTTCTTTCTCCTGTTCTGGCAATTTCACATTACATGAGCTACTTCTCCAACATTCATACAATGCACCAAACACAAGGGAGAGCAATCCGGGTTCGTAAGTCATGGATTTTTGCTGATGTTAGCCTCATTCAAACTCAAGGTGTGAAAGTTATTTTCATCAGAAATTCCTACCAGAATGGATCGCTCGAGAGAGAGAGAGAGAGAGAGAGTATATGATATAAACAGCAATCACCTTTAATCAAAGAGCGAAAAGGCGCTCTCAACCTATAGATATACAAAAGGGGACAGAGAAAACAAAGAGTGAAGGAAGTCTTTCGAGATCCAACACCGAAAAACAGACACACACCACCTACTTTCCTCTTCAGGAAGACAAGGGTGCAGTGACATTTTTCTTTTCAGTTACAACATCCGAGCTACATGAACCATCCACAGTCAGAAAAAGACGGTGATGGAGTATGAAGCAGGAAAGCCCTTGTACAACATAGCACCCTCAGGCATTTAAAAAAAGAGAGTAAAAAAGCTTACTTACAATGCTTGGTGCAGAAAGGAGCATTGGGATGTGAGCGTCTATAAACCCAAAATCAGTTTCCTTCTTGTGTTACAGCAGGGGCAGCAGAGGACGAATGCATATCACTGGTATCAGAGTCTTTGCATGTGTTTGAGGCGATGTACGAACGAGCCACCGTCAACATAACATCCACCTCTTTCTTGTACTGCATGTCATCATCATAGTTGCGAATCAGAAAGATCATTTGCAACGTGTTCAAGATGTGAAGCAAACTAAGAATTCAACCACAGTTGTGGTAGGTAAAACTTGTAACGAAATAATGGACAAGAAGAGCAAGAGAGCTCAATCAAGATTGAACCCAACCTCGTTTACGGCTCCTGCTTTGATTTTGGACTGCATCGGGCACCATTTCTTGAAATGTGCTCCTGCGAGAAAACCCATATTTTAAGAATTAGAACCCATCATTCTCACAAAAGATAAAAGAATCATACGGTAGAAGCCACATCGCCAACGGTAAAAACGAGTCAAATGCTTTTGATTTATGCCCAGAGAAAAAGGTGGAAACCAAATCTCGGGCACATCAACAGAAGTAAATGGTGAAAGATCAAAATGCATTTAATTCATGCCAACAAATTAAGAGAAGAAACTGAATTTATGACAAATATACAAATAAGAAATACCTATACCTAATAATTGCATAATCATTGACCCAGGGATTGATATTCTTGGCACCTTTTTGAGATGGCAACGAACCAGACAAGGAGAAAAGGAAACCTACCCACTTTAATGTCAATTGTAGAAGAGCTTTCAGCATTGGTCTCAATTTTCCAGCAGCAATGAATCTGATGAAGAACAACCATAGTAACAAGTTACATACTTGCGTGAGAAATACATCAAGGAAGAAACTAAAATATATGTGAAAACACTCCTGTCAAGATCCACTGGACTGTGTCACTAAAGTCACCGGAAAGTAACACCTCATAGATGTATTACGGGAGCTAAAGGAGATGATGTTTGCTGAGTTGTGAACAAAGGGCTTCTGCTTTTCTTCCTCGACTTGTTACATTTTCAAACATGACCATCAAGGAAACCAAAGGACAAAGCCTATACTAGTGAATTTGATTCATCAAACGAGCTACCTATAGGGTATGTAATTAATCATATTTTTCATAGTGATTCAGCTACTTCTGAAGCCTATTCATGCAGCATGTACCTCAAAATAAGATCCGAAAGGTACATCATGTGCCTGTTGCACTGTATCAAATACCTGAAATAGAAACAACATATAAAACGTCAATAAAAAAATGAAGACAAAGAATGCTGCACAATGATCATAATACTATATATATTTCCCCCCAAGTGAACAGAAACAACAGCACTAGTAGAAAAAGCAGCTAGCAACGGACTAAAATTAGAGCAAGGAAATGAAGACGAACCAGGATTTTCTTGTCCGGTGATAAAACAAAATGCTGATACTCCGTCATGGCTGTATCTGGTGGGCACATAGGACTATTACATAAGGATCTGACTGTTAACTCTCTCACTTGACCATCATATTCATCAGCTGGATGCCATGGTCCAATCTACAGAGCATTCATCACAATAAGTTTCAATAAGTTGGTGAGTATAGCTCAATTGTTGTAGGGTCTAACAGGACAAAGACATAAAGCCATGAAAGCAGACAAAAAGAAAAATAATACTTGACCTACGATACTGTACAACAATAGCAGCAAAGTCTGCATACACAGAACAGAGAGAACAATAGTATAAAATGGATACACGGATAATTAAGTGTGAACCAAGATCATTGTAAAATATAGATAACCAGTGTTTATTCTTACCTTTAGTGTTCCAATTCACAACTAGATTTCTGAAAATACATCCAGATTTTGGTAACGGCATCCTATTTATCATGTTTAGACTTTAGACATCCTATCATTCCCTCATAATCCATTAAAGGCGTCAGGGTTCAAATGACAGACCAAGCAGACTAAAAAAAATAGAAAATGGCTGTAACACAGATGTCACTAATAGCAAACTGAGAGAAAAGGAATCTACGATATAGAAGTATGGGGAAAGATGTTCAACTTACAACTAAATTTGTATCCTTCCTGGCTGATCGATACTCATTTATAAATTTAGATTCATCACTAAATAATAAATTTAGGAACTGCTCTGCTGTGCAAGGAAAAATATCCTGCAAGGGGAACAGATAAATTGCAGTGATCAAATCATACAAGATACTATCTGCAAATAAATTTATTAATTGGAAGGTTAAAGGAAGATATTCCTTACATTATGTATATCAACAAGAACTCCGTGTTTGATAAAGGGTTGAACCTTCGCAGCTTTCACAACACTGCTTTCCAGTGACAATGATTCACCTTTTCTAACTCTGACAGAGCTACTATGTGCCCGTAGTGCAGATTCTGCACTTTCCTATGTGCCAAAAAGATAGAGGTACAGAATGATTCATTGGGGAAAGTATAGTAATAAAGTTGGTATGTTAAAGCATACAATACAAGAGCAGACAGCAGAGTCAGAAAAGCTGGCATTTTGCCTTCGATGTGAAACAATAGTTGGACCAATAAGAGCCACTACCCAGTACATTGGTATTCCATCAATCACGTATTACGACATAACTAACTGACTAGCTTTAGATTGATAAAGCAACAAGTGCTCTACTGTCTAAAATTTCTGGTGGTTGTATTCCTGCAACAACTACAGAGAAATAGAGATCCTTAAGCCAAAAAACAAGGCACAGCATATTTAAGTGATCCAATACTAATGAATAACGGTTTCACCAAAGAAACCTCGGTTCACAAAGGCTACATAAGCATTTTACAAACTTGATAAGAATATTTTCTTTCTAAAGTCAAATAGGAAATTCATAGAATTAGAAAAGAAGCATACAGTACAATTCATAAGAATACCTTCTTCTCAGCTTCTACAAGCTCATGGTGATTCTTTGCTGCACGCTGCAGAATTCTTATAGCATGATTCCTGTTCCAAAATGATGCAAACTTATATCTGACTCTACCTGAAAATGACACCATAGAAAGCACAATTTGACAAGTAACCTATGTCAACAAAAGAGTCTCCAGTATTTTTTTCAGAGACTCCAAGCAATACGCACAAGGATAATGGATAAGGATGTCTCCACATTGTATGAAAATATATGGTTGAAGACTAACCATCTGGGCTTCCGAGAGGAGGCACACCATGCCCACCAGCACCCATCCGAAGGATAATGGTTATGGCAGGATTTATAAAAGCATGTTGACTCCGACGTATCTGCAAAAGAACCAAAAGCCATATGATATGAGCTATCATTTAATTTACTTTCTGAAATATAACTTGAGTATTACCTCATCAATATCTCCAAACGGTATGATCACCTACAAACACAAGTACAAAAAGGAACTTATTAATGAATAAGTCAAAAGGTTTGCTCCCGTATTTTCTTCTTATGAGTAAAAAATGATCAGCCGCAAATTATCTAAACCAGTGCTTCTGGAGGTATTTTCAAAGTGATGTCCAGGAAATTACAAATGGGATTCTAAAAGTCAATGACCAAAAACAAAATCCATTTCATTTGTCGCTGCACAGCAGGCTAATAAAAACTATAACCTTTCTTGAGAATGAAAAGCTAGGGAACAAGAAGATTATCCAAAATGTGGAAAGAAATAAGCAAACAATGGAACAGGCTAACCTTCATTTGCTTAGAAAAAACGTTAGAGTGGAAGCAAATGTGCCATGCAGAGACATACATGCGTCCATGATACAGGAACGACCTTTCAAGTGCGCATGAATAGCTATGTTCTGCCACCTGGAAAAAGTGAAATTATTTGTCAAAATGAATGAAACATAAATTATAAAGCAGTTTGTTACACAATCCTGTACATCAGTTGGGTTTTGGACACAAATAGGACAAGAACTCTGTTCAACTCGCCTCGTCTGGAAGGAGATTGAATATTGTCTGCATAGGCCCAGGTTTTTGATGAACCACAGTAGGCCCTCTCCTTCGATTAGGAGCTCCAGCATATCCATTCATAACCCTATATTTTCATATATTTTTTAAAACAAATACATGTAAATGGTCATTGAGAAAACAAAAAAGTAATAAAATGGTCATTTACAGAAAGAATATTACCTGGAAGCATTTCCAGCTATCTTTATAGTCTTTATGTGAAGACAAACCTGAGAATATATCAAAATTAAGGTACAAGTTCAATGGGTTTTTTCACAGATGGCAGATAAATTCGAAACTATAGACGACTCAAGAACTTACTTGCCCAGATGCGCTGTCCAGTGAATACCATAAGGCACCAGTTTGACCTTCGCTCTCAACTGGAACCGTGACAGATCCAAGAACAGTACTTTTCCAAATGATATCCCAGTCATATATTGTCAAATTGATCTGTATGGCAGATGGGGAAAAGACATCAGTAAAAGCTAAAAAGAAATTGAAAATTCATCCCAATGGTGATTTCGTGACAGAAACTCCACTGAGTTTCTTAATTGATAGGACCCAAGGATGGCTGAAGCATCTGGAACTAAAAAAGCACAAAACTCTATTATGATAAATGAATCCACCAACAAGCTGTAATTGTGAAGAAAAAATCTATCAAGTTATAAAATGAGATGCACGAGCGGCGATGCATAAGCCTGGTGAACAAAAGGAACATTGCCTTTGGTAACAGACAGAAAAGGACTAAAAAGCATTATCATTACCTTAACAGGTAGCTCATCCACGGAAAAATTGAATTCTTCACCCCACATAGGATTTCTTGAACCAGGAACCATAGAGCTGTGATAGTAATAGTGGGAATTTTAGAGGAGTGAATGAAAACAAGGGAATTTTTTGTATGCATCATGTAGATGAGAGCTTGCATCCATTTCTCGCTTTGTCGAAGCATCTAGAAGACATGTCTTCGAGATAAAGTACTATTTTCAAGTGCTAAAGGCTTAGGGTTGTAGTCTTTCTATTCCAATTTTACAGAACTATTTTTGCAATTCTGGACCAAAATGGTAAAAGCTAAGCCAGGTGATCTAAACTATGAGCTACCTTGGTGTAGTTCATACCATGAGATCAATGCAGAATATTTTCTCTTCCCATATCAGATGAATTCACAACAGCATAACACAAGCTAACCTTAAGGACAAATGACTTATATTCTCCTAGAATATGAAATTATACACTGGAAAATAATTAAACACAACTAATCACACAATAGCAACTAGAATCCTATTGATTGTTTGCACAAGCTTAAACATTAAAATCTCCACCTTAACTACTTTGTATGCTTATACCTAATTTAGTGGATAACATACACTATCATCTTACATTTGTCATCTAAGATTCTCCTAAACCATCAAAACTTTCACTTCGCTCCAACTTCTGACATAAGAAAGGCAAGACTCTTGAATCATTTTATTCAAGCAAATACTCGCTAACTGGAACCCTATGTGTACTGGGCCTTAGGATGTTCTGAGTAGTGCATCAAGCTAAACTAGTGTATGCATCTTTAACTTGTGTTCAAATTAACATGTTCGTTCAGAAAACCACAATAGTCAATCCTAAGATCTCAGCTTTCAAATTTACTATATTATCGTACATGCACATAGGAAATGTGTCATTGACATTTTGAGTGTATATCAGCTAGATCATAACCACTCAAGAGGTACATATTGGATAAGTTAACCTACACCTCCAAGCTTACCACCCAATAATAACTTAGATCAATAACCACAGTGAATATTAACGAATTCAATGACCAAATCATCATATGAGACAACTCAACAGCAAGAATGATGCTTCATGTTCGGAACAAACTGTGTTTACAAACTTCTAGTGATGCAGCCCAAAATGAAGTTGGGCATAAGATTCAAACATAAAATGCGAAATTTTTACACAAAAAGATTTTTAAGTCATAGAAACTCAATAGAACAGAGCCAAAGACAGATAAAAAAAGACCTGAATCGCTTCTCAGAACCACAAGCAATAAGAGCATAAGGATCTGATGTGCCATTCAAATTTGCACCAATCAGATTCTTAGCCGCCAATAATTCCACCTGAAATAGAAAAACAACAGCAACTTCATCCCGGCAACTCACTGGGAACATGGAAATTGTGGACAACCCAAATGACCAAGGAAGCATTCTCCATACATTCAAGACAGGTCACCTCCAAAATCAAGTCTGCTATCAAAATCAACGAAGATAAAGATTGAAAGATACCTTGATTATATATCCAGAACTGGCTTGTGCGTCTGCTTTCAGAATCTACAAAATAATTGCAACAACTGCCCGTCAAAGAAATGGAAAATTATAAACTAGCAGATAACTAAATTCCACAATCATTCAAAACTCCGGAGCACAGATCATGAACACGATATAAACAATATACGGCCAAGTGCAGAATAATGAGAAACAATGCTTCACAGAGAATAAAGTCTCATTCACGCTGTATCTGTGGCACTAATAAACCAGCAACAAAATTCAGGTACCACCATTTCCCCTATGTCTGATCAACAGAAGAAATAAATACATCCCGAATGAAGTCTCCCATCCATTGGGGAACAATACTGCAGAGAAACAAATACGATCATCACACGGAAACGACAGCCATTCAAACTTCCTTCAACATGTTGACTTCCCTCCTATACAGACGATCACACAGGATTTCAAGCAGCAAAACAACAAATTGAATCATCAACGATGCCAAGTTCAGTGAACAGAAAACCTTGTCGCTACTCTCGAATCCATCTCCACCATTCCCCAAATTCTCCACACTCTGCATGCCACCACGAGGACCATCGCCATCGAACCCGCCGCCGAGGGCAAAGAACCAGTACGCGGAGATCAGGAACGTGGCGGCAGCCAAGGTGACTTTGATCTCCCACCACGACGGCACCAGAAACACCAACGCCGCCTCCATAGCCATCACCATCGTCATTCGCTCTCCCCAATCAAACTTTCTTTTTTCCACTCCAATTGCTCTAAACCTATTTTCCTATATCATTCCAAGTCGACGGCGGTTTCTTCCTCCGGTGGCGAATCACGCAATCCCAACAAAATTGAGAGGTTCTAGGGTTGGAGAGACGAGGACGAGAGGAAGGGTCGAAGAAGAGTAAAGACAGGCGACGCCGCGAAGGCCAAGCACGACGAACAGGAAGAGGTCGTCCATTTCTACTTTCTAGATAGACTTAGCGCGGGGTCACGCGGCTCGGACGGAGAAATCAAAATCGAGAAAGTATGCTACTGACCGTATTTGCTTTTGTTTTTGTATCCACTGTTTTCTTGTCGATATTCTTGTCGATTTGTATCGACTTCAACAAAATCCACTCTTGAGGTAGGACACGTGATTCGCTGTTTTCTTGTCGATTTTGACATGTACAGTATTTTCTACATGATAATACTAACGTCTAACGACGCCGTTGTTCAAGTATGTACGTCGGTATTTTGCAGTGTTATTAAGACCGGATCGAGCCGGCCGGCCGCACCGCTAAAGCCACCACCCGACCTCAAAATCGACTCGGGCCAGTCATTTAACCGCTACAGTTTTATAGAGCGGCCGACGAGCACTTCTCGTCCCAGTTTCCCGTCGGCATCGTCGCCATCCCCAGTCAGCGTAGCTGCTCCGAGCTCGCCATCGCCAGTCTCCGTCCATGTCCCCTCTTCCCGTTGCAACTCCTCCGCTCCGTCGTCACTTCCCATCTCGACGCTTCCCATCGCCATCCCCAGTCCCTATAGTCGCTCCCGGCTCTCCGCTCCCCATCGCCAGTCCCCGTCCCCTCTTCCCTTAGCTGCTCCTCTGATAGCCATGATTCTAGAACTTTTGTTACTCATGTTTTGGAATTGCTAAGAGTGTAATTTACTAATTTAGTCATGGTTTATCATGATTAAGAAGTGTCCACTATTTATACTGATTGTTTATAAGATATCGGTTTTCTAACGGTTTTGAAACGGTTTTGATAGGGTATGAAGGTAAAGTATAATACTTGGAGAAGGTCTACAAGAAGAGTCAAAGAGAAGCCAAGACATAGGGGCAAAACCCTAGAAGACTTACATCATCAGAAGAAGAAGAAGACAAGGTTAAGAGACAAGAACAAGGGACAAAGCCAGGCACCTGACATCAGCAAAGACAGAGTATGAGGGGACACCCTCTGCCAAGAAGTACAATGTACAGTGTCAGAAGAGGACAGACTGGTTTGACGATACCGCAATACTTGCGCCATCGCCAAAAGGGGCAATTGATAGGGTACATTAGCAATCCCCAAGGCAAGAGCCTAGTTAATGACATAATGAAGAAAAGAAGACAAAGGGAAAAAGACAAGGCCAAGAGACAAGGAGACAAGTCCAGGCACCTTACATCAGCAAGGACTAGGGGCAGGGGGACACCCCCTGCCAAAAGTACAATGTACAGCGTCAGAGAGTTTGAGGCGCCCGACCACTGCATTTATGGCTTGGCAGGCGCCCAGACCACGACCTAACCCCCAAATGTGTATAAATAGGAGTTCTCTCCTCATAAATGGCAATCTATCTACTCTTACTCTAACTTCTCTCTACTTTCTCTCTCTATATACTTCTTCTCTTTTTCTACTTCGGACGAGGCGGGGCGCCTACCCCCTCAAGGTCATGGCTGACACCCCAAACCACTTGGACCCGAGCGACCCCCAGTCGATTGGGCTCAAACACATCGCATCTATAGTAAAGAGAACAAGTGTGCACACTATTTAGCTGGTAGAGGACATTCTTTGCCTTACGAGTATGCATTCACTTTCAGTGTTATATTATGTACTTCATTATTGGCTCTTGTATGTTTGTAAGGGATCTTCTTTTGATTTTGAATGGAGGCTTAGATAATTGCATCCATTAAAAACTATTTTTCTGTTATTTAGTTTAATTTTTTAGTGGTACTATTTTTGCTGTTTTAAGCATGATCCATGAAATCGTATCGAAAAAGTCAACGGTAAGGTATTTTACAGCAAAATCATGGTTTAACTTTAATTAAACAATTAATACCATAAAATACCGCCTACTGATTTAATTTAGTCTCTGATACTTGTATTTTGTGATTGAATCGTTGGTACAATTCAGTTTCATGGACACATGGTTTTAAGCATGGTCCATGAAACCGTACCGTACTGGCGGTTCAACCACGAAATACCAGTATCGAAGACTAAATTGGTAAGTGGTATTTAATGGTTGAACTACGGTTAAACCACGATTTACCATAAAATACCCTATCGCTGACTTTCCCGATACAGTTTCCGGTACGGTTTCATGGACCATGGTGTTTAAGCCTTCCTGAACCAAGGATTTAAAAACGATGCGTTTCAATGCGGCTCCCTCCTCTTGATTTTGTGATAAATTTGAGTGATCCTCCTCCTCCCTACTGTTCTTCGTCGTTTATGTCCGGAGAACAACCGAAAGAAACAACTCCGAATCTGATTGAGTGTGTCCCTGTGCGCGCCATAAGCTCCGGTTGTCAATTATGGCGCTAAAATCGCAAACGATTGCTGGATTGGCTATGCCTTTACCGTCTCCAGCTTCAACTTCATCGACTTCATCGAGCAACACTCTCTGTATGGTGAAGCGCCCGCCTCTGAGCTCGTCCTTCTTAAATGGTGGAGGTACTGCATCACGAGCCTTCCTTTGCCCTAACATATCCTGCCTGTCCTTGTATTTTCCTATCACTTACTATCGCACATTTTCTTGATGATTTTCATGTTTCGCAATCGCCAGTGACTCTCACTCAGTTTAAGTTAGAGCTGAGTTGATTAGGGGATGGGCATGTGCTGAATTGGTTACGAATTGGAGCCCTGTGTAATTTGAGAGTATGAATGTATGATAGTCTGATTTCAATTGTGATTCAAGTATTCAACTGAATTATGCAGTGTAGTATGAACTTTAGTTGTTGTTTGTCTAATGTTTTTGCTGATTTGGGGACTGCTCGGAGAAAGCTACGAGTGAATGGTGGCTGGGATTTTGGAGTCACTAATAAGAATTGATGTGCTCAGTAGGATAGAGTGCTTGGTCTGAAGCTGATTCATTGCTAAGAAAGGGTTTAACTGTCATCTATGTGGGACAGAGGTCAGTTATTTAGTTCACTTTGATAGGTGTCCGTTGTGGCCTGTGGGTAATGGTGTGTGAGAGACGGCTGAATAGTTTGATGGTTAACTTCTGTGATATTCGAGCCTGAAAGGATAATGTGGTTTGGCTTATTTATGTTATGAATGGTATTGATTTGGACTTCTCTGCAATGAGCATGAACCTTTCACCTTGGGATGACGGAAAATTGTTTCGTTTCCTGTTCCTGGGGTATTTATATGCATCGCTTAGCGATCGAGAGTTGGGATCGGTTGGCTAAAATTCTATTTGGCTCATAATTGAAGCTCTAAAGATCGCTAGGACACGGAGTCCAGTTGGTCGTTCGAACTGTTTGAGGCAAGGTGGCGGTGGGCTTACCATTCGTTCGAATCTTTTTGATCGGTTTGCTAGGGTTGTGAAGGTGAGTCTTGTGGAACTACTCCTTGCATTTGTTTATGCTAATACCTTTTTGTATTTTGTCATATAATTCTAACATTAAATCGTCCTCTCCTGGTTGCAGTCATATGCCAATTCAGTCCTAAGTTCATTTGAAGACCCGGAGAAAATTTTGGATCAAGCGGTGCTTGAAATGAATGATGATTTGACCAAGATGCGCCAAGCCACAGCACAAGTAAGCAACATAATCTTGTGCCATGCTGTTTTGCATCATCATATTCTTTATTTTTCAGTTCTTCCCCTAGCATCTCCTTTTCTCTTTTTGTTTCTGTTCTGGTGTTCTCCTTGAAGCTTCCTCATCTGGTTTGTTTGAAAAAATATCCTTTGTGCTTGAATAATTAAATTCCTAGTTGAGTGTTTGCTTAGCTTCTCGTGATAGAGTTCCATAAGTTCAGATGATATTTGTCTCACAAATTCTGTTTGTTGTAATTTGTGAAGTATGCCTTGCTATGTATTATGCCTTCACTTTAAGAATTTGAGGGTCTTCTTTTGTTGGTGAATAAAAGTTCTAACATTTTCTCAACTGATTTATGTCTTTCTTGTGGCTTCCCATAATTTCTTTCTCCTGGCTTTCAGGTTTTGGCAAGTCAAAAACGAATGGAAAATAAGTACAAAGCTGCACAACAAGCTTCTGAAGATTGGTAACACATAGTTAGAGTGTTGTCTTAAGACTGAAAAGGGTTTGACTTAATTTGATTGGCAACAGTGTATTGAGATGAATTTTCACCTTCATTGTAGGTACCGGAAGGCACAACTTGCTCTTCAAAAGGGAGAGGAAGATCTTGCACGCGAAGCTCTCAAGAGGCGAAAATCTTATGGTGTATGTTCACATCTTTCTATGAACTGTTCATGTTTTACCATGTCTCAGCTGGACTTAATTTCAGTCATGATAAATAATCCCGCACAATCAGTAGTAACTGTGGAAGTAGTCTAACTGTGCCAACCCTTTGTTCTGGCAGCTTGTATCTTGGTGATGTTAGGATAACAGTCCTGTTTTCTGCAATTGATGCCGTATTTACTAGAATCTTCACTAAATCAATTGATGTGGCCTTTCTAGTATGAAATGACATGTTTGTTTCTCTTGGCAGTGATCTTTTATCCTACATTATTGATAGTGTTTATGGAGGTGGAAGAGACTAGAGTATGAATATCTACGGTTACTTAGCTGAGCTGATTACTTGTGGTTCAGTGCTTATCTTCAGAATTAAATGTTCCTGCATTTACAATTACAATTACAATTACATGACAAGTAGATACTAGAAATGCTGTATTGTTCACTGAATGTAATTCCCTTCTTAGATGAGAAGATTTGCATTATCAACCAAGTTGTGCATTTCAATTCTTGCAGGATAATGCTAGTTCTTTGAAAGCTCAGCTTGATCAACAGAAAGCTGTGGTGGACAATCTTGTAGCTAACACTCGGGTATGTCATGTTTACAAGTTCTGCATTATGGTCGTCAGATTTTATTTCATTTGGGTCAAGTCAAAAGAGATCAGGCAGTGCTGGAAATTTGTGTTTTTGTGTTTTCAGTTGAAAGGTAATTTTAACTTGCCAGCTTATTTGTGCTCACATTTTTCACTGCTTGTAGCACCTTTTTCATGGTTTTCAAAATGTAAATAATTTGTAGTGATTGATAAATTGTTATCTTAGAAACTTCCAACTTTGTGCAGCTCTTAGAGAGCAAGATACAAGAGGCCAAGTCCAAGAAGGATACTCTAAAAGCACGTGCTCAGAGTGCAAGGTTTTTCTCTGACATCATTTCCGCACTTTCCGTTTATATTTTCTAGACATATATGTCAAAGGATAGTATTTCTGAGTTGCATTTGTTGCTTTTAGGACGGCGACCAAAGTGAATGAGATGGTAGCAAATGTCAGTACCAGTAGTGCTCTTTCAGCTTTTGAAAAGATGGAGGAGAAAGGTATAGCATTCAGCATAACTTTCATGTCATTCACGGAAATCCATTGACCGATTGCCTTGTAGGACTTGATTGATCATAATCAGCCTGTCCGCTTAAAAACTGATTGTGGCTATTCGTTGAGGGTCGCGATAGAATGACATTGACAAATTGGCCTCAAAATCCCATGACTATAATTCACGTATTCTGTTTAGTATAGAGAATTGATAACCAATCTTTTTCTATTGTATTTATAGAATCAAGGGCTGAAATTCTATGCATATTTGTTTTAGTTTGCTTCTGAAAAGCATAATCCTTAATGTAGGGGTTACGCTTCCATGTCTGCTAGTTGAATGTTATGTCACATCTCTGTCAAATGTCACTACGTTGATAGTCCTTGCTTTGAAGTTTTTGTGGATTCTCATTTTGCCAGAAGATTTGGACTTAGAACTCAGTTTTACCTTTTGATGTTTTCAATCTTGGTAGTTATGACAATGGAATCAGAAGCAGAAGCTCTTGGCCAATTAACTACTGATGAGTTGGACGGGAAGGTATTGAAACTATATCTTATCCATTTGCCATTAAGTTGGTACTTCTGAGTTCTGATGACGCTGTATGTATCCCTCAGCAAACCTCAAATCATATTGACATAATTTTTGGAATTTAGGATCCATCCGTTCTTTTCCTTTATCATCCACATGGGCAGTAGAATCCAGCTGGTCTTCAGCACCATTTTGTTTAGTGGTTGAACAATACTTGATAGTATAGCATAGATACATAACATGGTTGGACTTTTGGTGTCTCCAGTCAATGAAGACCATC
Organism: Linum tenue; assembly: GCA_946122785.1. Taxonomy (NCBI): domain Eukaryota; kingdom Viridiplantae; phylum Streptophyta; class Magnoliopsida; order Malpighiales; family Linaceae; genus Linum; species Linum tenue. The sequence continues at coordinate 48,064,552 of CAMGYJ010000009.1, read as the reverse complement.
ATTAGCAGCAATGCTGCGACAGTCATTCACATTCATATGTCGAAAAATTAAAGTTTATCGAAACTCAGAGCACTGTCAAGTGTCAAGCTAATTGTAGCCTATCACACTTGATTATAGTACTATGCATCGTATTGCTAAGCATTATTGATAGCTTGTCCCTCTTGTTCCTCCTTGTATATCATGCCCTCTTATTTCCTGTTTGCGATTCCACTTCTCTGTCTTCATGTTTGTGTCACCCACCCTATTGTATTGTCCCATGACTGCATCTTAATCAATGGTGCAGTTCTTGGCACTTGAGACCACGTCAGTGGATGATGATCTGGATAGCTTGAAGAAGGAGCTAGCCGGTAGCACAATGAAGGTAAAACGGTTCACATAATTATTGTCGTGTTTCCTTACATCAGTCAGACATGGAGCAGCGAATTCCACTTGCGTAAATGTTACTATGGTTTTCAATCTCTTGTGTTCATCTGTAACCTGTAAGTCTCTTTTATCAGAAGGAGCTGCCGCCGGGACAAAACATTTTCACCCGCACAAGAGATCCGGATATCGAGATGGAGCTCAACGAGTTGCGGCAGAAGAGGAAGGAATTCTAGGAGAAAAAACCAGTTTTTTGTGTATTGGGTAAGGCCAGAGTCGACCATGATTGTTATAGTTCTGCTTCATTCGATTGGAGTCAATAGTTTGCTTTTGTTTCTATATTTTATATATAAGTACAGTTTTTCTATGCGATCTACTTGAAACTTCATAGCTGAATATGTTTTTCCACTGTAAAACTACGGAGAACTTGGGTCTTGTTTAAAGGGGTTGGAAAGTTGTACATACGATACGAAGCTTGCTTAATCCACTCTGAAATTGAGACACCATAATCGGAGGATATTTCAATTTTCAAGAGAGCTTCACTTGATGCTTATGGATATGAGATCTTCAAAGGTTATATGCCTGAAAGACAGTAGGCACAACTCTGCACAAAGAGTTAATTTTGAAGACTAACTACAGCAGTCACAATTATGCCAAAACTTGTTATGAAGCTATGAGTTATTTACCCAGTTAAGCTATGTCTTAATTCACTAGCTCGATTTACTTTATGATTTGAACACAACACCTCATTTCTGAATCGAATTTCATTAGGAGGTTACATGGGTGTTAGTCTAACATGAATATCATTATGTGTTCGTGTTATGGATAATTGAGATCATTCAGATTTATATACTATATATTATTCAACAATGTGTACTGTCAAACTCAAATTTCGGATCATATAATTTGAAATTGAGCTTTATAATCATCATTTCTCAAGTGAAATTGATATCTAAATGATACATTTCGTATGATAAGAGTGCAAACACTCTACATTCAACTCCATTATCGAGTTCCTCTTAGTTGTTCAGAGGTTGTGATACAACTAAACTAAATTGATTCCTAAATTTACTTTAATTTTATTGATTTATTTACTCCAAATGGTAAAAGTCATTGCCTAATGTCCAACCGTGAAACATTAGTCTAAATTTAGTGACCAATGAGAAATTAATTTTTTTGGAGTGGCAAAAGTGGAACAAATTAATAGATCTAGCGACAAATATGCAATTCACCCGATGATAATAGCAATAATTAACGGACGGTCAGATTTCCATCACACACATCACTAAAGATGAACACGCGGGCATCTGAACAATTTACTAGTAGCCAATGGCGCAATACCCTGCTTAACCCCTTCCCCACTCACCCGCCCGCCCGCCCGCCGGTGACTCACATTGATCTCTTCATTTGGACCCTATACTTCCGCGCAAGTCAGTCTTAAGAGACGGAGGAACGTGTAATTACTAATTACTCGATACCGCCTGGTTTCTCCGGTAAGCCATTAATCTTCCGTCGCAATTTCGCTTTCGTGTTTTCATTCTGTTCGACATTGGCGTCGTCGTCGTTTTCCTCGCGGCTTTGACCGTCTTGTCTTTTGATCGGAGCTCTTTTCTTCTACGGTTTGTTCTGCGCTCTCCGTAGCGGCAGTATCGAAATTTCTTCTCCGTTGTTTCTGCCTTTGTTTGCTCTGGAAAAGGTGTAGGAGAAAAGTCCGCTGGATAGAGGAGAAGTTCCTAGTGTTTTGACGAGATCCCTTCCCTCCTTTAGTTTCTTTTTTTGTTTGTTAAGAATTGCTGTGTACGAACTGTTGCCAAATGCTCGATTGTTTGTCTGAGAGCGGTTTATGAAGAATTCTGCTGTTCGTTTGGAGTAGTCTAAAGATTAATATTGAAGAACGTAGCTCTTGCCTCTTTTGTCTGCTATTCTATGACATCTTCTGTTTTGGTTTTTGGTTTGCTCAGCTCAACGAAGCAGCTCATTACTAAGGCATCTGAATGCTGCTCTTCGTGTAGTGTGAAGCATATGTAAGATGGCTTCCAGAGCAATTGTGAGGAGAAACAAGGCTGTTTTTGATTACTTCAGCTCGTCTGCTCGTTCGGTTTACAGTCTCCATGGTCTGCAGCATGGAAATCAACAGTTAGATGGCTTTGATGCCAAGTGTCATCAGCATTCGGAGGTAGCTGACAGAAAGGAACTCAATGGTGCTGCAGTGAGAAGAGCAGAATTGGTTGGTGTTCTCGGTGCAGGGAACTTCAGGCATAGATTCCACAGCAGTGCAGTTTTGGGCCCCAGATACGTGAGATCAGAGTTCTTTGGCCCGCTGAGATACATGTCCATCTCTTCTGGTAATGCATCTACAGCCGCAGCTAAGCAGCCCGAGCTTGGCAGTGATGAGGAGGGTAATGGAGATTCTGTTTCCAAAAAGAGAAAGGAAGTGTCTCCAGAAGATTGTGACGAAGCAGTTGAAGGCCTAAGCACTGCCAAAGCCAAGGCAAAAGCCAAAAAGTTACAGGAGTCTAAAAAATTTGCGAAATCCGTTTTGCAGAAGACATGGGCCATTCTTCTGGGAATTGGTCCTACCTTAAGAGCTATAGCTTCAATGAGCAGGTCCAAACCTTCACTTTTATATACATTTAGTTTGTGATACCCCAGTTTAAAGATCTAGTACGTGTTTTCTGATTTGTGATTAAATGCTTGACTTGCTGTTCTCATTGCAGGGAAGACTGGGCCAAAAAGCTTACCCACTGGAAACATGAAATTGTCTCAACATTGCAGCATTACTGGTTAGGCTTGAAGCTATTGGGAACTGATGTTAGGATCAGCATAAGATTGCTGTTGAAACTTGCTGGAGGGAAGAGTCTGTCCCGAAGGGAGAGGCAGCAGCTAACACGAACAACTGCGGACATATTTCGTTTGGTTCCTTTCGCCGTATTCATCATTGTACCCTTCATGGAGTTTCTGCTACCAGTATTTCTGAAACTTTTCCCCAACATGCTGCCCTCAACATTCCAAGACAAAATGAAAGAGCAGGTGGGGTTAATATATGTCCAAACCCAATTATAGTTCTTTTGCTTTCCTTTCTACTGAAACTTGCTCTCTGGTTTCCATTTATTACAGGAAGCATTAAAGAGGAGGCTAAATGCAAGGATAGAATATGCGAAGTTTCTTCAAGAAACAGTGAAGGAAATGGCAAAGGAAGTTCAAAATTCACGAAGTGGCGAGACTAAGAAGACTGCTGAGGACCTTGATGAGTTTTTGACCAAAGTAAGTACTGCATAGATAATGTGTTCTCTCTTTTAAGGTGGCCTATTTATTTGTTTTCTTTTTCACATGAGTTTCACACATTAACCAGGTTAGAAAAGGTTCTTCCGTCTCTAATGATGAAATTCTAAGCTTTGCCATGCTATTCAATGATGAGCTGACTTTGGATAATATTAGCAGGTATGCTGTTGTTATGATTGCTTCTGTTCATTGCTTCCTTGTACATTGTACATTTCCTTCTTGCTTTCTTGACACATCACTTTTCCCAACAGGCCACGACTAGTCAGTATGTGCAAGTATATGGGAATCAGTCCTTTTGGAACTGATTCGTATCTGCGGTTTATGCTTCGGAAAAGACTTCAAAGGTGATACTCACCTTCCCATTCTATCATTTCCAAGTTAGATGCTGTGTTCTTTTGGTTCAACTTGGCTGTGTCCACAAGTTTTAGAACATAATTATCATCGTCTATCTCATTGCATTTGCATTTGCCTTTTCATTTCATTTATATTGAAATTCAGGTAATCTTTTATATGGTTTTTACTTTTTTTACTACTCTATAAACTTATAATGGTCTCTGGAGAAGATTTACCGTCAAATTGGAATTCAACAGATTTGAATTATAAATAGTTGTCCAAGCAACTTTTTTATGAAATTTGTAAATGAGTGACTGGTCTGTTAACTTTGGTTATCTTATGTTAATTCAAGACTTCTATATATCAATATGATGAACTGTTAAATATTTATGTCTTTACTAGCCACTAATTTTCCCCTCGAGTAGATTAGAGAACAACTCTTGTATGTTTATTTGATCTCCTTCTCTATGTTTATGAGAAAGAGGAAATGCTCATACAATCAACATGTTGGTTTTTCCTTCTCCAGCATTAAAAAGGATGACAGGATGATCCAGGAAGAAGGTATCGAGACACTTACCGAGGATGAACTTCGTGCGGAATGTAGAGAACGTGGGATGCTTGGGCTACGTTCGGTCGAGGAAATGAGGCAACAGGTTCCATGTGTCTTTATATTCCCTGAACTTTTACCTTTGGTGGATTGGGACAGTCTTCTCTAAATAGCCTCTTTTCTAATACTTAACACTGTAATATGTCTGCTGTAATTTCGTGCAGCTCCGTGATTGGTTGGATCTGTCTCTCAATCATGCTGTGCCATCTTCTCTCCTAATTCTCTCCAGGTGCCACGAAGATCTATTGATCTACTTGTATTTATATTCTTTTGATTCCTTTTAAGTTCAATGTTCACGTTTTGTTACCCACTTTCTGACTGATCTATTTTCACCACTTTATGCAGGGCTTTCCTTGTGTCTGCAAGAGTTAGACCTGAAGACGCAATTCAGCAAACACTTTCATCTCTTCCTGATGAGGTTGTGAATACTCTTGCCAGTACTGGTATGCCATCTGAAGATTCTGTTTCAGAAAGGAGAAGGAAGCTGGAGTTCCTGGAGGAGGAGGATAAACGTATCAAGGTATGCATTGAGTGACACCCAGTTTCATCAGTCAATGATTTAATATCTTTCCAGCGTTCAACAAATTAAGAAAAATTACCATTGAAATTTCAAATGAACTCAGTTCTAAATATTCTCACAATTGGTTAAACTTGTGCTTAATCATAGAGGGAAAAGCCCTAGCTACAGTTCTCTTCTGTCGGAAATTGCTTGCGAATCTGGGAAGCTTTGGAAAATTTTATTGGTCTTGTCGTGTTAGTTTAACTGCATTACTCATTTGGAACTCATATACAACAGGAGGAGGAAGAGAAGGAGGAGGAAGAGCTTGCTAGGATGAAAGAACATAAAGTCCGTGAAGATGAAGATGTGGCATTGAAAGAGATGACTACACCAACTGCTAGGGAAGCTCAACAACTAGCGAGAGAAAGAACTTTGGAGAAACAGGAGGAGCTGTGTGAGCTCAGTCGTGCATTGTCCGTTCTAGCTGCGGCATCAGTAAGAACTTGCAACTTCTTTCTTTATTGGACTTCTCAATCATTCTTGTTTTCTAATATAACTTTGTGTATTCTTTCCCTTCTAATTTGGTCATCATCATTTTGCAGTCAGTTAGTAGGGAGCGTGAAGAATTCCTGCGAATGGTCAATAAGGAGGTCAGAATTGATATTATTGTTCTATGTCATCTTTAACATAGGAAAATTAAGTCTCTAACGTTTGTGCTGGAACTTCTTTTGGGGTGTTCAGATTGAGCTTTATAATAGCATGAGAGATAGTGAAGGCATAGATGACGAGAAGGCAGCAATGAAGGCTTATAGAGCTGCTAAAGATGAAAGCGAGCAACGTGCAGCTGAAGTGGAAGAAGAAGAAGCTAATGAAGTTTCTTCAGCACTTATTGATCGGGTACTCTACTCCCATTACATTCATATAATTCATGCCGATGAACTGCTGTAGCCACGAATCTCTCTCTATTTGAAACTAACGAGGATTACATGTACTGTGCTCAAGGTCGACGCCATGCTCCAAAAGCTCGAGAAGGAAATTGACGATGTGGATGCTGAAATTGGGGATGGTTTCCGACTACTTGACAGGTGCACTTCTCTCTTGGTGAATGTGTCAGGTGTCTTAGAATGCATTTCTCTCTTTGTGGCTTATGTTAGGTGTCTTAGGGATAGGATCACACCACAGGCCTAAGGGTTTTCCCTTTGATACTGCAATTCTTCTAGTGCCTGTCTTTATGATTTATTATTAATGTTTATAGTTCCTGTAAATAGTCGAACCTCCTAATAAGTCTTTAGATCATAATACCGAAACAGAATTGCCAAGAGATTGACCTAATAGTAATTTGTGGATGATAACATTCAATCATACTGTCAGTCCGAACCTTGGGGCTAACCTCACCTATCAAAGTATGTAGTGCTGAAATAGAAAACATAAACATTTGAACAAATTAGACATGAACCCGAGTTGTAGACTACAACTCAGTCTCTTATCTTCTTACTCATGCTTACTGTGATAATGCATAGGCCACAACCTTTTCAGAAGATAACTCATATTTGTGATGTTTGGTTTTCATAAAATGACCAGGGATTATGACGGAAAAGTCACTCCTGAAGAAGTGGCAGCAGCAGCTAACTATCTCAAGAACACCCTCGGGAAGGAAGGCATCCAGGAATTCATCAGCAATCTGGCAAAGGACTCTGGTGCGTGTTTCAATCATTTGTTGTTCTTAAACTCAATAGTCTTGCTTGTAGACCACTTATTCATTCTGCATTTCTCGATTATTATACAATCAACAGATGGGAAGATTCGCGTGGAAGACATTGTGAAGTTGGGGAGTCGTTTGGAAGAGGAGACTGGCGAGGTTGAAGAGGATGATGAACGGGCCAAGTGAAGGAGGGAATTTTTTTTGCGCAGGGAGTAGTGTCTTCACCTTTTTGACTATCAAACATCCTCAGAACTATATACGACCAAGATGATTATGAAATATGTTGGTGACCCCGGATATATGGAAAGCTTAGCCAACTACCCGAATTATATCTGTTAATACGAAATCGAAATGAATCATTAGCAATAGCCTCAGTTCTTTCCAGAGTACTGTTTATCTGATTCGTCGAGTTATCAACCAGTTTATTAGGAGGCATACTTTTGGGGGCATTTTGTAATTGCTTGTTCTCCAGTTGTCTACACTTGCGCTGACAGAGTTGGATTGTAATCTTAGTGAAGCAAGTCTGCTCTTACAGGAACTTGCCTTTTGCCATTTTGCCACAGAGGGTAAGGCTATTAAAGGTGTGGGCTATATGGTTTGGGTGAGTGGTCCAAAATCGGATTCGAATTGGTACAAGAGCGGATTCAAATCATAGATCAGTCATTGTGCAATATTTCATTCATGTTGAAAGTGGGGTGGGAAGTTCTTAATCAGAATGAATCTTAATATCGTGTTTGTAATTCAAGTGAGATTAGAATTTTCAAGCGAGATTGATGATGTGTATTATTTGTAATCCTACATGAATAACAATGAGGACTATCCGAATTGTTATTGGGTTCGGTTTCGGTAAGGTACAAACCAATATGGCGCAGGTTTCATTTCAGAACAAGGTTAGAGGTCCGAAACCAGTTTCCAGGCTTTCGCGCCACCTTACTTTGTTTTGGTTCGGAAAAACCCTACACAGTACACAACTCCCCTTGCTGCCCGTCCCGCCGTTCAAACAGAGCCGCCTACTTCCGCAATTTCCTCCGCCCGCCTCCGCCTTCGTCTTCGTCCCCCGTATATTTTATTCATGGCGGTCTTACCATATACATCCGGAGAATTAGTCCTCAGGGCAATAACAGCAAGCAGCAGCAGCTGAAGAGCTTTTTCTCTTGTCGACATCCATCCCACCACCAATAATGTCGTGTGTGACATCTTACAGTGTTTTCGCGCCTTCCGCTAAGTTTTTCTCCGGCTTCAACAAGAACAATGTCAATTTCTCAGTGTCAAACGCTCCCTCGTCCTTCTTCAGCAACCTTACTCCTTCGTCTGCGTCATTTCCAAGGCTCTTTAGCTGTGGGAATATTTTGAATAGCAGAAGGCTGGTTAGTACCGGCTGGCGTTGTTGTGCTGCCCAGCAATCGGGAAACTCGGCTTCAGCTGCCTCCCTGGGTAGTGATGACTCTGGTGAGGGAGGAAGTGAGAACCCTTTTCATAGTTTCTGCATTTGTGATTGAACTAGAAGTCATTTCTTTTTGTCTAATGCTCGATTGGATTGTGGGTTTTGAAATTGCCGTGGGATGAAAATTGGTGAATTGGGTGGATAGACCTCTGACTACTGAACATTTTGCTTCCTGGAATGTTATTGTGTAAAGAATTTCTTCTTGATAATGGTGATTGTAGTCTGTGCGAATCAGGGTTGGTCCCTGTATGGATTCTGCTGATCTCAGTAGCTATGTTGAGGTATGTGTGGGTGAGGAAACTGAATCCGTGGTACTGCTTATGGCTAATTCCCCTGTGCAAAGCAAGTGATGTTGCTTTTCCTCAGGGTGTTCTTGTTCTTTGGTCCTAAGATCAGTAGTGGTGATACTCTAATAAGAGTCATTTGGATTTCTGAATCATGGCTTGTACGGATTGGTGATAGTGTTCAGATGTCTAGCGGGATGAGTGCATGTTCATCCTGCAATTGGGACTCAATGCTGTAGTTTTATTGCTATTCTGTAGACAAAAGATGATTGAGCCTTGAAGGGTTAGGTGTTACGATTTAAAGGTCTCTTCTGACATATCTCATTTGCCCCTTTTATCTTGCTGTGTATAGAGGTTCATAGGGTCCATGATATAGGCGGGTAGTTTCATGACTGAAGTTTGAGATGCTCAGAATCCAAGGGCTTTGTCCCTCATCTTTTTTCTGGCTGAAGGTTGCTTAGTTTTGATGACAATGATAAAGGAAACTCCTTGTGGAGCCTTGGAGAATTGAGAATGGTTTCCTCTCTCTTTCAAGAAAGAGTTGACATTCTTTTTTTACCTTTGTCCTGTTTAGCAATTTTGTATATCGTTGATGGACGTTCCAATTCTCTTGTGACAGATGAGAGAGTGGTCGTATTGGTGATTGGTGGAGGAGGAAGAGAACATGCACTTTGCTATGCACTTAAGAGATCTCCAACTTGTGAAACTGTCTTCTGCGCCCCTGGCAACGTGGGAATTTCCAGCTCTGGCGATGCCACTTGTGTTCCTGAGCTCAGGATTGCTGATAGTTCAGCAGTAATTGCTTTCTGCCACAAATGGGGTGTAGGACTCGTGGTTGTGGGGCCAGAGGCACCTCTAGTTGCAGGGCTAGCTAATGATCTGGTGAAGTTTGGTATTCCAGTGTTTGGCCCGTCCGCAGAGGCTGCTGCTTTGGAAGGTTCCAAGAACTTCATGAAGAGTATATGTGACAAATATGGAATTCCTACTGCCAAGGTTTTCCCTTTCTTCCTTGACACCCTTCGATCCCTTCTCTTGCTTGACATTGATGGTTGCAGTTCTTGTTGTTGCTTCTGTTTATCAAACTTTCACTATAAATCCTCTACTTAAACATAAGATAGATTTTCTTTTCTTTCCGACTCTGATAAGCGGTATTATTTCAGTACCAGGCATTCAGACATCCAGTGCCCGCAAAACACTACATTCAAGAACAAGAGCTTCCAATTGTAATCAAAGCAGATGGATTGGCTGCTGGAAAAGGAGTAATAGTTGCAACGGACCTAGAAGAGGCTTACAATGCCGTCGATTCAATGCTTGTCGATGAAATGTTCGGTCCAGCTGGCTCCCAGGTCATCATCGAGGAGTTCCTCGAGGGAGAGGAAGCATCTTTCTTTGCACTCGTGGATGGAGAAAATGCCATACCGCTGGAGTCTGCTCAGGACCATAAGCGTGTGGGCGATGGCGATACTGGACCTAACACCGGCGGAATGGGAGCTTACTCCCCTGCTCCTGTATTGACGAAAGAGCTGGTGTCGGTAGTTATGGAGAGTATAATACTTCCTACTGTGAAAGGAATGGCTGCAGAAGGTTGCAAGTTCGTTGGAGTTCTGTATGCTGGCTTGATGATTGAAAAGAAGTCTGGCTTGCCCAAATTGATCGAGTATAACGTGCGGTTCGGAGACCCTGAATGCCAGGTTAGTGATAGTATCTCCATGGAAAGATGGGTTGTAATCTACATGGTGCTCAAGTGCTTGTACGCTAACGCTAGCTTTCCTTCTTATCTACTGATATGATACTCTTTACGTTGCAGGCATTGATGGTTCGTCTGGAATCCGACCTGGTAAAAGTCCTGCTTGCAGCCTGTAGAGGCAAACTGAGCCAAGTATCCCTCGACTGGTCACCTGGCTCAGCCATGGTTGTAGTAATGGCGAGCAATGGCTATCCCGGTTCATACGAGAAAGGAACCATGATTCAGAACCTCGAAGAAGCCGAAAATGTCGCTCCAACGGTCAAGATATTCCATGCTGGGACCGCCCTCGACTCGAGTGGCAACCTGGTATCTGCTGGTGGCCGTGTTCTTGGTGTCACTGCCAAGGGAAGTGATCTGGCGGAAGCAAAGGAGAGAGCTTACCAAGCCATCGAGAAAGTCAACTGGCCTGGCGGGTTCTACAGACGAGACATTGGGTGGCGGGCGCTTCCCCTTCCGGTTCAACCGAAGCAAAATTGACCGGGGGAAAAAAAGGTACTCTGATGGAAGCCAGATTTTGCAGTGCCTTCGCTTCATTTTTTCCTCTGTTTTCGCTCATTCTTTCCATATCTGAGAACAGTAGTAATTTTGGTGATGTAAGTTAAGTTTTTTTCAAGAAATCATGTTTAGCTAGGTCTACCATTACAACCTATTGGATTCGTCTCCTCGAATTCGGTTGAATCTCTACTTCGGTTATAGTTGCATTGTTTGTTTTCTTTCGTCGCTGGCAGCCGTTTGCCGTGCATGCAGCATTAGCACATGGCAGAGCTCTTATGCCTTCACACGTGTCCTCGCTCCACCGCAACTACATAAAGCCCAATTCTTTTCCTTGTTTTGTTCACCTTCCTCTGCCTCCAAAGAAACAGAGCACTCTCTCCTCTGATACACCACAATGACCCCTCAAACCAGCCGCCGGTGGAAGCCGATTCCGGTCATCTTCACAATCCTGATCCATATTTCCATCCTCTCCGTCTGCTGCGGATCCACCGACTTGCCCGGAGAGGAAAGTAACATATTCAGAGTCACAGATTCGCCCAACAGGAAGTTCTTGAAGATTGGACTGGACCACCTCCTGGGCACGGAGGACAACTTCAAGCTGTTCGTCCAGAAGTACAACAAGGAGTACGCCGACAGCGAGGAGTATGCACACCGCCTCGGGGTCTTCGCGGCGAATTTGGTCAGGGCGGCAGAGCACCAGGCCCTGGACCCGACCGCCATCCATGGGATCACGCCGTTCATGGACTTGACGGAGGAGGAGTTCCAGAGGATGTATACCGGCGTTTCCATGCCCGGCGGGCTGGATGGAAGACCGGACCACGAGGAGGATAACGTTTTGGCAGAGGAGGAGGTTATGGATACTAGTGGGTTGCCGGAGTACTTTGACTGGAGAGAGAAAGGAGCTGTAACCGACGTCAAGATGCAGGTTTGACCCCCTTTTTTTTTTTCTTCCTTCTACCAGTGGATACCCACTGCTGAATTTTAACGGCTATACAGTTGAGCTTTCAAGAACATAATTAACGGAAGATTGGGATCTTCCTTTTGTGCAGGGGGCTTGTGGGTCATGCTGGGCGTTCAGCACGACGGGGGCGGTGGAGGGGGCGCATTTCATCGCCACAGGGAAGCTTCTCAATCTCAGTGAACAGCAGCTCGTCGATTGTGACGACATTGTCTGTCTCCTCTGCTTCATGCTTATCCTAATTTCCGCCGAAACCTCCCTATGCTAACTGTAGTATACTGTGACCATGTGGTGTTTTACTCCCCCGTAGTGTGACGAGAAGGAGAAGGAGGCTTGCGACAAAGGATGCGGCGGAGGCCTGATGACGAATGCGTACAGGTACCTGATCAAGGCGGGCGGGCTGCAAGACGAGGCTTCATACCCTTACACAGGAAAGAAAGGCGAATGCAAGTTCGATCCCGAGAAGGTCGCAGTCAGGGTCGCCAATTTCAGCACCATTTCGCTCGACGAGAACCAGATAGCCGCCCATTTGGTCCAACATGGACCCCTGGCAGGTCAGGTTTCCTTCCAAGCTACACCGACCGAGTGAAATTTACTAATGGAAACTAATTGATTTTAGATGATTGGACGAATTTGCAGTTGGTTTGAATGCTGTGTTCATGCAAACCTACTTGGGGGGCGTCTCGTGCCCCTTGATCTGCGGCAAGAAGTGGATCAACCACGGCGTCCTCCTCGTCGGGTACGGGTCGAGAGGGTTCTCGATCCTGAGGTTTGGTTACAGGCCGTACTGGATCATCAAGAACTCATGGGGCGAGCACTGGGGAGAAGCCGGCTACTACCGGGTCTGCCGCGGGTATGGGATGTGTGGAGTGAACAGAATGGTATCTGCTGTTGTCACTACAGCTTAGAAGGCGTCAGGATGGAGGATGACCATAGATAGAATAATATATGGACTGTTGAGTTTCAGTTATGTGTTCGAGTTAGGCTGTGTGGCCTGTGGATGAAGGCATCTTCTTTCTGTTGTTTTTGCATGGTGCTCCTGTGTTAACTTTCTGCAGCGAAGAGACTAGAAAGAGGATCTCTTCTCCACTACAAGCCTACAAGCCTACAAGGCTACAAGCTTCATACGGCGAAAAGTTTGCTCTTTGCCTTTGTCTAAGGGGGAGATGATTTTGGTCGAGTTCTGACATCTAATTAGTTGGGCTTGGGCTCAGTTTAAAAGTGGAAATAACTGGGCCGTTTCCAATGAACGGGTTCCTGCACAGAACATAGACCAATACTTAGTTGGGCCCATTATGGGAGAAAACATTGATTAGCTGGATATATACGAATGGGACAGGCCCAATAACATAAAGTTGTCTATGTCGCTCTTCTTTTTTTCCCCCTCAGCAGTTTCAACCGTACAATCGCCGACGAACCCGCGGGAGTCTCCGCCGCACCTTCCGTTCCCTTCTAACTCGGATCATGATCCCAATTACCCCCCGTTTAATTCCAAATTTTCTCTCTCGTCTCTGTTCCTTTCGGCAATTTTTCTCTCGCACTCTGTTCAGAATTCCCCCAATTTCTCTGTTTTGCTCTCGCCGGTTGTAATTCACGATGGACGGAGGAGGAAATGAGAACAAAATCGAGGACGAAGACAAACAGGCGCTGGCCGCATTGAGCTCCGTCCCCAGCCCTCACCGTGCCAAGGTCCATTCCTACAGCCAGCAGCTTCGCGGCGAGAAGAAGCCGTACCGCCAGGGTCGGAAGCACAGCCTCGACGGCATTCCCGCCGGCGGGAGCCGGCCCCTCTCATCCTCCGACGATGATTTCTCCAATTACTCGCTCGACGAAGAGGAAGGCGCACTCGATCTGAAGCCGTTCACTCCGCTCGGCGAATTCGTCGCCGCCGTGTCTCCCGCCGCGGCCGGGAGCTCCAGCCCCGGCCCCGGCGGCGGATCCGGATCCGGATCCGTGTCCGGAGGGAAAGGAGAGGCGATTTTCAAGGTGCCGACGAGGGCCGCCGTGCACCCGGGGCGGCCGCCGTGTCTCGAGCTCCGGCCGCATCCGCTGAGGGAGACGCAGGTGGGGAAGTTCCTGAGGAACATTGCGTGTACGGAGACGCAGCTGTGGGCCGGTCAGGAGAGCGGGGTCCGGTTCTGGAGGTTCGACCGGATTTACGACCCAGGGTGTGGGCTGGGCGGGAAGGTCAGGAGAGGGGACGAGGATGCGGCGCCGTTTCAGGAGTCGGCGTCCACGTCGCCCACGTTTTGTTTGATGGTGGATGCGGCGAATGGGTTGGTTTGGAGCGGGCACAAGGACGGGAAGATTCGGTCGTGGAAGACGGATCAGCATCCACCTGCTGCCGCGGCGGCAGGGGAGCAAGAAGCGGTGGATGGTGGTGGTGGTGGTCAGCCGCCGCAGCAGGTGGATGCTGGTGCTGCGGCGAATGCTCCGTTTAAGGAAGGGCTGTCTTGGCAGGCGCATAAAGGGCCTGTTCTTTCCATGGTCATGAGTTCCTATGGTACGCTCCAATCTTCTTTTTACACAATGACATAATTCTAGTTAATTGTAATTAACGATTTGTAGAATGATTATTTTGTATTTTAAGATAGTCTAGACTTGATTAGCTCCGTTGACCAAGTTATAATTGGGTTGCAGGGGATTTATGGTCGGGATCGGAAGGAGGAGTGATAAAGATCTGGCCATGGGAGAGCATCGAGAAATCCCTCTCCCTCAAATCCGAGGAAAAGCGGATGGCCGCCTTGCTCGTGGAGCGATCAGCCATCGACCTGAGAAGCCAGGTGACGGTGAACGGCAACTGCAGCATCTCCTCCTCCGACATCAAGTGCTTGCTCTCCGACAACATCCGCGCCAAGCTCTGGTGCGCACAATCCATGACCTTCTCCCTCTGGGACGCCCGCACCAAGGAGCTCCTCCGCGTCTTCAACATCGACGGCCAGACCGAGAACCGCGTCGACGGCGGCGAGAAGGGCCAGCAACAGCAACAGCAGCAGCAACAACATCAACAGCACCACCAAGAGAGCGGCCAAGCTGGGGAAGAAGGTGGCGCTACTCCACAGGTGAGTAATTAAGAAACACTACAAATTAAAGTAGTAAATACTCCGTTTAATACGCGCGTTTAATCCGCGCGTGTTGTGTAGATTAAATGTACTTATTTTGTAATTATTAAAATCTCTGTTTTCATAATTATTGTCGAGTGATTCCACTTTTTCTTGTCCATTTTATAAAATTTGTATTTAATAATACATATTGAAATAGTATTAGGCATATCATTAATTTAGAGAAGATGCATAATACATTAAAGTATAATAATACTTTGTCACATAGGTAACTTACTACTACTCACTAAAACGCACCGTTGCGAACAGGATGCAGCGGCGGCCCCGGCGGAGAAGCCGGCGAAGGAGGGGAAAGGGAAGTCGGTCAACAAGAAGGAGAAGGGGCAGGGGTTCCTGCAGAGGTCCCGCAACGCGATCATGGGGGCGGCGGACGCGGTGCGGCGGGTGGCGACACGTGGCACGAACGCGTTCGTGGAGGATCCGAAGAAGACGGAGGCGATCGTGATGACGGCGGACGGGATGGTGTGGAGCGGGTGCACCAACGGCCTCATCATCCAGTGGGACGGCAACGGGAACCGGGTGCAGGACTTCAACCTGCTCAACAAGAACACCGCCGTCCAGTGCTTCTGCACGTTCGGGGCCCGAATCTACGTCGGCTACGCCAGCGGGATCATCCAGGTGAGCTTCTATATATACTCCCGTCCCGTCCCGTGCCGGAGAGAGGGAGAGAGGTTTCTCGTTTGTTGTACGTACGGTACGGTTTAATCTTATTATGGTACGAATTCAATTTGTAATGTTTATCTCGATCTGTCGAAAAGATGTTGGACCTGGAGGGGCACCTGCTGCAGATGTGGGTGGCCCACAGCAACCCGGTGCTGAAGCTGGCGGTGGGGAAAGGCTACATCTACAGCCTGGCGAGCCACGGCGGGATCCGGGGGTGGAGCACGCTGTCGCCGAGCCCGATCGACCAGATTCTGCGGTCGGAGCTGGCCGGGAAGGAGGCGACGTACACGAGGAAGGACCAGTTCCGGGTGTTGATCGGGACGTGGAACGTGGGGCAGGGGAGGCCCTCGCAGGAGGCCATGATGTCGTGGCTCGGCTCCACCGCGGGGGACGTCGGGATCGTCGTCGTCGGCCTCCAGGAGGTCGACATGGGTGCCGGCTTCCTCGCCATGTCCGCCGCCAAAGAAACTGTACGTATCGTTACGTTGTTGCACGCATGCATGCGTGGCCCTTTTGGTGTTTCTGGTTTGAAATGGCGTCGTTTTATTACCTTACCCAAAAATTTGCTCTAAAGTAGAGTAGTTCCTAATGTTTGTGAAATCTTGTGAATCCATTATGTACGAGTCATGTCATGAGCTTGAAGGTAAAATCGGTTGTGTTATCGCGATTCGATCAACAGTTTGTCATTGAATCTTGAACTACTAGCTAATTTCAGTGATTCAACGTGGATTTGTGGCGGCATATTATAAATTGTTGTGTGTGTGTGATGAATGTAGGTAGGACTGGAAGGGAGTGCAATTGGGCAGTGGTGGCTGGATAATATTGGGAGGGCATTAGGGGAAGGCTCTGTTTTCGAACGGATGGGATCTAGGCAGCTTGCTGGCTTGCTCGTCTCTCTCTGGTAACTAACTATATAACTGCTAATTAGAAACAGTAACTTTTCTTTACTGCCTTATTTCACTGGATCCAAACGTATACAGTCATGGTACGTAACTCTTTCTTATGCTACGTGTGGTTGACTTGATCATGAAGGGTGAGGAAGAACATGAGACAGCATGTTGGGGATGTTGATGCTGGCGCTGTTCCTTGCGGGTTCGGACGAGCCATCGGTAATAAGGTAATTAGTAACTACGTACCCGAATCTCGATCGAGACTTTGTAACAATCGAGAAGGATAGTGTGCTGTGCTTCCCGTTGGTGATGGTGAACGCATGGTGTTGTGCAGGGAGGGGTAGGGTTGAGGATAAGGGTGCGAGACCGGATAATGTGCTTCGTGAACTGTCACTTGGCAGCACACTTGGAAGCGGTGAACCGAAGGAACGCAGATTTCGATCACATCTATCGAAACATGGTGTTCGGGAAGCCCACGATCCCCAACGCTGCCGGTATGCTGCTGATGATCCTGCGGTTCTTGTTTTGTTGTTGCTCTCTTGCCTTCTCCACGTATTTAATTTGGATCCTTTATTATACATATGGCTTCCCATTCATCCTCTCTGTTGCAGCTGGTGTCTCCTCCTCCTCCCACACCCTTAAGTCCGATAAGGTACGCCCACACCACGCCATTACCACGACCTTCTGTATACGATGATATCTAGCTGTCTCGATGCGAGCGAGCTCTGCCCTTTACTATAATGATGCATGCATGTATAGGCCAGTTGGGCGACCTGATCATTGGTCTGTACGTAACCCTTGTTTTCCATCTCTTTATCGTGACCTCGATCTGGTGTGTTCTGTATAGAACTCTGGTGGGGGTGGCGGCGGCAGCAACAGCAACAACAATGGCTCGTCCGAGGACACAAAGCCAGAGCTGTCTGATGCAGACATGGTTGTGTTCTTCGGGGATTTTAACTACCGCCTGTTTGGGATATCATATGACGAGGCCAGGGACTTTGTGTCTCAGAGAAGCTTCGACTGGCTTCGAGAGCGTGATCAGCTCCGAGCTGAGATGAAAGCTGGGAGAGTTTTCCAAGGGATGCATGAAGCCATCATCACTTTCCCTCCTACTTACAAGTTTGAGAGAAATGTCCCTGGATTAGGAGGTAAATCTAATATCAATGTATTCTGTGGCTAATCATCCAATAATACGTTGCGTTAAATGCCTACACTCTGTTGGAAAAAATAATAATAATGCAGGCTATGATTCTGGGGAGAAGAAACGTATACCTGCATGGTGTGACAGGGTTATATTCCGTGATACTCGGCCAGGTTCATCTACTCCGTCGCAATGCGAATGTAGCTTGGAGTGCCCTGTCGTCTCTGCAGTCATCCAGTAAACAACAACATTTCATATATTCTTCTTCATCTTCAACCAAGTCACCCCATTTTGAACTCACATTGATCATGTCCCTACTTCCCCACAGATATGAAGCTGTCATGGACGTGACTGAGAGCGACCACAAACCCGTGCGGTGCAAGTTCCACATCCAAGTAGCTCACACAGATAGATCAGTGAGGAGGCAAGAGTTTGGCGAGATCCTGAGGACGAATGAGAAGATCCAATCGCTGTTGGAGGAATGCCGAGTGGTCCCAGAGACAGCCGTCAGCACCAACAGCATTGCCCTGCAAAATCAGGACACTGCCATTCTCAGGATTACCAACAAATCTGCAGCAGACAAAGTAGTGTTCAGGATCTACTGTGAAGGCCAAGCCAATTTCAAGGATGAAGGGGATGAAGCTGAGTATCGCGCCAGAGGTAACCATGGCTTCCCCCGGTGGCTCGAGGTGAGTAAATCTATGCCCTTCATGTGTCTTCCTAAGAAATTCATTTCGTTTTATATAATCTGTACACATTCAGTGAAAACCAGATAAAGCATCTAATATAATCAACTACTGCAGCTGAAAAGAACTTTGTTTTTGCATTATAGAATGACACCACTCTTGTTCATTAACACAGGTCACACCAGCAGCTGGAATAATCAAACCTGACAATAGCATCGAAGTCTCAGTGCACCATGAAGAGTTCCACACGCTAGAAGATTTAGTAGACGGCATCCCACAGAACTGGTGGTGTGAAGACACCAGAGACAAAGAAGTGATCCTTGTAGTTGTTGTACAAGGCAGCGGCTCAACAGAAGTCGCGACTCATCGGGTCCATGTTCGGCACTGCCTCTCGGCCAAAACTCTGCGTGCTGACTCTAAATCAGGCTCGCGCAGAGGTCAAAAAAGTGATCCCAAGCAACAAAGCGGGTCATCAGATGCAACTGATGATTCTCGAAGTTCACAAAAGCCTTGAGGGAAGGATCTGATACTTTTTTTTGCAGATCTCTGAGTACTTAACAAGCATAGCATAGTACAGAAGCATTTAGAATGCATGGGCAATTTCTACAGGCAGCAAACAGTTCTCAGTCTTGGTGTAAATACTCATTGAGCATTTACTCTCTTACAATTCGGTTAGGTACAAACATTTTTACTTCCTTAGTCTGCATATACTGGAAATCAGGTCCAAGTTTTGAAGACTATACACTCCTTTTTCGCCCCTGCTTGGTTCATCTTTTGCAAAGCTAGGAGCTTTATAGGATTATTGTCACAATTTCACCAACTTCGATCTAATTAAGTCAGAAATATTCATACAGCAACCCTCTTTCGTTATCGGAAATTCACAGTTACAAAATGCTGGTAACAGCAATGTATATGCAGCTAGTGCTATAATATTGCTGACATGCAACTATATGCAATGGCTAGTACTCACTTTCTCTTCTATCCTATAGGCTGTCAGCAAAAGAGATGCATGTAGACGTGTAACTCTCTTCTGTATAATTAGCTTCAGAACAACTGAACAGAATTTCAAGAACCAAGTGTTCCTCATCATGTTAAACATTGAAAAAGAACAAGAGACAAAATTTGCAGCAATGAAAAGCAAGCATTAGTAATGAAAATTAACGGTAACTTCTGAAGTGACCAGGCCAGCTTCTTTCAGAATTCAAAGAAATATGGTGATGGAACAGTTAAGTTCCCACAAATGGGTAACAAGTGTTGAAACTAATTATAAATTTCATTCATTACTGCATTACTACACACTTTGCATACAACTCCAGGATACAATAGCAACTTATTGCCTGCGTTTTGATGGCTTAATTCAGTAAGTACAAATGGGACTCAAATGTAAACCCCAATAAAGCCATCGCTGAAGAGAACCTTACAGATAAAAGTAGTAGAGGGAACCAACATACCCTATTAACAGAGCTTGTAGCTTTAGCAGCATTGCAGAAGACTAAGGATGAGACGGTGAATCACCTTCTCTGAACCTCTGAAGAGTGTTGTTCCTTACGCATGGAGTGCCAGTTAAAAAGCCCCAATGACAGCTCCAAGCATTTCCACATACATATTCTTACAAGCCAATAGGAATAGCTCTACAAATAACATCTTCCTTTCATAACTTAAAGAATCTCCCTACAGAGCATACATCCGCTTATATTCACTTTCCAAAATCTCCTGATCTTCTGATGCCACAGACATAGCATAAGAGTGAGACCTGCTCTCAGTTTTCCTTAGGCTCCTCAACCTCGACTCCTCCATCCGATGAACCACCACACAATAAAACATGGATCCAATAGTAGTGACCATGATCAGAGTACCAAGAGCCGTTGTATAGAAGGCAAGCCACCTAGATTTCTTTCCCACTACAATGTACGTGAGGGAAATGAAGGAAACTGAGATGAAGAGGCAAGCTAGCCACATGAGTTTATTAATCACAAACACGAGCTGCTGCTTGGCCTTCTGTTCAATCACGACAACAGATGTTTGCACAACAACGACAGCCAGAGAGATAAACAATGCCAGGCTGTCAAACACGAAAAATATCAGAAAAGCAGGGTTTTCTGCAATGTGGGCCTGGCCAAGTGATACCCCAACCACTTTCTCCTCGATATACTGCCCAGGCACCGTGAAGATGGCGGCAAATGCAACTGTAGCAATCAGTACGGCAACAATTGTAGCGGAGTTTATGGCATTGTTGAGGCCACTGATGTGGAGCTTTTTCAGGCGCTTGGCGATTTTTCGGACCCTGAAACCGGTTTGACGTGTCTGATGGAGCTGAGATCGGACATCATGTTTAATGTCACTGACTGTCTGCTTAAGTTGCTTAGCTGGATTAGCGGGTTTAGCAAGGTCTTTAGAGTGGCTTGCCCCTGCCTCCTTTAAGACAGAAACAAGTTCAGGGGTTCCAACTTTTTCTGCTATGTCCAATGGCGTCTCCCCACTCTTGTTCATGGCGTTGATGTTAATGCCCTCAACAGATAACAGACACCTTACATTCTGCAATCAGTTAAATGCTGAGTCACTAACCACTATAAAACAACCAGAACTTGGTCAAGTTTTCAAGTACATTATTCTGCAATCAGTTGAATGTTGTGTCACTAACCACTATAACACAACCAGAACTTTGTCAAGTTATCAAATATATTCCACATACACTTGGTATATATTCACACGAGTATCATTATTCATGATCCAATTGAATAAAACAAACATAGCGCACATCTAAGAATCATTGACTAGTTATATTCCGAGGAATGTCATTTATTGATGGCATAACAACAAACAGTATTCCATTTAAATAAATCACAAATTACCTGGGTACGACACTTTGCTGTGGCGATATGCAATGCTGTGTTTCCTTTGTTATCTTCTAAACTCGAAACAGAAGGATCAGGCTTCAGCAATTCCAGTACAATGTCCACATTCTGCCCTTTCACAGCCATATGGAGTGCGGTCTGTCCCTTCTTATCTGTCCTAAAACCAGAACTTGGATCTTTGGTTATAAGCGAATGCACAATCTCCAAGTGCCCCATCCTTGCAGCGGAATGAAGAACCGTTTTCCCGTTATTCCGTGCAATCTTAGCAAGATCTGAATCCGTTTCCAGAAGAAGGTTGACCACATCTACGTGTCCTTGAGTCGCGGCTGTGTGTAAGGCAGTTGTACATGACAAATCGGTGGTCATGGCCAGGTTGGGGAACACATCAAGAAGTTCCCTCAGCACCTCTACAAGATTTCAAGAACCAAAAGAAATCAGAGCGCAAACCAGAAGCAAGAACTCCAAGTAACATGAGTCCCCCTTCTAAACTACTCTTCCATATTAGTACATTATCAATCTGTTCTACAACACCATACACAGGCAAGGAAACATTAGTATTGAAGCTGAAATAAGTAATGACAAGAAGAAGACGGTTGACTTGATTAATTCACTATGCAGTCAAAAGGTAGTTGACTGTTGACTGAGGTCAAGTACATCTGATTATAAAAGCAAAGAAAAGTACTGTAAATAAGCTGACTTTTCCACCCAAAATAAAAAAAGAGAAGCTGACTGAGTTTGAAAATACTTGTGACCTAGCCACTTAAGGTTGAAAAGTTGACTACAGGTAGATAAGTCTTTAAGAGGTCCATTCATAAATTGCATGTTTAAGTTGCTAGACACTAAAAACAATTAACAAATAGGAACAAACCCAAATTGCTCTCCTTTCCAACTTTACAGGGGCATTAAGAAATTTAATCATGGAATTAGTAACCAGGGTCACAGTGCCCTGAACTCGTTGTGGATCAAAATCTTAAGATATTTAGTGCTCCAAATCAATAAACCTACAATTCAGAATGAACAGCTAACAAAGGCAACAAGTAATACCAGAACATGGAGCAAAAAATTTCAATCCCAAAAATCAGACTGTCACATAGTTTTCACAAGGCTTGGCTTGTATACGAAGGAAGAGCATGAGGAAAGGGTCACTGAAGATGGAAAATTGGAACTTTGGAACATAGCCAAAAGCAAATTAACATTCATATCTTACCCAAATGACCCTGCTTTGCAGCAACATGGAAAGGATCAAAACCATTCCTAGCTGCAATAGAAGCCGTGTGCAGGTCCATATATCCCAGCATTTCAGAAACCACATCAGCATGCCCGTGTTCAGACGCTGCATAAAGAGGTGTCTCTCCATCTTGATTCTGAACCAAAAGCAAACCCTTTGCTTCACTTCCCTCACACCTCTGAAGAATCTCTCTCACGTTGCTCAAATTCCCGGCACGAGCAGCCAAATGAAGCAACGAATCACCTCGCTTCCCCGGCGATTCTTTGCTCTTCTTCTTCTCGCTAACGCCGATAAAGCTGAGCTGCCTCTCCATGACCGCACGAAAGCTTTTCTGCTTCTCAATAAACCCACGAAAGCTCTTCTGCTTCTCCAGTGCTCCCTTAAAGCTGGGGTGTTTCTCCATCACTCTGCTGCGAGATGATGATGATGATGTCATCGCCTCTTCATTCTGTTGCTTCTCCATTGCTCCCCTGGGTGGTTTCTCCATCACTCTGCTGCGATTTGATGTCATCGATGGCTCGTCCGGTTGTCTCTCCATAACTCCCTTGAAGCTGGGGCGTTTCTCCATCACTCTGCGAGGTGTCATCGACGAATCATTCGCTACTGTCACGCCATGGAAGCTCAAGTGTTTGACCATTACTTTGGGTTTCTCCCCACCAACACTCCCCTGTTTCCCCATTGCAGCTCCCTTAAAACTGCTCCTTCTCTCCATGGTGAATTCAAACCCTTAGCAGTTGAAAAAACAAAAAAAAACTACGACCACGCTTTCGCTCCCAAAGAAACGATCTTCTAATCCTGCGGTGTAGATCCCAGAAACAGTAGTTTACTTCCCATCTCCCCAATCATTTCCCCCACAATTTCTGCAAAACAAACTTTTCATCATCCACTGGAATATATCATCAGGCGATTCGCCTAACATTTCACCATGATCCCAACAAACAGAAACTTCAAGAACACAAAAAAAAAGGGGAAACGAGGCAGACAGATTAAGCAAACGACTACCTTGAAAAGCGATCGAATTCGCTCTTGCCTTCAGAGGTAGGAGTTAACTATGATCTACCCAATCTGAGAAATTGGATTCGAATGCAGCAAACTGGATTTGGGACTGTAAAGTCGATAGCTTTGAGAGGTCTGATTTCCGAACCCAGAGGAAAAATCCGGAATGAAATGAAGCAGACGAGAAAAATTCCCGGAGCTCCTTTCTGGCTGCTGGCTGATTGATTGAGAAAACAGCTGAGACTCGGCAGATGAAATGGCAGCCACCAAATTTGGCGTTGTTGTTGTTGTTTTGTAGTGTAGGATCAAATCCAGAGCCAGAGCCGCCCTTAGCTTTTTTGGGCTAGAAAATTTGACCTCTTTTTCCTTTTCCTTTTCCTTTCCTCCTCTGTCAACTAAAATATCCAGATGCCCACCATAACTATTATTTTTATTAGTTTTCTATCCTCCTATAGTCCTATTTTCCTTGGCATTTAGCTGTACAACTTACAAGTAAAGTAACAACACGTATATTGTTATTGTTATTCTAGCCTACGAAATCGGCCGCAATCCCGCCAAATGAAATGAATCTCCAAAGCTTGAGCAGCGGACCGGCGGCGTCCACGATATGCAACCACCGGCGGAAGTTAACGGACCTATTCTCCATCAAATCACCGGTGGGTTTCTCTTCCGCCGCCATGCCGCTACTTCTCAGCAGTCCCAATATACATTCTCAATCCCGAAATTTGATGGTTTCCCGGCAAATAGCATCCGACGGCGGCGGCGACCTCGTTCCTAAGCTGCTCGACAGAAAGTGGACGTTACAGAAGCCCGAATCGGAAGTCCATCGGGTTCACCTCTCTCCGTCGCCGCGATTGTTCCGTCGCAATCCACTGCTGGGCGGCAAGCTGGGAGCTGGAAATCACACTATACATCCCTCCTTTTATGTTGTTCGCGACGATTTGTTGCATCCTACCGCGAACGGAAATAAAGCCAGAAAGCTCGACGCTTTGATTCCTCTCCTCCTCGACAATTTTGTCACCGATGTAGTAAGCATTGCTTGCAATTTCCCCCCTTTTCCCCTTTGAAAATTGAGTTCTGAAAATTAAGGGTTTGTTCTCCAGATTACCTGTGGAGGATGCCAGAGCTCACATACTGCAGCTGTTGGTAATGTTACTTATGTAATCCTTCTTCCGCGATTGAAGCAGTGATGAACTTCATTTCTGGGCTGGGTTTAGTGAAATGATGTTGTGCATGGTCTTCTATTTTTCTTTCTATCTGCATTCTGCAGCTGTTTTGTGTGCTGAAAGAGGGATGAGATCACATTTGCTGTTGAGAGGGGAGCAACCTCAGATTCTTACTGGCTATAATCTTATCTCCACAATGTATGGACATGTCAGCTATGTTCCAAGATCGGTTTATGCAGATAGGGAAGCCATGCTGAAGGGCCATGCTGATTTGTTGGCCGGGAGCCATGGTCATGTTCTGTGGTGTAGTGACATTGCTAAAGCTTCTTTTGCTGACGAAAGCAAAGCTAGGTGGAATAATGTTGGTGTTGGTAGTGAGGAGGATTGTGCAAGAAAGGTACTGATCATTAATGAAGGAGCTGGCGACGGTGTAGCATTGATCGGTGAGTGGACAAGGTTCTTGAGGCTGTTACCAATATTCCTATGCTATGCTTATTGCCATGCACAGTGTGATGTTTGTAGTTCGATTACTTCTATGTCCACTGTAAAGGCTTCCATTAAGCTTTTTGGGTTCAATTGGACTTCTGCAGGTCTAATTCGACTGGTTGAGTACCTATCGCAGGATCATGTATTCGGAATGGAAAAACCGATTAGGTTGGTAGTTGATTGTGGAACTGGCACTACAGCTATTGGTTTGGCACTCGGAGCCTTATGCTTGAGGTGCTTCTTTGTTGTTCCACCTCCTTCAGTTCCCATTTCCACTGAATATACACACTCACGACAGTTAGCCACTTAATTGACTTCCCAGGCTTCCATGGAAGGTAACTGCAATCATGCTGGCTGATACCATTGACCGATACCGAGAGAAAGAGAAGCAGTTGATGTCTGAATTCAGCTCCCAATATGGATATAAACTTGACATTAGTGACGATGGAGGGCTTGTTCATTGGGTTCAACGACATTGCCCGAGGAAGTACATATATATAACATGATGCAGAACCCTTTCTCCATTAGGAGAGATGTGTAGTGGTCGGACTCTTGAATCAAAGAATTGAACTCCTTTTCGTGTCTATGTAGATTTGGCAACATCTTGGAAGGGGAGATGGAGAAATGCCAGCAGATCGCAAGGCAAACTGGGATTCTGGTTGATCCTGTGTACACTTTGGCAGCTTGGGAAATGGCAGCTCAGCTTAGCATGGAAGGAGAAGAGCTGGTGGTAATGGTTCACACGGGAGGAACTCTTGGGTCGTTTGGGTTGGCTCAGAGGTACAAATCTCACTTTAGCAGCCTGAAATGAGATGGTGATCCTAGAGTCTAGTGTAGCAAAAAGAGTGTCCTTTGTTTGTCTGCTAGAGTGGGTCGTTTGAATTGGAGCTGGATGGTAAGCATGGTGTGGTGTGAGCGCTGCTCTCGGTTCTATAGTGATGTTGCTGCTAAATCCCCTGAAGTTATTTGCAAGCTGCTGTGCAAGGATGTCTGCTATCGTGCTAGTGGTATACAGGATCTCCAAGATTGTCTTCTCCGCCTCAATTTATACTGGTATACGAGGTTTTCGGTAGATGTTCTTGACTAGTTTTTGTTATTAAGAAGGGGTTTCTTTGGTTCCTCTTTGTTAGCATACAAGGATGCATTTGTTCTTAGAGTCTGAGAGGCGACTAGGATATTTTTTCCCAAGTCTGCCTGAGCATAATACAATTTTTTATTTAACCAACCCCTTTGAGTAACAAAGAGAAACGTTCATAAACTTCAAGGCTATTTATGTAGTTAGAGAGTTTTTGTAGTAATCATTTATGTAATAAGGGTACTTATCCCAATAGAAAGAAAATTGCTTATCTTATTTATTCATAATACAACTGAAATTTGAGACCGAGATTAAAATGACATTACGAGTGGAAGCATATAGCAAATCACATGTACTTTTACCGTTCAGTAAATGAGAGATAAAAGGCTTCGATGCCAACAGATCTGGTATTCAATCAAATCGCCATAATTAATCACTCGTACAACAAGCCAGCAACAGAAGACAGTTGGATGACTGGAGGGGGGAAGAAGTTTTATTCGTACAAACAAACAACACGAATGATAATCTTGACGCAGCAAGCAAACAAGAGCGCGCTCTCGAATGAAGAACTCAAAACATTCCGGTACAAGATTTCTGCCATTGGAGGTTGCTTTTACTACCTCTGCTTCTTTGGCAAGTGTTTTGAGAGTCGATGAAGCTCTCTCTATCGATCTCGCCATTATAAGTCTGCGAACGCAGCAAAAATGTCACCGTTGACGTAGTTGTTGTCTACTAGACTGACCAAGTAGTAGCTGCTCTCCACCTGCATAAACACACCCTCAAAACTCGTCATACAACATTCCATGTTTGCAGTTCCGAAGTCGCTACTGAGTCTAAATGCAGTTTCCAGGAAGGGAAAGAGGAAAGAGGCTAATTGATGCATACCTCTTTCAGCAGTTTTCTGGAGGGGTCGTCTTCAGGGTACAAGGAAGCCCAGCCTCTTGACCAGATCTCGAAAGCCTCATCCTTCCACACACCAAAGCTGGTGGGATCTACGACGGTCGGCTGGAGAATCTCCTTGGCTGGGAACACTCCCCATGTCACGGCATTCACACTGCCATTCTTGACGTTTGAGATCGAGTTCCCACTTTTGTTCACAGCAATGTAAGTGAGTTGAGGGGTGGCCTTCCACTTGCCAACCAGGGCATCCAACTTCTCCTTCGAGCAAAAGAACTCGAGGTATGCCTTTTGGTATACATACCCTCCTGGGCCTCCCCAACCTGGCATCATCAAGTTTTTGTTAAACACAGTAAACAATCAAACTACCGGAAGTTATCTTAAGCTAAATTGAGACAACACAATCAAAGTAAATATGAGGCGCTCAATGTGAATAAATTGCATCACCATTTCATGCAACGTGGCCTACTTAGTAATCCCCACTAGCAGTATCGATCAATGCTATGAAACAAATATCAACCACACTCTTACCAAATCCCAAAGTGATCAGCTCAAATGGTTGATTTTTGCAAAGATAGAAGTGAACAATTTGAGAATGGATTTGAGGCTCCAAGGACCAAACTAAATCACCCAGAGACGGAGAAAAAAACAATAATGAATGCAGGCACCATTACTTACCGACAGTTGGGGAATCAGACTTCTCCCCATTGACTGCTGGCTGGCTGTTGATTGTTAAGATCCCCTTGGAGTTAATCTTGCCAAGTTTTTCATTAATGACCTTTGTCTCTGGCTGAAGCCCATCCAGTTCTGACCATGGGCTGGTCTTCAAGGTTCCAAGGCAGAAACTCTTGAACCTCTGATGTTTGCATTCCAGATGAGCCAAATTAACATTCCCAGTTATATTTTGTGAAACAAATTTGGGTTTTTGGTGGAAGGCCTTACCTCATAGATATCATCAACACTGTTTAGCTGGACAGCCCACTCTTGGTGAAGCTTCTTGTCACGAGCTCGTGGCCGCATGAACTATAATGAAGATGAAAAGGTGTAACTACAAGTAGTCAATAAAGGAAAGAAATCAGAGAAACCTGACACACATTGCACCTTATTGACATTAGTATCAAGTATGCAGTGATAATCCCAATTCCATCTATGCCTTGTATGGGCATAGTTTTCCAAAATAACAAATTCAAGCAACAGAGTTGGGCAGAAGGGAAAGAGCTCACAGCTCAACCCAATACATTCTGTAACCCAACCCTTTCATTGGGTTACAATGCCAAACCTTAACTTACTAGAGATAGCTAACAATCAAAACCTCAAATAAGGGACATTGACAGAACACCAAGACTGACAATACTCAATAGCGCAAGTTATGGAAGGAATTCTATCTACGCATCCTCAAACTATGGCAACTAAGTTTCCTAGTAACTGGACAGAGGCTAAGAAACTTGGAAGTTCTGGAAGCATTTCTGTCTTGTTCACTCTTGGCCACGAAGATGTTAAGCGGTCGAGTATAATAAAAATTGAAGACGCCATGAAGATTGAAGTTCACTTTTGATCCAGTCCTAACAGTAATGTATATCACAATTCTGTCTCCACACACCACAGTAAAGTATGAACCATTTACAAAGGATGATAAAAGTACTCTATAACTTTGATTGAGTTGCAGATGCAAGATTTCACTCAACCTGTAACACTCAAAGCACCATATGATAGTTTGTACCTGATGATCACTCAAACCACCATAGGATGGATTACCAGAGTCACCCCATCTTCCATGTGGGTACTGGTCCCAGCCAACTGTCCTTGATATGTAGCTCTTTGGACGGTTAGCCCTGAAATTATTAGATTGTTCATGCAAAATCAAATAATCAAGAACTCCATTTCTAAAATCCTAAGTTATTGGAGATGCACCATTGCATACCAAAATATTGGACGGACTTCTTCTTTCACACGGAAAACATTTGCAGGACGCCTCCAAGGCAGAGACCTTGAGATCTTGGACTCTTCAATTAAGCCAAGACTCTGCCAACAGAAGTTCATGATTAGAGACATATCATGCACACAGTTGTGCAGACACAAGATTTTGTTAAATTAAGAATCACCACAAACATCAATTAAGCTGGGGGGAATCATACCATCAGTATTCCTAGAGCCGATTTCTCCATGTTTAGAGTGTAAAGATGCACCGTCTTAATCCCATGAGCAATAATCTTCTTGCACATTTCTGTTCCAAGATGAATTCCATATGCCCTGACAGCTTCCTCGTTATCCTTGATAGGCTCCAATGCAGCCATGATCTCAGCTGGTATCTACAATGTGAAATAAGTATCATATCAGTTCCAGAATACAATGTGAAATTCATGTGGGGCTAACAGACCTGAAAGACCATTATAGAAACCATTCAACTACCAATTAAAGTATGCAAATTACATACCCTTTTCTATTTCATTCACCCTTTGCCATGAAAAATCACAAACAAGATGCTCACTTAAGTCTATAAACGTTTTCCACTATTCATAGTATATAGAGGCATCAATTCCTAATTCGCCTTAGAATAGTTTCCATGCCAAAGTCCATCACAAATTCAGATTAATCTACAAGACCAAGTACCTAATCCTTCAATGTGACCACAACACAAGACCTCGCCTTTTATGTAATCCAAGACACACTAAAGCAAATAAAGTCAGATGATCGAGATATAACACCTTAGTTTTGCAGAAGCCGGTCATGCGAAGGAATCCCTTGTAGTTGTTGATAGGCATGATGCCAGGAACAATTGGGCAGGTGATTCCAATTTGGCGGCAGTCATTGACGAATTTGAGGAAGATATCAGTATCGTAGAACAGTTGAGTAACAATCAGATCAGCCCCAGCATCAACCTGTGAGCAATCACAGAAGTCAGCCCCAACGAAACGAACATTATTACCAAAAAAAAAAAAAAAAAAAGGAGCATTTGTGCTCGCAAGTGAATTAGCAAAACAGCAGACCTTCTGCTTCAAGTAAGCAAGATCTTTCCGGTAAGCTTCTGGCGTGGCCAAACCATCACTTCCGATCACATCCGGATGAGTCTCTGTTCACATTACAACAACAACAAATTGAATTAAGCAAATAACACTCTTCTGCTACTGGAATCTGAGAGCAAAATGAACAGAACAGAACAGAACAGTAGCAAAAGCAAAAGCAACCTGGATAGCCAGCAACGGTTATGCCGAAGTAATCTCCATACTTGGATCTGATATGCTTCACCTGCAGAGATCAAGCAGAACATGGATCGATCTCAATATCTAACGTTGCATTCCGCCAAATCTTAAATCCGATAGCTCCAATTGCAGTAAGAAAGCAAGAGATCAGAGAATTCGTACCAGGTCGAGAGCGCAGGCGAATCCGCCTTGGACCTGGACGAACTTGTCCTGGCCGTGCGGGGGATCACCGCGGAGAGCGAGAACATTCTGAATGCCGTTGGATTTGATTGTGCCGAGCGCGTGGTCGATCTTCTCCACCGGCATGTTGGTGCATGTGAGATGCATCATGGTTTCGACGCAGATGGAATTCTGCATCCTGTTGGCGATGTTGAGGGTGACGTCGGCGGTGGAGCCTCCGGCACCCCATGTGATGTCGCAGAAAGTAGGATTGTAAGCCACCATGCGGTCCATCCTCTCAAAGAGATTCTCGACGCCGTCTTCCGTCTTCGGCGGGAAGAACTCGAAGGAGAACACAACATTGGTGTTGTTGCTGCCATTGGCGGCCGCCGTTCCGTCCCCCACAGCTGACCTTATCTTGTCAATCACCTTCATGGCGCGTTTTCCCGGGAAACAAACGAGAAGTGAGAGGAGGGATGGGGGACCGGGAAATTGTGGGGGAGAAAGAGAAGGACTGAGATCACAGATTAGGAAATTGGAGAATGGTATGGAGTGCAAATATGGCGAAATGGAGTGGCTTTTTTTATACAGAGGAGTAAAAACTGGAGTTGGTAGAGGTGACCGTAAATCTTCATCGGCTTCCCCCTTCAATAGCCCCAGAGCTAGGCAAATTACCCCCGGTGAAACAACCACCGACGAGTGCCTATTTTTCTCGTCGGGCAATTTCACCATATAGCTTTTCAGGCCGCAATTTCCTTCTCTTCACTTCAGTACTAGTATTTTTCTACTTTCAAACGTTTTTATCAAATACCTTGACAAAAATAATACATTTTCATCAAATTCTTAATCTTCGCCGTTTCATTGTTGTTAGGACGAGATTATGTGATAGGTTAAAGATTCTTTCCGAACAAATTTGCTAACTCTCTCAGTGTTAGCACTCAATTTAATCCAAATCTGAACTCAACACGTCTTAGTCAAAATCATTCACGCCTCAATTCATCACATGAAAATACTAAGCAACTCATCACCAAGTAAACTTCATATTCAGACGAGCAAAGACTAGGGATGGTAAAATAGTTTGGTTTGATTAACCGAACAACTAATCACAAAATAGATAAAATACTGATGAGCTTACTTTCCCTCATAACCAAACCAAAATTATTAAGGACAACGGGTTAGCCGAAATTATTAAAATTTATGAATAGTTCAATTTCGGTTTGAAGGGCATAAAACCATTTAAGGACAGCAGAGTTTGGATTTCTAGTGAATTTTTTGTTCTAGCTCTTAACCAAAATCAATTAAAAGTTTGTCGATATTTAACCATTGTAGAATATTATTAAGGCTTATTAACGATTTGATTTCTAGTTTAATCTAAGAGTCGAACCCATTTTACCAGCACTGTCAAAGACAAACCTCTGGTCAATTAGTGTAAAAAACTAAAAACAGTGTGATCAATTGATCACATGGCAAGAACTGAAACTAATCATATAATTATGAGTCAATATAATTTTGTTGGGCTACATTTGAATAGTGTCCACTAACCAACCGCCACCAACGCCCAAGAGGTGAGGTGGAGGACTGGCGACTGCAAATAGTGGGTGCTGGGAGTTGTTAAGTAGGCCCACACCACCAACCCAAAAAAAGTTCCACTCCCTCAGCAACCGAGCGAAATTCCTCGGTTCACTAGCGTACCACTCACTCAACACTTGAACTCATACCATATATTGGTGGCACAGGAAAGAAGCCAATTGCAATTAAAGAAGAAGAAAACAGGGAAGAATGCCCAATGCCTCTTGGGCTTAACCTTGGGACTTCTAAACCAACAGCAAACTGTAACTGAAAATAGGATGACAACCTTAATAGCCTAACATGTGGCTAACTATGGTTTTTATTTGATTCAATTGGTTATGAACATATGCTTAGCTAGACTTAGTCCACTAAAGAATGCTATAATAAGTGAAAAAACCGATGCGCAGCACCAAATGAATTGATAAATTACAAAACATCTCTTAAAACTTCAATACCTGGAACAATTTGGTCCATAGTGTGATCAGCCAACAACCTTAGCAACTTCTTCCTTTGTTACTTCTTCTTGTATTGCTTTCTGCTGCTGCTTCAATGGAGGTGGGATCTTGGACACTCCAATCACGCCGAGATTCTGCCAGCACAAGTTCGAGATCAAAGAGATTAAAGGGGGGAGTATTCAATCTCGGTAGATAAGGATGAATCACTCAGACACATGGAGTTGGTGAGGGAGTTATGATGATTCATACCTTCAGTATGGCCAAAGCTGATTCATCCCTATTCATTGTGTAAAGATGCAGCGTCCTAATCCCATGAGCTATAATCTTCTTGCACATCTCTGTCCCGAGATGAATTCCATATGCTCTCACGGCTTCATTATTGTCTTTGATGGGCTCCAGTGCAGCAAGAATCTCAGCTGGGATCTACATTTACAATGTGAAAATTTAACAAGTCATCGATTAGATCCATGACATTATGAAGATTACCTTTGCTTCACTTGAAAGCTATTCGAACAACTTGATAAGAAGTAAGTACCTTAGTTTTGCACAATCCAGTCATTTTACGGAATGATCTGTAGTTGGTAATAGTCAAAATGCCAGGCACAATTGGGCAGGTGATGCCAATTTGGCGGCAGTCATCAACGAATTTGAGAAAGATATCGGTATCGTAGAACAGCTGAGTGATTATCAGATCTGCTCCAGCATCAACCTGTGATCAGATAAGCATATTAACTAAGCCCCCAGAGAGATCACAGGTAGAATGCAAAACCCTAGGCATAGTCGAGCAGTTTTCGATTTGAACTCCATTATCCTCCATGAAGGTCCTATGAGCACTACTCGGAGAACATATACGAAGGACTGGTAGTAAGTAATTTGTAGTTAGCCAGGTTTTCCATTTTCGAACTCCAAAATCTGGGAAGTTACAACTTCTTCTATACGCTGTAATTCATTATTATAAGAACTTAGAATAATCATAGCAGAACAAGCTGACCTTCTGCTTCAAATAGGCAAGATCTTTCTGGTAATCTTCCGGCGTGGCTACACCATCATCTCCGATCACATCCGGATGAGCCTCTGTTCACCATCAGAATCAATGATTGCAGTCGATCAATCATGGGAACCAAGAAAGCAAATCAGGAATGAACAGAACAAGGAGGGAAAAGCAATACCTGGATAACCAGCAACAGTAATGCCGAAGTAGTCCCCATACTTGGACCTCATGTACTTCACCTGCAAGCAACAACAGAAAAACGGATCGATCTCTGTAATTCTTCCGTCCGCGGCTCAAATGCAAATTCCAGGCAGAAATGGATCTCAGATTTCGTCAGATGCCAACATCCAGAGGAAAGCGACGAAGAGATAGAGAGAGGAGCCAATACCAGGTCGAGAGCGCAGGAGAATCCGTCTTGGATCTTGACGAACTTGTCCTGGCCGAGCGGGGGGTCGCCGCGGAGGGCCAGAACGTTCTGTACGCCGCCGGATTTGATGGTGTCGAGCGCGCGGTCGATTTCCTCCACCGGCATTTCAGCGCAGGTGAGATGCATCATGGTCTCGATGCCGATGGAGTTCTGCATCCTGTTGGCGATGTCGAGCGTGACGTCGCCGGAGGAGGCTCGCCAGGTGATGTCGCAGAAGGTCGGGCTGTACGCCACCATGCGTTCTATCAGTTCGAGGACCTTCGCCATGCCTTCCGCCCTCGGCGGGAAGAATTCGAAGGAAAATGCGACGTTGTTGTTCCCGCCGTTCGCCGCTCCGCCATTGGCCTCACCGACAGTCGACCGGATCTTGTCTAACACCTTCATGGCGGCGCTGCCGTTGTTCGTTCTGCCTCCCGACGGTAAGATTCCCGGGAAACAAACAAACGAAAAAGAAGAGAGGAGGAAAGTGCGAGGAAGAGACCAGAAGAAATGGAGAAATTGTTAGGGTTTTAAAAGGAAGGAAGAAAGAGTATCAGCCTTCAATCTTCATACATACGCAGGAGCACGGCTATACGCATCTAACCTCCCCCCCTTCCGAGTCCGACTCGGGACTCACAACTCAGTTAGTTGAACCACCGACGCAACAACCCCACGCGGGAAGGGAGAAATTAATATTTCTTTTTGTCTGCTTTTTTCCCCACTATAATGCAGCTATTTTCGGTCCAACCATTGATTATTCAACTATTGCTAATTGCGCAGTAACACGTTCCCACCTCCAAGTAAACTCACATCAAAAGGAAAATCCCCTTTGTCTAAAAAGAAGACAAATGAGCTGTCCAACTTAGTGTGTGGACAACTACTTCAAATGAGTAATGGAAACGACATTATTAAAAAAAGAAATCACATGGGAAACGAACACTCCTCACCAATCATGGTGATGGACACAGTGAGGTTATGACCAAAAAAATTGTCGGCAACTGCACTCATCAGATCTGTTGAGATCATGAGATGTGTTCTGTTGATCAAATCAATCAGATCAGATCGATGAAGCTAACAATGAATACGGTAAGTTGTAATATAAACCGTAGCGAGTTGGTCTCCAATACACAGCTCGACCAACATTACCTGTAGGTACGGTTATAGAACATCAGGAAACAATTCCCCACAACGAGATGAATTCAATTCATATCAGCCAAACTACCACTAGAACAAACAAAGAATCGTATACAATGCTTGAGAAAAGGAGGAGGCTAATGGAGGCTCCCACCACCAACATATCTACAAACTTCTTCCATCATCAATCGAACTCCAATAACAAAGGACAATTCAATTGCAAGCATCAGACTAAGCAAATGACTGCCACTCACTTGTATACATACAAATGTCTACGCAAATGTACAGAGCTAACAGACTGGAGGTATTAGAGCAGTTGCCATTCGTCCCCACCATGTCCATCATCTGCATCATCATCTTCTTGATAGGCATCGCAGCTGCTGACAAACGTATTCTGATGGGAATGTGCCACGGTGAATAACGGTGCGCCATTCGATTCTTCGGCTAGCTTTGATGCCAAGGAACAGAACTCATCGAAGTCGTCTGTCCAGCAGAGACAAGAACAGGCAATTGAATCGCTGAGGTTTGGGAAGCAATATTCATAGCAAAGGAAACCTACTGTGTTTGTTTTTTTCCTGATAAATAAGCAAGAAGACAACACTATCCATTGGAACAAACCTTTGTCTCGGCAGTAGAACCCGATTGCAAGCGAGGGATCGATTGATTCCAGGGGAATATGCCGTATGACACTGGAAAAATAGAAGCAAAGACGTCATTATTTGTCGAGTTGATATGCCATCATAAGCGTAGGATGAGGGACCTTACACGAGAATGGAACTTACTTGGAATGGTATGATGATGAATCAGCCTCCAAATCATCTTTGCTGATGTTGACTACCTGAAGAACCAAGAGCTTTTTCAGTACAATCATGCACTCGTCCATTGTAACTAACGATAATTGTAATAGAAGTGCAACTGAAATCCATTAATAAAAAAGAACCCCCTACTTTGATGGACCGAAACAGGGAAGGACAAAGGAAAAACGACAGACAACCTCCTTCACCCACCAACATCATCTGAATTGACTCTTTACAAGAGTAATAACAGGCATTAAGGACGAGAAAGAAAAGGTGGGGTGGAGGGCGGGGTCAGGGTCGGGGTGGAAATGGGACCAATAATATATAGTGCCAATGATCTTTCCCAAGATCGATTATGAATGAAGGGTCCTTAGTTGGGCATGGAAATCAACTGAAAGGGCAATCACTAAAAAAGAAGTGCTTGGAGGGCACTTCAAAGAGCACTGTAATGCTGCTTTACAGTGACGGCACTGCAAAGAGAGCTGTAATACTGTACAAAGTGAATTAGTGAAATTATAACAATCTAAAACTAAATGAGAGCTGGAACTTCATTAGACTTTTCCAAGCAACAGATGCATATATCAGCCATTTCTCATAGTCTCCATCAGTGCTGGAAACTAATATGAAGGAAACACCATTCTCAGTTGTCATTTACCTGTTGAACTTCATGTGGATCGAGATAAAATGCATTGTCATCTTGCACACCAACTATGTACGTTGAAGCACCGGGCTTTCCACCTAAAATGCCAAGGCTTTGAGGAAAGGTGAATGTTGCCTGGAGCGATGGAATATACCTGACATAATTCAAACGTTCCAATTGGTTAGCACCTAATCACCTGTGGAATCTCTAAAATAAAAGGGCAACCATAACATAGGATGTAATCAGGCAATTTGGTTTACTACCAAGAATGTTACATGAATGAAGGTTGCTAGCAGAATTCCCAGCTTTTATTACATTTCATGCACTGAAAGTGGGATTTTTGCAGATTTTGTGACTAGTACACAAGTGTCCAAAATATTCAAGCAAAAGAATCAATAAGAGAAGTTTCAGTCAAAAGAATGTAAGCTACCTAGAAATTCTAACCTATACAATAGTTCAAAGATAGATGACTTAGTAAAGTCAAAATCTATGCTTCATTCAGCATCACAAGACACTAAAAAATAAACTTTCCATATGCCGTTTCCAGAAACATCATGCATCACCACAGAAAGAGAAATACTTAATGGCAGAGACAACGAAGAGAAGACACAATACAATGATACAAGCATAGTATAAGCAAAAGCAGAAGAATGATTCACCAATGAGGTAATAGAACATATCGTACTTTAGTCCAGGATAATTAACGTAATCATGAATTAGCAAATCAAATTTTCAGAACACAAAGATGGCATAGAGGCTTCTCACTCAGAATACAAACCTGGGGTTTACTTTGTCAAGTCCAAGGACCAGGGGAACTAATAGAATAATAGGCGTCCAGTCTACCTGTCCTTTAGAAAATTCTACACTTCTATGGACATCTTCAATGCAGACAACTGGAGCTCCACCTCGCTCCCCATTTTCATCTCCAGAAACAACATAAAGAGCCATAGGAAATGGGCAGAGCTCAGGGACTGTTTCCTCTCTCTTTGAGCGGACCAGAGTTTCCCAGGACCGGCACATAGCATATGGCCCTACCCATGATCCAGCTGCAAGGCCATAAGCCTTTCCAGCTAGAAGAAGATTGTGGATAGAGAATGGTGACGCCTCTGAATCGCCGAAAAGATGCAAGATCGTGATATAGTCTTGATCCTGTGGCTGCAATGTTGAAAATAAGTGAATATTAGAAAATATAAAGAGGCACATTATATGTGGATTCCTAAGAAAATTGACAGTTAAAGATACAGTAGAATGACAAGGGAAGAAATGGGACTGGAAAGAAGTTAACCTCAACTGAAGTTCTTCTCCAAGATCTCCCAAATTGATGACAAAGCAATGCCTAAGATTTAAAGACCGATTTAGATTGCAATGGCTAAAAGATACAGGAAGATGATAAACAAATTATCATGAAAACCCAATAAGAATCCAGAAGGAGACGATTATACTTGAGCAATCAACATCTGGCTGCTCCTAACCATGCAACCCCAGCCTACATCACTTGTTAATTTTGAATCTCCAATGGCATCAAAACCTGTGAACATAGTGAAGAATAGTACTCCTGATCAATTTAACAAAATCCCCTTAGAAGTATATCCACGTATACGCTGAAATAGGCAAGCAATCTACTACAAACCTTTCCTATATGTAACTAGGATTCTTGAAGAGATATCATGTGTAAATTCAGCTAAAATATTGCCTGTAGCTTCTGCTTCTGCAGAACAACCATCAGCTGAGATCTTATAGCAAGTACCCAGCAGCCATATATCACTGGTTTGGGTAGGTATCCCGATTTTAGTGGGTCCTAGTACCCGCTCGTGGAGTCTCCTCATTGAACCACCAGCCACAACTTTCTTTACAGCTGATGTCCAACCATTACTTCTGCTATGAACTCCCTTCTTTTCACAGGTCGGTGATTCACGATATGATTCAAAGACCGTGAAAGCAGATGAGAAGAAGCTCGACCACAAGGATGCCCTCGATAACTTGCTGTCACTGGGTCTTTGCTCTGAACAATCAGACGTTAAAGCAGTTGTTGATGACTCGGTAGGTGTTTCTAGATAGAAGTTTGAAGTAACAGCCTTGTCAGGAAAACCCTTCATTACCTAGTCATAGCACTGCTTAGAAATGTCAAACTGGCTCATTGATGGAACCAAGTTTGACTTTCCACTGTCAAAAAAGAAAAGAAAACTGTTGGCCTCTGAACAAAAGCATAAAAAACAAGAAAGGGATAGATAGAGCTAGTGGGTGTACTCAAGCTGAATGATGGAACAAGTGAGAGAATCAAAGAGCTCTATATGTATATATTCTCTCAGTAAAGACTTTCCCGTTTCAAGCAAAATGGTGAGCTAAGCCCTATCCATTACTTAGGAAAGGTTGGAAGATCAAGCTTCAAAAGTTTTCATTTCACTAAGTCTACCAGGACCTCGCATAAAAGCCTGCATGCAAATCGTTAAGATTCACAAACATTCAACTTCATCCTACAAAATCGACTACTGGTATACAAGAGAAATAAATTTCAGCCAACATATAACAAAATAACACACTTATCTCTCCACCTCCTGAATCGGGCTCGATGTAGCCTCTAACCACTGATAATCACCTACATCGATTCAGCTAGATGTTGCTAACCATAGCCACTTCTCCAAGAGCTCTACTGACCAGTTCCAGCACCAAGGTTCTCCTAACCTCCGCCAAAATCCGCTAAGAACTAAAACCGAACCCTATTCTATCACAAACTCATCCAGTAAACTTAGAACTGCATTTGCAGAGAGAATTCCTATTTCCTAAATGAACTACGCCAAGAACGGGAAGTGAATCAAGAAGTATCGAGCAGCCCAATACTTAACCCAAATGGAAAGCCCTGGCCAGTCGCAATTCAGCTAAAAATTCAGCTCAATCCAACACCACCAACAGAATACAACGACGAAGAAAGAAACTCGTAGTTACAAAATCAACACCACAATTCCCAAATCGGATCAAATGAAAACCCCACTCCTTCTCTGAAACGAAGTTGCAGCCAAACAGAAAAGAAAACCGATCAAAACACAGCAGAGGGAAAAGAAGATCAACGTACCAGCAAGCACCGAAAGAGAGAGGGAGCGAAAAAGCAACGGCGACACGCAGCGAGCCAGCAAAGGACAGGGGGGAGAAAGAAGAAATTGAAAGGAAGCGAGTTCCGCCCCACGGCTGTCTGTGAAAGGACGAAGCAATCAGCGAACAAGGAATTTCTCTAGTCTCGTTTATTTTCTTCTTCTTCTTCTTCTTCTTCTTCTTTCTCGTTTTAGGTTGATGGATGATCGATCGAATGACAGCGTGACGGAGGGGAGAGAAAGTCTTTTTTTTTTTTTAACTCGTGTTTGTTTGGTTGGTCGGGTCGAGTCGGGTCGGGTCCCTAACAAAAGGAGTAAAGAAGGGGTCAATTACGTGAATTGGCATTCAACTTTGGGGTCACGATCAAATTGATCATCATATTTTCCATAGTAAATGCAATAGTCACTCCATTTATTATCACAAGGCTTTTTCATTATAATTGTTCTTGTTCATGCCAAAGTGTTAACTCACCCAATTTATTGGTGAATTTTAAGTCCTAAAATAACATCAACTTAGCTATCATAGAGGGGAGGAAGGGATTATGGTGGTTTTGAGTAAAAGGGTTTGACAGGAAAGACGTTAATGATAAGACGAAATGTCCAAACAAACTTGTTAGAGTTTGTACTGCCTTTTTCTACTATCGATTTAGGCAGCATTGTTGTAGCTTGAAATATGCTTAAGGCTTGACGAGAGCTTAGACAACAAATGGCAAAGCACTCCAACAATCTTGTATGTGTATTGTGTAATTAAACATATTAATTATTATGGATATCATTAGTGAAGAAAGTTGGCCTAGATCAGTAAGTATCAACTTTAACAGACCCATTAGACACATGCATGACACTACGATCGGGTATTGCCAATTGTAGCTTGATATCCTCAAAACTCCATGGAATTCAGAATTCTGTGATTCAATATACCACTCTAAAATTAAATTGAGAGATTCAATGACTAGCTACATTCAAGGAGAATGTTGTCGAGGAGTTCATGGTGTCGCGAATGGTAGACTTGGAAGAACCTAAGTCCGAGATTGTGCTTCTGCAGTTCAAGGCCCTTTTGTGGAAGTTTAGGACACAAAACCTGCAGCATATATATCCCCGACCGAGATAATAGAAGAACGAGTTCGTATACCGACGAAATCAGAGCATATGGGATTTGTTCAAGCAGGACTACTCAATGACTCATGAAATAGAATCCAGCCTCAAGTTGCAAGCCGATCATGAAACAAAATCCACCTTCAAACATTAAAACATACGGACGGCCTCAGCACATTCTCGTACCCTTACTACTAAAGTGAAGAACTTTGCAGTGTATTGTCATCTATTTTAGCACACTCTGCGAACAAATGACACGTCTAATGCCCTATATGAAGCAGGCAGGGGCAACCAAGGACCTGGAGAATTGAAAAAACAGCACCACCATGCACCTGTTTTATACCAATGTCAGAAGCATTTGTCCTTCTACTTGCTTCCAGCCACGGGAAGGTACACACCTTCTGCAGCTAACCAGACGTTGTCAGCACGCTTTTCCCGA
Organism: Linum tenue; assembly: GCA_946122785.1. Classification (NCBI taxonomy): domain Eukaryota; kingdom Viridiplantae; phylum Streptophyta; class Magnoliopsida; order Malpighiales; family Linaceae; genus Linum; species Linum tenue. Next base: position 48,023,665 of record CAMGYJ010000009.1, on the reverse strand, counting down.
ACAGCACAAACCTATAGAAACACACGTATGTCAGCAGGCAGAAAGCAAGCAAAACAGAGAATCCATCACAGCCTTCGAGATGTCTTGTCAATAAAGGCTTATGGCGATAATTCATGCAGGATGAAAGCTGTAGCAGTGACTACGGTTATGATATGTATCTCTAATTTGTGTATGAACAAGCCAATCATGGTTACATTTCTTGTCGGACTGCAAACTACTGTTCAGGCTAGGAAAAGCAGTTCATGCTCCAATGCTCGATTTGCTACTGGAATAAGTGGCATAATTCCAATCTCCACTAAAGTTATAGAAGAAACACCCAATTAACTATAAAATGTAGCAGTACTTCATGGAAGTAAGTAAATAATGGCCCACCTCTTGCTGTCCCCCAGCTATTCTCTGGTACTTCTTGTCATGGCTGTGTAGGTAGGCACCAGTGTCAACATGATGCAATCGAACTCTTTGATTTTGTTTCCATGTCTTTTCACCACCTTCAGTAACAAGTCTAAGGAAAAAGAACCAGATTAGTGCAACTAAACAAAGGCATACTGCCACACAAACGAGAAGTTATGTTTGTTTGTTTGCACGTACCTCCAATGATCTCCTGTATCAGATTCGTTTTCCCCGCCAAAACAGCTAACCTACAAACAGCAAGTCTTGCGAATGAGGATAGCGATGTAATCATCCAGTTACAATGTTACTACACTACACAAAGGATGCGAATTACAGATCATGAACAAAAGATTATAAACATGTGTAAAAATGGATACTTCATCAGAAGATATTAGCCGCCACAAGGAAAATGACAGAACAAACTAAGTAAACCCCTTTTGGTGCTACTTTATGACTTCAAACATGTGATAGCTGCTGTGATTCTAATGTGCAGCAACCTAGTAATGAGGCTTCATTAGATGATCAAATCACTTAAACCTACCACTACTTCCCTATGTATATACAATATGCAAATTGCAAGCTGCTTCAGTTCAATTGACATAATCAAGTCACTAACCTCAAGGTTGCCAGATATTGGGGAGGCATGCAAATGGCTATGCAGCCATTTTCTAGTTTTCATGTGCTGCAAACGGAATACCGTCCCAGCTGTTACGGTGTCGCCTTGTTTAGCATTAGTGTCTGGGACAGGCCTCACAATCTACAAGAACATGGTCCCAGTTTTAACCACTGTTAGAATCCGGAATTGTGACTGAACACCAAAGCCAATGTTTATGGGTAAAGATATCCCACACCATAAAACTCATTTCACCAGGACAGTAAGGATGGTATCTGACTCTGCGAGCTCAAACCACTGGATAGAAAATTGAAGAAAACGGACTGAATTGCCACCTATCGATCTTATTTGGCTATATATCAAGCAAAGAACTTGATCCACCACTGGTCCAAATTGAATTCCTAATTTTGAAATTGGTAAAGCCATTTCCCTACCTTCCCCTTACCTCATTGAATGAAGGCATGAAACTCCCCCCCAGGAGAAAATGAATTAGCTAAAATGGCTATCGCAATCCCCAAAACTAGGATATAAAAACATAAGAATAGAGGAAAAGGAACAGGCTGAGTTACCCAATAGCTATTGGAATCGTCGACATTGGGATATCCTGTAACAGATTGCTGCCCACTGCCGGAGCCATAAGGCACCTCGTGGGAATGCAGACGGTACTTGGTCTTCTCGTGCATCAACTTCAAAACTGAGCCATACGTAATCTGGCACCATAAACACCACAGATTGATGCTGAGCTCAAAAACTCGAAGAAATAAACAAAAAACTTCCCTAACGTCGCTAATTCTCATCCATGGATAAACATACCTCAACACCTTGAGCAGAGGAGGAGGAAGAAGATGAAGCGGCGGAGGCAGGGGAGAAGGAGGCCTGATCTAGATCGAGGTTGAGGAAGAGAAACACTGCGAGACCGAAGCACGCGAGAGCCATGGCGAACAGCAGCCAGATGAACCAACCCTCCTGCCAGAAAGGTTTCGGCTCTCTGCTCACGATTCTGGAGGACTGAGGTTTCGAAGAGGGAGGATCGAATGAAGAAGAAGAAGAAGACGATGTCGGCGGCGGCTGCGGCTTTCTTCGCGAGACGGCCGGTGGAGCTGAAGGAGCCACCGTGATTGGAAGGGAACCAGACCAAGGAAGGGAAGAGCGCGGAGATTCAACTTACCGGGGATTTCTCAAATCTCAAACGTCCAAACGATCTTACCAGCAGGCCAGGAACTGAGACGAAACTGAAAATATGGGTCTTTTTTCCTTTATTTTTTAGTTTGGAGGCAGAGAAAATGCTTATGTGGAGTGCTAGCTTGCAGAAGCTCCCAATCACGCGACACCACGTGGACAGATTGACGTACTTCAATGTCACTCTAGGTAGTTAATCATACTTTTGGTACCCGAACTATAGAATTTCTTTACTTGATTCAAATATACAGTATTGTCATACGAATTACGAAATTATCTCTTTAAAAGAACAAGTTACAACTTTACTGTTTCGTAGAGTCACATCCCGTTACTGTTACTTTTTTGCTTTTTACTTGTTCTCATCATTTCTCAATTGACTATACTTGTTTTGCTTTTTCTGACCAAAGGGAGACTTTTTATTACTTATCCCTTCTTTCTTCCTCATGTCTAATCCCCCATTCCTCTCTCCATCTTTCTAGATCTGCTTTCTCTCTCCTTCTCTCTTTTGTGTTGAACGACGAAGAAGAAGCAAGGTGAAGAAGAAGAAAAGGAAGATCGAGACATGGGTGAAGCAGAACATGGAGGAGATGACAGAAGAATCCGGCGAAATAGAGCACAAACCGGAACTCACAGATTATCCATCAAGATAAAGTCGGTTCCTTTCTTCTAGATTTTTCTGGGTTTTTGTTCAATATCGTTCTTGGAGTTCTTCCTGCTTTCTGTTTTTGCTTCTGATTCTTGCTTTTAGTGATAAAGTCGTTTCCTTTCTTCTAGGTTTTTCTGGGTTTTTGTTCAATATCGTTCTTGGAGTTCATCCTCCTTTTTGTTTTTGCTTCTGATTCTTGTTTTTAGAAGCAGAACATGGAGGAGATGACAGAAGAATCCGGCGAAATAGAGCACAAACCGGAACTCACAGATTATCCATCAAGATAAAGTCGGTTCCTTTCTTCTAGATTTTTCTGGGGTTTTGTTCAATATCGTTCTTGGTTTTCTTCCTGCTTTCTGTTTTTGCTTCTGATTCTTGTTTTTAGTGATAAAGTCGTTTCCTTTCTTCTAGGTTTTTCTGGGTTTTTGTTCACTATCGTTCTTGGAGTTCATCCTCCTTTCTGTTTTTGCTTCTGATTCTTGTTTTTAGTGTTGTTTGCGGAGATGGACGAAGAAGAAAATGGCGTCGACGGGATCGATGATGCTGCCTGGTGCGGACACAGACAACAGCTGCGAGTCTGTGGTCATAAGCGGTCAGCAGCAACAGCAGCAGCAAAACCAATCAAGTCACAGGTAACCACTCCAATCCCAAAGCTTTCTCGATCGATATATAACTTCTTAAGTACTGGGTAACTTCAATTCAACTCTGCTGTGCAGGCTCGGAATCAGAAACCTGGTGCTGGAGTCAGCACCGAGCTTGAGGGTTACTGGGTTTGCTCTGGCGACATGGACGAATGCTTGGAGAGCTCTGGATGCTCTTGGGTTAGGGGACGCCCTTCGCCAGCAACATAAGCTGATTGATGGGTAGGGTAGTTAGAGCATTTCGAGATTTTGATGGAATATTGGGTTTCTGCAGAAGCTTTTCAGGCTTTTTCTTTTGAACTGATGCATGGATGGTGTTTGATGAAATGCCAGAGTGGTGCTTGCTTCCACGATTACAGAACGGACCAGCGCAGAGGTGCCTTTCTCTGGTAACGGACATGAAGCTCGGTGTGTGCAGAGGAAGCTGTTGCTTGAAGCCATGGAGAATGAGCTTCCGGAGGGCACTATCAGGTACTCATCAAATGTTGTTTCCATGGAAGATTCGGGATCGGATTCTGGGTGCTTAGTGAAGTCACTGCATCTTTCTGATGGCACCGTTATCAAAACTAAGGTAAGCAAGAGATGGGGAACTTTTGTATAGTGGAATCAATAGTTAATTATGCCTCTGAAGCTAAATTGATTCATATATGGAAGGTGTTGATCGGCTGTGATGGAGTGAATTCCATGGTGGCTAAGTGGCTAGGATTCAGCAAGGCAGCATTCACTGGAAGATCAGCAGTTAGAAGCGTTGCAATATTCCCACAAGGCCATGAATTCGTCTCTAAGTTCCTTCTGTTTGTTGGGAAGGGCTTTCGAGCTGGTTGTATTGCTTGTGATGACAAAACCTTGTACTGGTTCTTCACTTGGACACCCTCTACCCAAGGTATGCTTAAAATTAGAATTCCAACCTTAGAAATTTCAACTTCCAAAGTCGCTGATATTGTATCGAGAACGAATTCCTCATCTTATGTCATTGTTTATGTATACTCATCTTGTAATCTGCAGAGAAGGATCTCCAAGATAACCCCGCTAAGTTGAAGGAATTTGTACTAAGCAAACTCCAGAACACACCTGACATGAAGAAAGTCGTGGAGAACATTGAGACAGAAAGAATCATGTCCTCCCCATTACGATACAGGCGGCCATGGGAGGTTCTGATGGGGAACATAAGCAAAGGCAATGTCTGTGTTGCAGGGGATGCCCAAACCATATAGAGCGAGCGAGATAGCTAGCATGGAAAACAAGAAGCAAGCTGGTGGTAGCTCCTCTTCTTCTTCAATGGATCATCTTTTTGGTCCTAAGGATTCTTCTTCGTCATCTTCTTCTTCCAGCTACTTCGGCGCCATCTTCCCCCCACCTTCCACGGTACTAATCATCCAACTGTTTTCCTCCTAATTAGCCACGTTAATTAATTTTGAAGATGTTCAGTTCATCAGCTGATTTTGGGTGATCATTGTAGATTATGGGGAGGGACGGCGGTGGAAACAAATACGCCGGAACTACTTCTCCTTCTGCAGGTATATAGATTGATATATTTCCTAAACTAGGAAGGATAATTTGTTTCAGTCTTACTAATCATACAGTACTAATGTGTTGATTATATATGAATTTGACAGAGAATTACATCGCCCGTCATGGAAAGGAGAAAAACGGCGCCGGTGGACATGGTGGGACGGTGGAGCCGTCGTGCTACTTGAGCTCGTCAATCTACTACGGCGGCCAAGAGAATTACAACTCCTCTTCCTCCCCGCCGGCCCACGGGAACCCCTCCGCCGCCGCCCGTCACAACACTACTACCGACGACCCAAATGGCAACAACAACAACGCTAACTCTGCCTCTAGAGGCAACTGGTGGAAAGGTATACCTTTTGATTTCATTTCTGCCCCTTTCTTCTCGTGCATTCTCAATTGCATACTAACAGGATCTCTTATCATGCAGGTTCGCTTTATTACTGATCTATAACGCCCGGCACCTAATGATCTAATTAAGGTATGAAGTTTGGACGTTATTGAGAAATGTTCTGTATTCCAAAAGTTTCGTTTTTATTTTTTAAGACAGTAGTATTGCTTATTGATCTGTACTTGTGCTGAAACTTGGGATCATGTGCATGTGCAGGGAACCCCCAAAAGCTAAGCTTAATGCAGCAGCAAGAAAGGAGATGGAGGAGCTTTGAGCTCATTGCCACATCTTACTTAGTGGGTCGTGTGCGGCAAAGTGAAGGAAAGATTGGGACTTTTGTGAGAGATCATGTGCTGGCTAAGTGTGGATGCTAACAACCCAGCTGGGTAAACATTTTCACCTCTGACCTGCTACAACAGTTTATCTGACTGAATTGATTCTCGCGTAATGAGTTTAACGTTGTTGTACAATGTGGTTTCTATGTTTGTGTAGTCTTCTCGCAATAGCTAAGGAGTCCCTCGCAGAGTTCTTTTCCAAAGCTGCAGGAACTTCTGTCAACTGGGTTCAGATGATTGGGATGAAGGTGGCAACTTTATACTTTTGCTAACTCTCTAATATTTGATTAATTAATCAATTTGTGCTGATTTGATTTCGTTATATTGTTATATATGTGTAGCCTGGTCCGGATTCTATTGGCATCGTAGCTGATTTGCTAAGTTGTCGACTGACTTCTGATGAAGGAAGAGTTGTAGTTGGGGACTGCGCCTTCAACGGGAACAACCGCAACAAGAACAAAAAATACAGCAAAATAAAAGAACAGGAAGAGGAGGCGGGTGGCAAGACAGTGTCTTCTTCAATCACAGTAGGTGCTTCTGTCTCTATTTGTTATTTGTACATTCTTCGCATCGGAGCATAGCTTCACATCTTTCTGACTCATTCCTTTCTGAATCTTCCAAAATCGAATGCACCCAATGATCTCGGTGCTTCTTCCCCATCAAATATGTGGTCGTTGGCGCTCGGGGGTGGTCGTGATGCTGCCTGGAGGAGGGAAGAGGTGGAGTTGCCATGTGACGGCGGCAAAGGTGGTCGTGGAAGAGGGACCGACGGAGCAGGCATAAGGGGATTTGCCCATGTCACTTAGCTCTTGCCCTCTTCCTATCCACTCAATTTTCTCACTGCTGTACGGAAAAACAAGAGAAATGAAACAAAAAAAAAAAAACAAAACTTATCATCAGTCTCTTTGTCTCGAAGAAGGAGGAGAAGGGAGAAAGATGATCCAGCTTAGAAGGGAAGGTTTAAGAGAGGAGGAGATCTCTTTGGTCGATTTTACTCATCCCAGGGGCAAGGTTGATCTCTATTGATCTTTGAAATCTCTCTGCCGGTTTGGATCAATGGGAGATCTCGAGAAAGCTTTCTGCCATGAGAACCGCAAAGGAGGAAAGCTTTTGAGATTGGACGGGGATGAACCTTACAAGAAAAGGGAGAAGATCAGTCTATAAGGAATCTGCGAACCAGGTACATGGTTTTAAATCTGCCCATTTTTAGTTTTTATATTTATTTCCAGTTTCTGTAAGCAATATGGATGTCTCAATTGGCCTATTTAGAGTTAGCCAGTGTTTATGCTTTAGGTTTTAGTCGCTCATTTTCTTCCGTTGCTACTCACCTTCTCTCTTTCCATTTTGCATATTCGAGCTTGGAGATGGATTCTTTCTTTCCAGCCGTAAGTCCCTGCCGTGGAGTCATTTTTAGTCAAGACATCTCTTTTATCCCTACTCCAACGACATGTCCTTTGCCTAAACCTTGCCGGAACAACGATAGTGTTTATTAATACGTTTAGGGTTGTTCTTTTTATTCTTTTCCTTATTCTTCCTGCTGCTCTTCTTTTGCCTTTTCTAATATCTGTTCTTCTTGAATTATGAAGGAAATTAAGTTTTACGGCCAACATTAGTTGAGCCATTGAGCCTTGAGTAGGACTGAGATGGCAGTGGTAAAGGGAAGGTATTACCTTTGGTGTTTTTTGGTCCGCAGAAAAAATGGATTGGAGTCCACATCTTACTGGCCTATATGTTCCAAATATTGGTTTTAAGGTTGTATTTTGTTCCTTTGTGCTAGCTGCATCATGTGGTTTGCAGATTTATCTTTCATATTTCACGAATGGTCTTTTCTTTGTTCTTTCCCGTTTCATTGTCCTAATTTCGCTGATATAATTGTTCTTTATATCTTACTACTGTTTCACTACTTCCTACCTATCATTGCGTGGCCTTTTTCGTTACTACCCTTTCGTAGCTATCATATCATCCACTTTGTTCAGGCTACATCTTACGACTTCGAGTAAGGTCCAGCTGTACAGGACTCTGCAGTATGTTACCATTGGTTTTTAGCCTTTCAGATTCTGTTAAAGCCTGTTATGTAAAGTTCTGCAGCGTCTTATATGATGGTACCATGGGTTTCTCCTTTTAGATTGTAGTGGGATGGAGATACTTAACTTTTTCATTGCATTTCTCCAGGAACTATGCTTTCATCAAACCTCCAGTAAATTGTAGTGGGATGGAGGTACTTTAACTTCCAATCTTGCTGCTCTTGCTTCAGTTTTTTTGCACGCAAGAAAGAGGCAGTTGCTGTACTGGTCATAATATAATTTATTGCCAACAACACCAACATGATCGTTCTCAAGGCCTTGAGGAACTCCAAAGGTTCGAATCGTTCCCTTTAATCTGCCATATAAGCCCATGATTGACTTGTGCGCAGTGTTAAATCTTCAGTAACCTGACATTTTTCAAGCTTGTTTCTATCGGTTAAGAGCTACAGTTTTCAGTTGCTAAATGTTTATCGCATAATGGATATTTGCATGTAGTTTACTCTGCTGTGCTTGCTGCATAATGAGATCCTTCTCTTGCCGCTAGAGGAAACATAGCCTTCTGCTATCGGTGGGACAACTATCAACAGTGTGCAAGGTAAGTTTTTAATGTGGATTTGTTTCTTTTCTGATTTTTGTATGTTTCGCTTTTTTACTCATCGGTTACTAAACTAATCAGACTTTTCTCTTTGGGTTTTTTAGTTTGGACAAGAGAAGGATAAGGGGGGAGATGTCGTCAATGTAGATTTCCAAAGGCATCAGAGGCAATTAGGTAATCTTCTTCTTTTTGGGGTTCGGTTCTGTTTATATTCTGGAATTGACCTTTCTTTGATATGATTCTTATATGTTTTTTTTATTGCTTTCACCCAGACCCAGGGCAAGAGAAAGAAGTCGTCATTGCTGATGGGGGAAGTGAACCCATTCAATACTGCAGCTCAACAGCAGACTCGAAGAGGGAATATGTCGTGATCAGCAGAGTGTAGGAAGGTTGACTAGGGGATCGACAGGTACATGTAATTCATTCTTCTACCCTCTGTAGTTGCCAATTTGTGGGCAATTAGGTCTATGCTCAGTTTTATGAGTAGCTCTTGAGTGAAAATAGTTTGGTACTATTGTTCCTAAATACTCCTACCATAACAGATATGTTCCCAATCGACACTCTCGAATCCAATCATAATGAAGAGTTTCAGTGGACATAATTTTTATTTAGAATGATGATCCACTTGATCATTACAAATTTGTTCGCATTTTATTTGTGTGCTTGCATATTGGAGTGTTGCACAACAGATTAGAGGTAACCCCTGTAGGCATCGATAATAATCTGGAAAATAAATCTGAAACTTTTGTTCTTTTGTTGATTTTCAGATTCAAGTGTCTGTAAGATGCATCCTAAACAACGTGGTTACGAGAACCTGCAATTGTGGAACAATAGTTAGGAAAATTGCTTTGTGTTTATTATATGTCTGATGCTGAATCGTTATTGTTGAGGATCTGCAATTTTTTGGGTTCTATATCTGCATTGACGTCCATGATCGACCCATTTAAGCTTTCTTTTTCCCTTTCGTTTGATTTCCGAGTGTGGAGAACTCGGTAGAGGTCCTTCACAGATGGCAAGTTGATTAATAATAGTGTGGAAACATAATTAGGGGACTTCCCCTATTCTAACTGTCCTTTGAGTCTAACTCCAAAAAAAATGTATGTCAGTTCCCTCACGTGTGACCTCTTCATGGGATTTCAAGGTCTGTGTTCTTTTTCTTATTGAGTATTGAGATCAAAATGGTCGTTTTGGTTATCTATTAAATTTATGTGGTGCATAGATGTGCAGGTAATGCTTGCCTTTGGATTAACCAAAAACTGGAGTACCTGTACTATAACTTCTGGAGAGGACAGTTGATTGGGAGCAGCAACTCAATGAAGCATATATGTGCTTTTGAAGTAGGTCCAGGTTAGCCACTGTTCTCTGTGAATTTTGCAGTTTTTGCTATGACAGAAGTAATCTTTATTTTGCTCTACCTTAGATCCTACTATTTTCATGAATCTGAGTATTTTTACGGTTTATGAATGTTGATGTGCAATAATATGTTGCTTGCTTTCTAAGTGTTCTTGAGAAGGTAGGACTGAACAAAATTGAACCATCACACATAATGTCGTGATCTCCATTTTGTGTGCAGTTGCCTTTACATTGCAGATTTGTCCCCTTTGTTGGTAATTATGTCCCTTTAGGGGTTGTTCCCCCCTTATATGACTACACTAACTAGACTACTCTACTTGACAGCAGTATCACTTATTCTTCTTCATTTAACATCACATTCCTCATATCTCAATGAAGTGGAGACTATTGGAGCTACCTACTGAATGTAAGTACTGATACAAGTGTTGCCAGTAATGCAGTATCTACATGTTAAATTAGCATTCGGTTTTGGTTGTGTTGCCCTTTTCTTTGTGTGGTTTATTTTTGCCACTAAGACCAATAATGAAAAAAGTGATTGGCAAAAGGCATTTCAAGATATGACAAGGAATGAACATGGTGTATCAGCAATCAGCATGCTGCCATTTTGTTGTGTGTTGAATTTGTAACCTTAGAGAGAGGGTGATAAAAATCAGCTTATCAGGATGCCATGGCTAGACTTGGCACTATTCTCATTAACTCTAAGTTTACACGTTCATAATAATTGCTATTTCCCATTAAAAATCTTTTATATGTTCTGCTTTTTGTTTTATTTGCTCGACCCATACAGTGCACTGCCATTTTCATTTTGTTTGAGGTTCGGTGAGGTTGATTATGCTTTCTTAAGCTGCTCAGTGAACACTGATGAACTCCAGGTTTACATCTATTCGTGGCTCTTTATATCTAAAACTCTTTGCTTGCTTACAATGTCAGGTCAGAGCTTTATTACAAATCATATTGCTTGCTTTTATGCCTGGGTTTGCAGGTATGCATTTGAGGACTTATAGGCTGAACTGTAAGCATCTTATTCTGCAACATTTAAATTGGTGAGATTTCTAGGCTGAAATGGACTCAATTTCTTAGCATTCTGTAATTGAATAGAAATAGAAGTTTTATTGGTATTATGGAATCACAGAGGAGGATAAAAATAAAGTTCATTAAACTAAAGCAGCCGTCTTTCATGTCAATTTCTCCTCAATCCACAGTTTCTTTCAATCGATGAACATATGTTGCCATGGGATGAAGAAACCGAATTTCCTGTGTCGTGTAGTTCATAAATTCTTCTTTAACCTTTAATCAATTTCTTTTTGATTAGTAAGATGTTGCCTTATATATAAACACAGGTTCATGATAGTTACTCCTACTGATTCTGTAAGTTGAATTGCTATAGTGTTTCAATAGGTTGTTTTTGCGCCCAACTGTTGGCTCCATGGTGTAAGGAATATGAATTGTGTGTTTGTATTGACGTGACCGAACTGTTGTCGGACATGTTGGACAGCAGGCGACTCGACGCTGATCGTGGGCGCCGAAATTCTAGATTGCAACGAAGAGCTAGGGTTTCGGGATTAAAGCTGTAAGAATGTGAATCGTGTGTTTGTATTGACATTGAGAAGGGGCATTTATACCCACAAGTGTACAGGTTCATGTAGCAGAAGGAAACTTACGTCAATATGAATAAAGATTTATCCCTAATACATGGAACTTACCCTCTACTATCCATTTATGTCTATGGATGGCATACATATGATTTTTGATAGGTTCATTTGCCTGATTTTTTGGGATGGATTTCTAACTAAATTCTGTAATTGCTTTCTAGGTAGTTTAATTATCACCAGCTGAAGTTCAATCTATGCCTGATCCCCGCTCATCCATTTTCACTTTCTTTTTAGAATTCTTGGTTTCTATATATTGCTGTATCCAGTGTTGTTCGAGCCGTGTAAAAGGTGATTGTCAAGGGAGTTGTTGACGATAGCTATCTTAATTGAATATCAATATATTATGTCAATTAGGATGTTTTTCGCATCATTCTAACTCATAAATCCCGAGATACTGTCCACTAGCCGAAATTGTAGTCGGCCAAATAATAAGGTGTTTACTTCAGGTGCTGCAATTCAGTCCAAACAATGGGTTACGATTTGGTTGGGTAAGAGCCTCTAATGTTTCTTTTATCATCTTCAATCCATTTTGCAGCCTGTTCTTTTTTTTCTTTTCTTCCTATCATTGTTTCACATTGTTCGTTCATCGCGAAGCAACGCGAGCGGGTCTACCTAGTATGGACATAATATGACACTTTTGACGGGGGCTCGACCCCAAGTTGTTGATCTGAGGTACTACTGGTGCTACGAACTCGCTCTAATATGAATCGCCGTGCCGAACACAAAGAGAAAGGAACAGTAACACTAATTGAACCTCTTACTTAATTTACTTTTATTTATTTGATCTGTAATACACACTAGAAGATAATTAATACACCACTCTAATTTTGGTTCTCACCGGGGGGAAACCTTCACCAGGCCAGATTGAAACGCGACTTCCGACGGAAGTTCTTCTTCACCACACACCAGGAGTCCGGGAAAGTGCTCAACTGCAGAAACAAGAAGGAAATAAGGCAATGGCATTATGTTATGCTTCTGGAATGGATGAACAGAATTTCCCAGAACATAAAGTCAGCACTAATCGCGGGCTGGAAAGAAAACCGAAGCTCTTACGTTGCTTATGAGCTTAGCCCCGAACCATGGAGTATCTACTCCGTATGGAGGTGGGATTACTTTGATCCCGTTGCCTGAGGAGGCGGGAAGTAGCTGACGAACTTCCTTGTCGAGGCGTTCTGAGAGACAAAGCAGCATTGGAAGAAAATGTTAGAAGGGACAATGCAGTGACAGATACGGCATTAGCAGAAGGGAGATGTCAGAAATACGGCTGAATGGCCCGACCTGCAAGTCCGGGTAAGCATGCTGTTCCTCCTGTCAGAACTATGGTTTTGAACCAAGAATCGTCGCCAGTCAACTCTGCAGCATGACAATGGTCGATGCAAAGTGCAACAGCCTGATGCAGCCCCATCCCGCGCCTGTGATTGCAAGACCAATCCAATCACCCATCAATATAAGATGCATAATGCAGAGAATCTAAGTTACAGAAAGCAGTAATTAAGTTAGAAAATGTAACTGAATATACTCCCACAGAGGGAAATACGTATAGCTTTCTTTAGAAGTTACTATTTAATAACAACAATTCCCATGATCTTGCATCATAGAAGGTGGAAGTGCCTATAATCTGAATATCGTGTTCATGCTTCAGCAAAGAATACCAGGGAACTTACAGCTGCAGAGAAAAAAATACGACTTACATTCCTGTAAGCCGCGGTTGGAACAAGATCTCCCCTGTTTTGTAGCGTTCATTCGAAAGTGTAAACACCCCTTCTCCAGGGATTTCCATGGATGCTTTTGTGTCTTTGGACAGCTCAGCTTGATAATCATAAGCAACATAGCAGAGGTTCTGGGTATTCATTATAAGCCACATAACACGAATCAAATAAGAATTATGAAACATGAGTAATAACTCATAGTAGAGCAAATCAATGATCCCATCAACATTGTAACAAAGTTCACAAAACGACCGTTACAACTACCGAGGAGAACATATATCTGCATACTTGCTGACAGATTTCTTCTATGAGTATGTTTGCCTCCAAGAGCCTGGGTTAGCCAGAATAACAATACAGTTTACTGATTTGGAATAGGGATTAAACGGAATTAACTCTGGTTTGGCAAGTCTTCGAAACTATGAGGCCGCAGCAAGAAGCACACAGGACAACAACTTATTTTAAGTCTACCGTGTAGAGTACTAAAACCAATAGCAATCTAGTACTACACTAATGGAAGATATGAAGATGTCAATTACCTTAAAATTCGGAATCAAAACAGCAAGAGAGACATGAAGATATTCACCTCTTTCAGTGTCCGAATGGTGTAAAGAGATTCACAATTTATGTTGTTCTGTTGCATCTGCTCCTTCAGGAAACCTGTAACTTTTAAGGCACCGATGCCGATAGCTTCCACACCCACAGAGTGCATTATTTTTCCATTTAAAACTGCAATAAGTCCCAGTTAAGCTAGTAAGACATTGCTGATCGAGAGGGGGAGGGGGGAATTTTCAAGAGCAAGTAAAGAATAACGAGAAGAGAAATGTAGATGAACACTTACTAGGAACTACAGAAGTCGCCTGGAAACCAATATTAACAACAATTCCAGAAGTCTTGTGTGCAGCATAAAGTGCTAGAATTGCCTGTGGTCAACAGCATGAATGCCAAGATTGCATCAACATACAAATATGGAAACTTTCTCACAGATAACCCCGCCACAAGAGCAGAAAGAAAAAAGAAAAGTCCAGAGAGGAAGGAATAACCTACAAAAAGAAAACAGTTGCGGCAATCGGTTAAGCAGCAAATATCAAAGCTGAAAGGAGGGGAGGACAGAAGAAGAAAAAGTAGAGTAGACTCTTTTACTCAAGTTACCATACAGAATGGCAAATTTTCCATGTCCAACAAGTGTAGAATTCAAAGGGGCTCTAAGAAGCTATTAACAGCTGCAGATCAAGCAGCAGCTCTCTTTTGGAAGGAAGAAAAAAAAACCTAAGATCTTAGCTGCCTTGTGTAGGGAGTAACTTGGGAATGGATAGTTGTGATCTTAGCCACATAAGAAGCTGAGACATTCATAGAAGACTGCAAGTTGGAAATTAGTGAAGGCTAGCTTACATTTTTTAGTACTAAAGAAATTCCTATCGGGCACATCTTAAATTCTTCAGTTGTGGAACCACGGAGCTGGAATGGCATGTAATGTAGACATGATAAGTTACAGGCTGAGTAAGAATATCAGCTCAAATTAAGTGTTATTGGTAGAATTCCCATTTAATTCAGCTAAGGTAGCTTGGGGTCGTGAATTCGTGATAGGAAGACACAGATCTATAAAGGAAATCCCAAATGAAGAAGAGCTTCATGTCATCTGAAGCTTGTCTGTCCTGATTTCCAAAGATCATTTCAACATTCAAATGCTATAATAGCCTCAAGGACCTTGGAAATTAATTCTACAAAACAATAGCGGGTGAGGTTTAGGCTAATGTTTGCAGCAAAGCTTCATTCCTTTCTTGGTCTGTAGAAACGATGGTGAGTGCTTTTGATATGCTAGGAACTTAAAGGAATATATTAACCAAACTTATTTACCTGATTAACAGTACAAACAGCTGGAACATTCATGTCAAAGAGAGCAGAGTGGATAGCTTCTTTCAGTTGCCTTCTTGATGCTCTGGCAGAGTCAGTATCTAGAAGAATAATAAGACAAAGTAATTAGAATGAGTTCTTTGTATCATGACGTTAATTATAAGTAACATTATGGTAATAGCTTCTCCCATGTATAGCTAAAGAACATCTAACATATATCTTAACAAGTTCATTCTCAAATAGAACTCGATCTTCATAAATAAACAAAAAATAGAACTCGCTCGTGCATTCTGGAAACTTCTTCCATTTGAAGCAACTCATGCATTAGGGCAAAGGCTGTAAAGCTAGACAAGAGAGTTGAATTTGCACATGTCAGAGCAGTAAGACTAAGACATCAAGAAAATTCAACAGGCAGCCACTAGAGGAAGATGTAGAAAATAGCTGCTAACCATCATAGTGGCATATTGGAAGAGACAAGACAATTGGCTGGGTAGATGTCTTAACTTGCATCCTGTAGGCATGGCATATCAAATTTAGCATGGGCCCAGGAGATTGTAATGTACATAAACATTTCAAGCAGGATATGTTGAACAAATTAGAGAGAATACAATATGTACCTGCTATAAATAGTAGCAAAAAAATGCCGCAATCTCGAGTACATTGGGGACTCTATGTTGCCAAATTCCTGCATATTTGACACCTTTTAGCAATAAAGTATAAAAGGAAAAGCTGTAAAACCAACCGTTACTTCAAGTAGGAGTTGCAGAACTTAAGGTGAAAAAGGAACAGCAAAGGTTAAAGAAGTGAAATGGATCATAAGGGCATTCCCTACTGGAAGCAATCCACTTCCACAGACCTTTATGGCATCAACTAAGACAGATGCTTACCAAAAATGTGGCTGACCGCCCAGATGGACTATCATATTTGCTCCACCCAAATTTGCAATAGCCCGACCCACCTTTTCCAACAAGGTTTAAGTGAAACAAGGAACAAGATGTTCAGAAGTTACAGAGGATTATTAGCATTGTTACTTAACAAATCAAGACCTAAGTAATCCAAAGGGTTTTGATTAACTTGATCAGAGCCGCAGAAAAATTGTCTACTTCCAATCTATCACCTACCTTCTCACGGCCAAAAATCAATTCATATATACATGCATGTCAACATACAAATACGCCAACAAGCACATAGACCAACCAATGCATTCCTCTCTGCCAAGCTTCGTGTGAAACAAATCTGAGTTAAGCATGCTCTATCCTTTTTGGGGATAGATTCCAGGACCCATGAATGAGTTCTAGCCACAGTATCGAAGTCCTCTCCTCCCCTGAGCTATAGCAAGTAGCAAATAACTATTCCCTTCACCTACTCACTCACTTGTAAGTGGAACCCAGTGTTCAAATAACAATTCAACACTCACCATCAATGATAACAGCACCAGGCACTTTCATTCTCTCGCCGTATATGCGCATCAGAGATAGCTCGGTAGACATATCACTCGGGTATATCCTACGAAATGATAAGTTTAAGCTCAATTCCACCCCCAATTATTTCATAATCAAATGAACAAATACCAAATGGAATCCATGAACAGTAACATCTGCAGTCAGTGGAGGTCGAAGCTGGCAGAAGAGTGAGCATGAAGTACGCTTCAGGCAAACATCCCAAAATTCGTGAAGCATTTCAGCTAGGCAAAGGAATTGGCCAGCGAGAAGGAATACTCACTGGACAGGATAGCCGGAACGGAGATTCATCTCGGAAAAGAACACAGAGTCCCAATTCCAAGGCTCATCTTCGTCCTGGAGGAAGAAAATCCAGAGGCGATTATCCGACACGAGCGACCTCCACGACTTGCTAGCCACGCAGAGCTTTGCAGCGTCCTTCGGCCCAGCCAGCCTCACAATCTGCACCAAGACATCGAGCGGCAGCCGATCGAACACTCCCAGGGACAAGGACGAAGACGACGACGCCGACCATCGAAGACTACGGCGAGCGGCGACAGAATCCGAATTCGAATTCGAATTCAAACTCGGCCGGCCGGAGATCGAGTCAAGTACCTTCCGAAATAAGGCGGTCATGATCGGGAGCTTGCCCGGGGGATTATCCCGTTCCTTCCACGGCGTCCCCATTTCTGTGTGAGAGGCTTAGCTAGAACTCCGGCGAGCTCTGAAGACTGGCCCGGCTGCGGCTGCGGAGAACGTGTAGCGCGAGGGGAGCACAGTGAAAAAGGAAGCTACTGGAACTGCCGAATTGGGCACCCGTGCATTTGGTTGGTATCAGACTTTTGTGTTGCTGTGCTGTGCAGATAGTGGCGGAGTATTCTGCCTTGCTTTCTGGGCTTCTACGTTGCTGAAAACAAAGCACGGGATTTACGTGGATAGGGCCATAGGGGTATAATGGTATATATGCAATTTGGGTCTGATCTGAATCTGATTCCCAGCCTATTTAATTGGGCCATGTTTAATGGTAGCCCATACTTACGGCCCAATAAAAATATACACCAGTACAATCCCCGAGAAGGCATAAGACAAAAACCCCTCAAAATTCCCTCTCGGAGTCGGAGAGAACGTGCAGCAAACACTACACGAGAGTTCCAGTGAGCGATCGCCGGCGAAATTGGAAGAGAAAAGGGGGAGAACAAGGAAAGAAGAGAACTAGAGCTCATCGGCAATGGCGTCGTCGTCAAGCAGCGGGCTGACTTTTAAGCTTCACCCGCTGGTGATAGTCAATATTTCGGATCACTACACCCGCGTCAAGTCGCAGATGAACCCTCCCGTGGCGAGCACAAGCTGCTCGAATACGAACGGCAGCGGAAACGGCGGTGATTCTGCGGCCGTGGTGGCGCCAGCGCCGCCGCCAAGAGTGTACGGATGCGTTATTGGAGTTCAGAGGGGACGAACCGTCGAGATCTTCAACAGCTTCGAGCTTCTCTACGACCCCTCCACTGACTCCCTCGACCGTGCTTTCCTCTTGAAGAAGCAGGAGCTCTGTAATCTACCATTCTCGACACCGTGTTTTCTTCTTTGTGCTGCCGTTTTATGTTGATTTCAGGGTTTCTGTTGTGTGTATTAAGAATCGATTTTGGTAGAAACGAACCTAATGCTTGTTTCATTTGTGTTGCGAGCAGATAAGAAGGTTTTCCCCAACTTCTACGTACTGGGATGGTATTCTACCGGCAGTGATGCGGAAGAAGCAGATATGCACATTCACAAAGCTGTAAATTTCAACTCCATTGAATTACTCTTCAGTCTTCACCCAAAGTCTTTTGATGCCAACCTTTCTGTGTTTAGCTGGCTTGCTGTGATGGGGTAGTGATGTTCGAAGTTTTAGTGTTCAGACTCAATGGATTCTCTGCATTACATCTTTCACTATCTCACAGGGCTCAGTATTCTTACATGTTTTATCTCTTGGGAAGCTATTCTCTTCTGGCGTGTTTTAGTAGGTCTTACTGAATCCTGTCCTCTCTATCTCTTGTAACAGTTGATGGATATTAATGAAAGTCCTGTCTATGTCCTACTGAATCCTGCCATAAATCACGCTCAGAAGGATCTTCCAGTGACTATCTATGAAAGTGGTAAGCAGTAGGTCTTCTTATTGTTATCAGCATTACTCAATGGTAATTAAGTGTCTTGGACGAGTAAGACATTGACCTCTAGTGTCGAACAGTATGTCCTTCGTTTCTAGTCCCCCTTACGAAGTGAACTTTCAAGGTTACTGATTTTAATGTTTTGCTGATTGTGTATGACTTCAGAGCTGCATGTGATTGATGGAATTCCGCAACTGATTTTTGTTAACTCAAGCTACACTATTGAGGTTTGTGATCTTCATTTTGTCTCCGACTCATGCTATCTGCAACTGGAGTTATTAACACATTGTCTCTGTCTTAAAGACTGTAGAAGCTGAAAGGATTTCAGTTGACCATGTTGCACACCTTAAGCCGTCTGATGGAGGTTCTGCAGCCACCCAATGCAAGTTGCTCTGCCCTTGCTCTTTTGTTCTTTCACCATTATTAGAATGGATTTCTGCTTGGCAGTTTTGCTGATGCAGTCTTTTATTGCAGTGGCTGCTCACCTTACCAGCATACACAGTGCCATCAAGATGTTAAATAGCAGAATTAGGGTGCTTCATCACTATCTTGTAGCTATGCAGAAAGGTATTTGTGTTCCTCTTTTCCTATGGCAGTTGCAGAATAGATTGATCTCATAGGGTTCCCAGTGAGTGAAGATACTTCATTTTAAAAGTTAGAAAACCAGCAGTATCTGAAAGGTGCAAGATACAGCAGTATCTGAAAGGTGCAAGATATATCAATATTGGATAATCTCATGCATTTAGACAGTAATGTCACTGGGTTACTATTGCTTTCGAAATATCTGCAGTGAGTAGAGTCTAAGTTGATAGTTGTTGTATGCTTTAAATGCAGGTGAGATTCCGTGTGAGAACTCCTTGCTTCGACAGGTATCAAGCCTTCTGAGAAGATTGCCAGCTATTGAATCTGAAAAGTTCCAAGATGATTTCTTAATGGTGAGTTCTTACTCATTGTACAAGCTCCTCCTGAAAATTACTGTACTTCTCAAGACTTCATCATCACAATACATCCTGGCTAGTTAGAAAAATAAGCATGCTCGAGAACATCTCATCATTGTTTGGGTGGTGCTTATGATGAGTTGATATTCTGCTTTGATGCTCTCCCAGGAATACAGCGACACGCTATTGATCACATACCTGGCCATGTTCACCAACTGCTCAAGGTAACACAGCGATCAACCATTCCGCTGTTGCGTACACATTTCCAATCTTTTCTTGTTTCTCGTATTGACAAGTACTTGTTTGGGGTTCTTTGTTTTGTTGGGGTGGCAGCACAATGAATGAGCTGGTGGAAAAATTCAACACTGCATACGACAGGCACAGTCGAAGGGGCGGTCGAACTGCCTTCATGTAGGAGAGAAGGCTTCTGCTTATTGCTGCTGCTGCTAGTGGTTCTGTTTATGCCTTCCCTCCGGCACATAGAGTTTACCCTTTTGGATATGTTGGATATGAAGACGCCTCCTGCACTCTTGCTTTGAAAGAAATGGAAACAATATATCACATCTCATTTGGTTTTGCTGTTCATTATGACATGCTCTTCGATGTTCTACTACCCTGAGATCTAGGCCTTGTATATCTTTCTTATCCAATGAATGTGGAAATCTGGATGTTAAAAGACAGTTTCAAGCCCTGCTACCTCCCCCTCTGTTTGAGGAAAGAGGCAATCAGTCACTTACCTCGGCACAAGCAGTTAGAATGTGGTGAAGCTCAGATGTTTCATTCAAATATCAAACTGAATCTGATTAGCAGCAACCAACCTTCTCAATCTAATTAGTTATTCCTACAAATGAATTGTCTTTCGCGAACTTTGATATACAACTCAAACAAGATGCAAATTGTTCCCTTGGGACAATTTGTTATCGAAAGTACAGGTGCAAATGGTACTCTTATCTCCACATTCCTTCCACCCCTGAAAGGGTCTATAGCTTCTTTGCACTTAATCATTATACAATACGCTTTATAATGATCCCCCCTTTCTCCCACCCCATTTCACCTATAAATAGTAAACCAAACAAACAATCCGAAGAAAGAAACGAAGAAAAGAGAAGGAAGACAGGTCGTTTGGTTTGTTCATGGCACATAAACGTCCAAGACTCATGAAACGCAGACAAACAAAGAAAAGAGACATTCAAACTTTGAACTTCACGGCTACCTGACTCGCCACTTCGCCCATCCATACGAAAACTTGGAAAGCCATCCCCATTAGAGTACAGAGTTGCCCGTTCTCCTGGACGCTCTACGCTAACAGTCAAACCCCCCCTCTCCTGCAATGTGATGTGCCAGTGTCATGTGGTGTTAACAGGGACCGGCTTCCCACGCCCCATGGCGAATCCTCGGGTGCCATCGGGCATCCGGGGACCAGGCGGCGGTGGTTGCTTCACTGTATGCTCGCACGTGGCTGCTGCATTGCTCGAAGGAGGAGGCCCGCCGATGTGGTTTCCTCCTCGGCCGGGGTTGTGGTGATGGGAGTGGCCTCGGCCGCGTCCCTTTCCTCGTCCCCCTCTGCCACGTCCTTTTCTCTGTACTGCATCCTTGTCGTTGTTAAGATTGTCATCCCCCTGCACATTCAAGCCAATGGGGAGTGAGAGCTACGGTCTTTCTCTGTTTCGTTAAAGCAATTCGCTAGAGAAACAGAAAAAATAAACTACTAGAAGAAACAAACCCTATGGCATGTTTGCAATTGCAACAGAAGTTGAATGGTTAGACTTCACTAAACATGGCTGTCACGTGAACGCTTAGCTGGAATGTATCTATGAACAGTGATCTTCACCTTGATTAATTTCGTTCGAAACAATCATTTTGTTTGATTACGATTATAGAAAGTGAGATTATGCAACTAATTTACTTAAAAGGAGGGACCCTAAGACTTTAAGAATGTTCATCAAAGCGAACATCATGCTTGTATATGAAATCTGTTTCAGTTGATTGCCGGCACTATAGTGGAATTATACAACAGATAGAAAAAGGACGAAATCGTAGCACTTACAGGATGGCCATTAACCTGGACATCAGGCTGCTGTTTAGGAAGATCCTCAATCGGCTTTTCATCTGACTGCTGCTCAGAGGTACAAGCCTCTTCTTCCTCCGACTGCCCTGGCCCATCAACATCCTTCTTCCCTCGCCCCCCAGCACCAGGCTTTGACTAGAGTACAAAAAGAGAGCCATCAATTTCTAAGCAAATCCACTTCATGACTGTGATACATAAACAGAAATGGATGAGCCAGTATAATGTAAAGATGCTCTTCCCTTCACGATTTTGTTACAGCTTGAAAGGAAAGCATGGGTTAAGATATTTAAACCAAGCCACAGCATAAACTTAGACAAACTTTCTCTTACACTATATCTACTAACAAACTATTGCTTAGAAATTTGAAACACAAGAGGAATAAGCACCAGTTTACTTCCATTTTAGATCTTTCCTAGGTTGTATGGATGAATAGTTCAAACAGTCCAGAAACGAAGTTTACCCGGAAACTATATATTTTCCACATATAAAAGAAGAGACACAAGAAGATTTAAGTACTGGTGCATACTGGACGTTTTAGCATTAGGCGAACCCTAAGACCATTCCTCCAATTTGCTTCCTCGTTAAGCTCCATAACCTGCGCGACATAATAATAAAGCAATTACATAACCTGCTCAGGAGACTTGAGTAACTAGACTAGAATGATAACAAACTACGGTGAAGAGCTACACTTACCGCTTTCTCAGCTATCTCCACAGAGTCATACTCCACAAATGCATGCAACTGCATATAATATAAAGATTTTTCGGTGTTAGATATTAAATAACAGTATGAATAACTTGCTCCAGCTTCAAAAAAAAAGAGCAATCATTCTGTTGGGGGTTCTATTCCCAGTTGTACTATTGTTGAGACGCTCAAGAAAAGTAGTATCTCAAGCAGAAGCACCAGGTCCAACTTAAATAATTAGGAGAAGCAGCTGCCCAGGCACCTTTTTTCGTGAGCATCACCAATCAGTATTAGTTTCCACTAACAGTCACAAGTATGATTTTATTTCCAAACTTTCGAGATTTATAAAGAAGCTGCTCAAACATAATACCATAAAATGAGGCACAAACAAGATCACGCATTAGGAAAAAGAGCCAGCAATTTGACAAGTGATTTGAATATGGCCCTACCTTGTTAGTGAAGTGCATGCCATCAGCTTTTGTAGATCGAGACCCTGCCGCAGGCCCAGCACCAGAATTTTGAGGAGGACAGGTGCGAATTGTTCTAACACTAGTAAAATAAACCATTGACAGAATTGAATCCTCAATACTGCAATTATAAAGGTCCACAGACAGCCATCATATACATCATCAAACTAACAGCAATGTTTCTGGTACCTTCCAACAGATGAGAAGATTTTCATCAGATTTTGGTGGCAATGATCCTCAGGTAAATTTTCAGCAACAATAATGCGTGACTGGAAAAGCACAAGAATTAGGCTAGAGAAAGAACCACCACTTGTTGAAACTATACTAGGAATTTATTTGCACCAAAAAATAAAGCAAGACATATTAATGAACCTACTTGCAGTTCTTCCATATCAGGCTCAGTGAATGGTTGTTGACGTTTAACTCTTTTCCCATCCTCGCTGACAATCTGCAGCATGTAGTACAAACAGTTCAATGGTATATTGCAAAGCTCATATGAGAACATTCTAATGATCCATCTAAAAGGTAAAAATTGATCCACCAATTAAAACTAAAAGAAAAGGCTTACAAGCTTCAAAGAGTTCCTCAAAATGTTGGCTAGTTGAGAATGACTATCTACTGCAGCTTTGACCTTCTTGAAAGAAGATACAACAGATAATGGCACTGCAAACGACAAAGTGGAAATCAGCATCAAATGAAACAAAATTACAGAAAAACAGACAATCTCCACAAAATGGAACCTATTGTATCATTGAAGCAAGAGTAGATAAAGTACTCAGCAAATACAATTTCTTGATGCAGAAGTTAAATAAGGGACCAATTGGTTCCCCTAAGGACCTGAAAATGATAAGCCGTTTGATTCACCATTTCGAGAATTAAAAGTTGAAAAATGCAAAACATTTAGGATTACTTTAGGAACTAAAAAATTATAAAATAAGAGATATTTTCAGGGGTGAGGGGGAAGGGATTGTGACTTTAACCAAACGTAAGTACAAAAGCAAAATAAACACCATTGATGCCCTAAGCTATCACACAAGTACACCAGAGACAAAGGACCTGACTGAAGCATCTGTAACTTGTAACTATTATTAAAAGAAGTGGCAACAAATATAATCACTGTCCAGAAAGGCCTAGACAATAACCTGAAAGGAAGAAAGCAATATCATCTTGACTTTTCATAGAACATCGAAATTATCCAGCAGTATATATGAGTTAAGGAAGAGTGGGAGAGCTCATAATTTCAGCAAGGAATCTATGAAGATTCTATTGTCTGACAATTTGAAATGTATAAAATTATTCCACTTATCATTCCATGACTAAGAGTAATCAGAAGCTTTCAATCGACAACAAATTGCAAACCTCTAAAGCACGAAATTACCCATAATTCCCTACAGAAAATTCAAAAGACATTCTCCAATGAAAACCCCCACATGGCTGTAGAACATCCAGAACAGAAAAGAGAGGTGACGCTAAGTGATGGTAGAATAGTTTACAGCAATAAATACTATTTACATACAGTAGGATTAGAGACCGCGCGTAACAAAATCAGCTGTATAGACAGGTCAACAAAATTTACCATATCCATCAGGATCCTTGCTAATGAACCTCATCAGATGATCTGTGGTGGCCAAGTTTAAGTCACTGAAGTAGTACTCTACCTGCAGATAGAGATTTCAGTAAGGGTTAAACAACAGGAAATCCAAAATGCTTACCTCCATTAGCCATCAGAATAACCTAAGTGCTAAAGAGAAGCAATATTTCCGCCTTCGATGCAACTTCTCTAATCAAAACCTCTGAGTCACTATCAATCACTAACTGATACACTCATTTCACAGTAACTACACTAGGCCCGATCAAATTCTGTCCCAGAAGCAGAATCATGGTGCTCCCCAATGTACTGAAACCATAGAAATGAACCGTTCTGGATACTGAAACCTGAATTCGATTCAGGTTACTAATATAATGGAAACAGGGAATCGGATTCAAATCGATAACACCTAGAAATGACTCAATTCAGAGACTCGCCTGATTCAAAAGCTTCTGCATAGCTTCGTCAGAGAGCCCATTTTTATCGGTCTTCTGGTTCTTGGATCGTCCGTAATCCGCCGGACCAACCTCGTTCTGCTCGCCTTCCTCTGATTGTTGCTGCAACTTCTTAGCGTAATGATGATTCTGATGGTGCTCCTGATTTCCGTGGCCCTGTACAGGCACATAGTGAGCGTTCTGGCCGAACTGCTGGTGATGGTGCTGATGATGATTGTTGTGATTCCGCACCGCAACGTACTGCGGCGGCGGCGGCGGCGGCTGTTGATGGTGGCGCGGGTGATGGTGCTGATTGTGAAGCGGATGATGATTCTGGACCGGAATCACGTGAGCAACCGGCACCGGACTGTGAATCGGGACGTGGTAAGGTGGAGTCGGACCAGCCGTAGGCAGTGGTGGGGACGGTGCAGGAGAGTACATATGCATCATAGCCGCACCAGGAGGCGGCGGCATCACAGCCAGCCTCGACGGAAGCGGAGGAGATGGAGTAGCAGGAGGAGGCGGTGGCTTACTAGGAACGAACTCGGGAGCTCGCGCGTTGAGTTTACTGAACGACGCATTCCGCGAGAGCGAGGGATCGGAAGCGACCGCGGTTGGCGAATCGGTCGGTGAAGTTGCCGATGGATGTGGAGTTTCTAGGGTTTCCGGCACCGATTCAACTACAGCTTCTTCCGCCATAATTTACCGATACTATAAACTATCTTTTCCTTCTCTTTCTTTCCCTTTTTCCGGGATCGAAAATTTCGGATTTGGCGCTTCGAGTTTTGCGGCGAGGGGATCTAGGATTTGTACGGGGGAAGGAGGATTCAACGGAGAGGAAGTCGCCGGCGCCGGAAGAAGTGGGGGTGACCGCAGTCCAGGGGGACTGTGTAATAAAAGACAGTGGAGAGGATTTCTCGAATTTGGGGGAATGATGATTGCCGTGTATTTATAGTTGGTTGCTGGTTTTGCAACTCTGCCTCTCTGATCATCAAAGATGTCGATTGGATGGACGGATGATAATGGATCTTGTGGGCCCGGAGTTAAGTGGGCCTGACTTAGTTTTCTGGTTTTTATTCAGGCCCTCTGATGATGGATCCAACGCTTCCTTTTATTCCTGCATATGACATGGGATCCATACAAAAATTCATATTTTACTAGAGGTGGGCAAGTAGTGATTGGCAAAAGAAAAAAATATTATTTTGAGAAAAGGTAGGAACTAGAAAGTAAAAAATAAATGGTTTGGTTAAGGACTTGGGTGTTGTTGTTAGGTATGCATAATGATTTACTCTTATATTAAAATTAATATTTATACTTTTTCTAAAATGGTAGGAGATGTTGTGGTAGGATTGTGCTATAAGTCTAAATCATTTACACAAAGATGATGGATGTTAATAAGAGTTTCAGGTTTGTTGCTTTTTATGTATTTTTCATTATAATAAAAATGTTGGAAAAGGGGCAGTAAAGAACTACGAGGATCGAACTCGTTGATTAGTGATTGACTTTGGATAGTATCTAGGACATGACTAAACTATAAGATTTGATTGATAACAATATTCCAATCAAATTAAAGTTGAATTATAAGTTTGACTATTTCACCCTAAATAATAAAGATTTATCAACCGATAAACAATTTCATCATCTCGAATACTATCAACAATGACGAATCTACATTTTATATCAATGTAGGTAGTAGTCCATTTTTAGCCCAAGAATAGTTCCCCTTTATAGTCTGGAGTCTGGACAGATTAGTAACGAGACTTGTGAGTTGTAACAGATACATAGAGATGACAAACAATGGTATACAAATAATTCCTCAGAGTCAATCTGTGTATTCTCCTGATGCGGTAAAACAAACAACCTTTTGTGCCATCAACAATTAGAGACCAACTGGAAACTTTTACCATGAACAAAGGGAACCCATCTTTTAATCTATCACAACGACGATGACGGCCTTGCAGGTCTCTTCCATCTTCCAAGCTTTTCTCTTCCCTGTTTAACATCAAAACCATACCAGTTACCATGACTCATGAGAAACATGACTTGCAACAAATCCTACCATTGCTCAAGTTCACTAAAGTAAAGCTTCCATCTGCTTAAACTCCGGAAGGATTATTTCGGATAACATTTCGTAAGCATTGAAATACACTCGACAGACTATTCGATGGTAAGAGTATGGTTGTTTTCTTTCTTGTTGAAAGGTTGAGTATATGGCAAGTAAAACGATTTGTGCAATCCATAAGCTGCAACACGCATGAGGATGCAAAACCATGGGGCTAGGTTGTCTTCTCTACTGAGGAGAGTTGGATAGAGAAAGAGAAGGGAGATGCATATATATGTATTGGTAGCTTATACGGGAGGGCGAACAATGATTCGATGCTTGGAAAACCAACGTTACCTTTCGGGGTCCAACAGCCATTTCATTATCAACAATCGAGACTGCCTTAAAGCCCATAGGATGCAACACCTCTTCATAACTACATGTACACAGTACAGGAGTGAACTTTCATACAGAGTGTAATCTAGAAAATTGAAAGTGAATGAAAGAATGAGGCTTACTCGGAAACTGAAACTTTATATGGAGGCCCCCCTACGTGATCATCTATCTGCCAATATTGATTCAAACTTTAGCAAGACAGTAAAAGAAACCCCTTTTTTTTTGTCAACTTTCAAAGATGGCTCAAAACTATCAAAATATTGTTTTCCATGTTCAGTCACAAAGAGAGCTTGATGGAGACAATCAAGAGTAACACATACAGATATGAAGCAGCAAGTCGTATTTCTTAAAACTACTTACAGGGAAAATGAGAGTTAGTAGCTCCCCATCTGGTTTGAGCAGCTCACTGGTTTTTTGGGCCCATTCTGGTCTCATCTCTGGTTCAATTGCACAAAAGAACCTACAAGTGTTCAATATGAATTGTTAGGAAAGCACTCATGCAAAGCCATAAGCTGCTGGTCAATATAATATCAGCATCCAATTAAACCCTGCTGATGAGAAAACAAGCTGCTTTTAGATTGGCTTACGTGTAGTCGAATATGAGATCAAACTTCTCAGATGGATTCCAGTTGAAGAAGTCAGCTTTAAGGAATTTGAAGTAGTTCGCATTGGGCAGAGCTGAAAATAACTGTCTTGAACCATGTAAAAGGAAAATGAGAAAAGATAGGAAATAGCAATACAGACACTATCATCCAGAAGAGATAGCTGTCAGCTGTGAGATAGTAACCTAAAAGTCCTGGATGAAATAAAAAAGGCCTTACATGAATGAAACATTTCACAAAGGTCCTTAGGTAGCTAAAAGAATGGAAGCTATATTCTCATACCTCATTTGCTTTCTCGATTGCCTTGTCGGAGAGTTCAAGTCCAACCACATAACGTTCACCGCATGCCATGGCCACCACATCATAACCCTGCCAATTGGGAAGTTGACTAGTTTCTTATACTATAGTTCATCAAGAAACTGCAACCATGAACATCAACATCACTTCCTCTTAATGATAGGAAGCAAGCAAAAGAATTAGTAAAGGAGTTCTGCAAGACAAAGAAATCCATTTTGAATGTTTCATAGTTCAGAATGTGTGTACCTATGAATCCCTCCCCTTCCAGTAACATACAATAAAGGTTTAAGATATCAATTGACTCTTCTTGAGTGTTACTAATTGATGCCGTTTTCGGTTTATTAAGTTCTGGGATCCTGCTACATCTATGATTCATCCAACAGGTGCAACTGAATGATAATCACCAAAAAAAAATCACAAATTTAAAAAGAAGGTCCTAATACGGAAAACATTTAAAATAATCCCTTGAACTTCTGCCAATACTCAACATATGTTACTTATAGATGCCCGGAAGGAAACAGGAGTAGAAGGGCAGAGATGACCAACTGTTTAAAACCAAAGAGCACCCAGCAACATTTTTTCAGATGTTGGTATACTCTGAGAATGCATTTCACAAATATCAAATCATCTATCAGAAGCAGAAACCTACAGTGCCACATCCAGGAACCAGAGCTCTGCCCTTAGGGAGGACCCCAGCCTGATGAAGATGCGTGATCACTGGAGTCGCACGTCCCAAGTCCCATGGAGTCAGACCTAGCTCCCAGCACTTCTCCCAACCACCTAGGAAGTCAATCACAGAACTGTATCATAAATCATGATGCTTTCTCCAAATGTTGACTGAACATACTTGTGTATCAAACCTTACTGCCAGTCCACCAAATAACATCTCAAGAACATATGGATATACAGAATATGCTGACTAACTTTACAATACACGAAGCCAAATATGCGAGCTACTTAGAGGGATCTCCTAGAATGTTGGGTGTGATTGATGCGTGCCACCCAACTCCAATAACGTTGGGTATCCAGGAGAAGAAGACTAAACTGCCCAATATGCAAGGCCGAAGGGAAATAACAGTTTACAAATGGGAAACTTCAAGCTGCTTGATTACTAGGAAAAGCAGATCCTCGATCGAAATCCCCATTTCCAATTTGCTTCCTCACCTAGGAAACACATGGCCACCAGAATCCCCCAACTAAAATCCATCCCGTACAAAATTCACCGGAATTCCCTCGAGAAAACCAGAATTTCGGAGTGATTTACCAGAAGAGTCGGAGCTGAGGAGTCGCTGCATGGAATTGACCTCCGGCTTGAACTTGGCGGCGGCGCTGCTTTTCTTTATGCTTCTGTCTCCTTCTCCAGCTTCGTCTTCGAAATTCTTTTTCTCCATTCGAAGACCAGCGATGTGAATCCGAGGACCTGAAGCTTGGCGAGCGGACAGCCGCTCGGTTCTCGACGGTGCGAAGGAGTTGGATAGCCGGAGAGGCCCGGCGGGAGGAATGGCGCGAGAAAATCGAAACGTCCGCAGCATTTACGCCGAACTTACAGGCGTTTCTGGCTTTCTGCAAGTGTCGTAAACATTTCAGATGGCTCGGTCGGGCCGTTTCAATGTTTTTTTGGATGTTTTGGTCCCTATATTATATTGTTTAACAAATATGTCCCTATATATTATGATCATTGACAAGCATGTCTCGTACTATTTTATTTAACCATTTTTACCCCCTGTATTAAACATTTGATCAAAAAATATTATGATTTTTGCCAAAAATAAACTTGAGATCAATCTATCGTACGTTCTTTTATGAATCAGAATAATCTTCCATTTTGCTTTTCACTTCGACTTCCAAGTTCTACTATCCTTCTCCTTCCTATGGTGCTTGCATATATCATTAAGATTGGGATGTATAATCCTTTTATGCTTTAGTGAGATGAGATGTAATTGATTTCCGTGACTATTAAGTTGATGTGTTGCAATCAGTATCTTATTGGTATCAAAGGAATTGATGCATTACAAATTACATTGTTTGACTTGATCTACGATTATGTTAGTTGATCCTAACTCGATTAGAGTCACTAGTTACTCGAATTTATAAAGGTAGGTACGTCAACCAAAAAATGGGAGATTATCTTTTCAAAATTTTCCTTTTATGTCATAATTTAGTAATTTACATGTATTATTTATCCACATATGTAATTGCAAGTGAACTGCATTGATGTAGGTGTTATGATACTGACATGAGTTGTATTGCAAAAAAATGTTTAGGTGGCAATAAAAAATAACACATGCGTTTGATTTTGTAGTTAAAATATTGCGGATGTTGTTAGATCAACATGATATCTCTATAAGTAGATGGTGCTCTTGTTATGTTTAAGGGATAGGAGTATTTGTGTTTTTTACACGAGGTAGTATATTACAATTAAATGGAAGAGAAGGAATAATGAGAAATTTGAGAAGTATAACTTAAGTTTGTAGTTGCTATTAATATGTTGAATACTATTAAAGGATCCATAGTTACGGGATATCTCACTCTTTAATTATTTTATATTTATCTGACTAATTCACAAATTGAGTTGACAATAAACATAAAATTATCAGCAAATAACCCATTCATTCAATCAACCAATACCCCTTCCATTAACCCATATAGCAATTGGCTCACAACTAGTTCCATTCGAATCCCATTAATACATAATCTACATTAGACACGACATATTGACTAATAATACAATTCCTCGTATCCTTGTCAACTTGTCTATTTGACACCTTTAGACACCAAAAGTTGTGAATATTAGATCCAAACCGATTAACCATCGACGAAAACCAACCCACACCCAACCCAACTCACCCAACGCTAATGCACCAACAAATTAATGAATGATATTAAACTTACCAACCCTCGACCACCCTTTATCCAAATTACCTCACAGAGTCACAGTCAATCAAATTGTGATCCAATTGAATATTTCTCCTTCACCCATTCAACTCATGACAAATCAACCCCGTTGGAACCTAACCCAACCGGTAAATCGACTCGTCCTTCTCCTTATTTTGAACGGGGTTAAAGAATGGGAATATTTTGGCCAGATCAGGCCAGGCCAGGCCAGCCAGGCACTGACCTCCATGTGGCCCCCTCCTCTGTCTCCACGTGCCACCCATTTCCTCATTACCATCGTTAATATTCTTCCTTTCTAGATCACTCTCCTCAAATAATTCCGCGGCATAATTCTCCCAAATCCCTAACCTTCTTTAGGGTTTCGGATTTCCGTTCTAGCAAGAATCTTCCCTCGCATCCTCTGCGTCGATTGTTTACCGTTAAATCATCGCCATCATCGTGGACTGTATATACTATTCCAAAGGTGCGTGTGGCTTTTGATCCTTCTGCATCGTGTTTGTTGTTGATCATTCGAATTGCTTGAATTCACGAGGTTATTATTCCATTTCAGGAAGGATCTTGCCATTTCTGCCTTATAGTGAATTGGGAATCGACAATTTGGTCTTGGGCCGACAAGTGATCCATAATTGGGGCGGTTTCCTTCACGTGAATGGCGGTTTATTGCTATTGATCTCGGTATAAGGAGCTTCTCTCTCTTCATACTTAGTCATGGATTCGGTGGATAAATCTGCTGATGCTCTTGATTTCGTGGGGGGTGGTGAATTGGCTGCCAATGCAGCCAGTGCTTCTCGTCGAAGTATGGAGAATGTAGGAGTTGGGAATGGAAAGCTTGAGGCTAATGGGTCGTTTTCGAATGTGGTTACTGGGTCTGAAACTAGTAGTAACATTGATGACATTGCTTTTCGGAATGGCGGAGTTACTGAGGAAGGTTTTGGGAGCAAGCAAGTGGGGAGTTCATCGAATTCATCACCTAGATTGTCGGTGTCCCCTGCTGCAGGGACGTCTCCTACGATGAAAGGCTATGGTCTGAAGAAATGGAGGCGAATTAGGAGAGATATGATTAAGGATGGTAGTGGTGGTATGGATAGTGGCAAAGCCATGAAGAGGGGTTTGTCTGGCTCTGGTAATCCGGTCAGACCGGTTAATCTCGCTTCACCAATGGGGGATAAGCTATCTAATGAGGGTTTTATTGGCTCTGTTCATGGGAATGGTGTTCCTGGGTCTAGTTTGGACTCTAGGTTCGCTGTTGGCTCTGCTTTTGCTGCTGGTGCAGACTCTGAGAATAGTATTAGCGAGGATCGGAGTAGTAAGTCGTCAACAGCAGCCAGTGCTCCAAGAGCAAGGAATGACCTTGCTGGTGGATCAGGCTACGGGTGGGAGAAAAATAGAACCAAACCTTTGAATGCAAAGGTTGCTGTAATCTCAGCTCAACGTGGTCAACTAGGGAAGGGGCATGTGGAGAGTAGTAAGAAAGCTAGAGGAGAGAGGGCCATGATTGAGAAAGAAAACTCTCAGTCCAGCATGGAATCTGATTCACGAAGCTCCAACTTTGTTTTTACTCAGGGTCTTTACTCGGTCACCAGCAATGGTAAGCAGAGTGAAACATCATTGAATGATGATGGCGAGAATAGCTATGATGCACATGCAGGTGAGCATCAAGGTAGTGTGGAATTTCACACTGGCTATGATCATGAGACTGTTGAAGAAGTTGGATACCATTCTCAAGATGGTTCAGCAGTCGATGCATCATCGCAAAATAAGGATGAGAAAATTGAGAATAACCACCCTTTGAAAGCCAAGGATCCTTTAGTTGAATCCATGTTTATGCTGCAGTCTGTGCAGGAAGCCCTTGAAAGTGGTGAGTATTTCTTCTGCCAAACTGAAGAGCTTTTTGTACCTACTTTTTGACTACTAGCTATAATAGATGTATCTGTGTCTCCTTACACATGCACGCTGCACAGACATGTATATGTCTTGCTATGTGTCTATGTCTAAATACTAAAATTTCCTTAGATCTGAGTTGTCCTTAGTTGGTTTGGTTGATGATCACTTTAATCCATCTTTCTGCCGAGAAATCCTTGTTTTGTCATGTAGGATAGGACATCGTTTAGTTTTTGTGTGTGTGTCACTGGAGGACGAGTTTGTTTTTTGATCTGGGGCTTCACCTATTCCGGAACAACTACGCAGAAAGCTCCCATGTGGAGTCTAAAGCTCTAATAAGCTGAAAATTGCAGTTTTATAGAGGATTGAGATGCTGCATTTCCTTGCAGCTATTATTTTGTGGTGCCTTATGAAATAGTTCATCAATAGTACTAGATTTGAGATCATTTTAATTTCAAGTACAATAACTTCAGAATTATTGCTTAAGTTGTTTTTCATCACAAGGATTTTTAACTCTCACTTGTGTTTAAGAATATATAATGTTGAAGTCCTTAGTTGATACAGTTTTGTTTCTGGTGTTAGTTCAGTACTTTGGATTTTTTAAGCTTAATTGTCTGTCATAAATTTTAGCTCTAAAGGTTCATGGGAAGATAAAAAAAAGACCAGAACAAGTATCATCTGAATAACCTTATGGTTATTTACATGGGTAGGATGCATCAGTTAATTGTTGCGTCTGGAGCAAGTTGCAGCGTCCATATTGGGGTATGGAATATGGATAGTCTTGACGTTTGGTAATTGGTAATATTCTAAGTAAACCTGAATGTCCATGATGAGAAATCTCAGAATATTGCTTCCCTTCCAGTTACCATGCGCTCGTAGTAGCATCCAAGCGACATTTAATTTGGCCTCACTTGTTATCCTACATTAATATATATGCCTTTTAGAATACGAGTTCAAAAGCACACATCGTTGGTTATATTTATGAGGACTTTTTATGATGGTCTTGCAGAGATCCAAAAACTGGGGGAGATTGGAAAGATCAGCAGCAACCCCACAGATCCTCCTCAGACAGATCCAGAAGTTTCCTCAAGCCCGTTCGCTCGGTTTGAAGCAGCAACTGTTGCAATGTTATCCGAAAATGTAAAACATCTAGAAAGCAGGCTGAAGGAGGCATTGGCAATGCTGTGTGCAAAGGAGGCCAGGGTCGCTGAACTAGAAGACACCTTGCAGCGCAGCAGGTCAAACAGTCAACGAACAAGTACGGACGAGATGGAGCTCGAGGCTATATTCAAGCAGAAGCTGGAGGCCGAGGTTCAATGTTTGGCATTAACAAAGACACTACAGCATTCTACACGTGGAGAAATGGAAGCCCTAATTGGGGAGCAAGAGCAAATGGTGCAGAAATTCAAACAAGTTGAGAGTAACGCTGAGGCGGTGAAGAGAGGCGTGGAGGTTTTGGCTGCGGAGAAGGAGGGGAAGGAGATTCGTCAAGGGTTGCGCAAGGCAGCTTCTTGCTTCTTCATCCAGTTGATGCTGCTGATCTTGGTGGTTTGGTTCGTTGTTTCGCAGCTGTCTCCTCATTCTGGGGCTTCTGTACCCACATGAAGTGGTGCCTTCAAGAACACTAGGGGTGGCCAGGATCAGGTCGGATTTGGTATAGGTCCGGGGTCATAAATAGAGGGAAAACAAGGACCAGAACCAGTTGCAAAGCACGTTAGATCTGATTCCGTACGGCCTGTTCTTTCCTTCATTGTTAGAGAGAATTTGTGGAATCAACACAGGGATTGACATCAGATCGGATTATACTTCAAGCCGATTTGTTCAATTCAGTCCGGCGTTCAACTCTCTAAAAATAGGCCTGGTGTTCTTCTTTTCCTCTCTTCTATGTGTAATTCCCAGCAGCAGCAGCAGCAGCATTTCCTTTGTTAGTAGGCAGGATGGAAGTGAATGGTTATAGTTTCAGTGTCTACTTATTTTGTTATATTTTCCTGATGGGAATGGGGGAAGAACTTGGGGCAGAGGGTCTTTGTGATGGGCTTGTTCAGTTTTGTAACAAAGAAGCTACTACTTGAGATTATTCTCTGTGTGGCAACTGTTGTATCTTCTTTACAGGAGAGTAAAGAGTTAAGTGCCCTTATCCTGTGTAGTCAGCACTTCAGCTGTTCTTTGTATAACAAGATCTCATTTACTTAATGTGATCATGAGATTAAGATCCTATAATGCCTATTGCCTATCAATTATACCGAAAGCGAAAGTTAAATCAACTAAGGCGGGAGTCTGCCTTGCCGTGCTGGACTTCTAGCCACGAATTGGCCCGTTGCTTAAATGGGCCGATCGGGTGGTGCGTAGTGGCCCGTTGGGCTCATCTTTTTGTCGAGTGTCGGCAAATCAAAAAACCAATTATTTATTTAATTGTTTTCCAGCACATTCCGATTAGTACCAGTTATTCTGTTATTGCATTACTTTATTATCACACTGTCTGCCGCGTGGCCTTCTCTCGCTCCTCGAAAATTTTCAGCCATTTGCATTTACACACCACTGCAAATCATCTTCTTCAGTCTTGGATCGAATTCTGTCTCTCAGTAACTCGCCGATTCGAATCAACGATTCCAGGTAAGGCCTACTGCAATCTACACCTCAAGTTTCTTCCGCCGTGTTTCCTTCTGCAGTCGATCTCCTCTTCATAACTGGATTTTGATCAGATCCAACTTCTGAGCTAATTACAGCACTGTAATATACTTTCATCTCCTTTAGATTTGTCAAGTGTGGATCGCCATGCCCTTTTTTATGCGTTCATGAGACTGTAGAATATTACGATATGTGTTTGAGGCGTCTGATCGTTTGAGGTGTAACATATAATTAGCTTATCGGAGTGATGCTGCTGCTTCTTCTGATTTATTGCTACGATGAGGAATGAGGAATCCGGTTAGGTTTTTTTTTAGATAGATGGTTTATGTTAAGTGTTTGCGGCTGATTTGGTGATTTATGGAAGGATTATGTTTGCTGCTTGCATTAGGAAGGTATGTCGTCTTCTGATCAGCCGGAGAAGGTTGATAGAGGGAACAAGGAGGAGAAAGATGACAAGGAAGAAGGTGGTGGATTCTTGGGCAAGGTGAAGGGTTTCATACAGGATATCGGGGAGAAGATCGACGATGCAATTGGGTTTGGGAAGCCAACTGCTGATGTGACTGAGATTCACTTCCCCTGCTTCAACCTCGACAAGGCGGATATAGTCGTCGATGTGCTTATCAAGAACCCTAACCCTGTCCCGATCCCGCTGATCGATATCAACTACTTGATTGAGAGCGATGGGAGGAAGTTGTTATCTGGGTTGATCCCCGATGCTGGTACCATTCCTGCTCATGGCGAGGAGACTGTAAAAATACCGCTCACTTTGATCTATGATGACATCAAGAGCACGTATAGTGATATCGAGCCTGGAAGCATTATCCCGTACAGAATCAAGGCTGACCTGATTGTCGATGTGCCTGTGTTGGGCAGGCTGACTCTGCCACTGGAGAAAACGGGAGAGATCCCAGTGCCATACAAGCCTGATGTCGATTTGGATAGGATAAAATTCGAGAGCTTTTCGTTTGAGGAGACTGTTGCTTTGCTCCATGTGAAGATAGAGAACTTGAATGACTTTGACTTGGGTCTGAATTCGCTGGACTGCGAGATTTGGTTGTGCGATGTCAGCATTGGATGCGCTGAGCTGGGAAAGTCAGCTACCATTGCTAAGAAGGGAATCAGTTATGTCGATATTCCTATCACCTTCAGGCCCAAGGACTTTGGATCTGCGCTGTGGGACATGATCCGGGGGAAAGGTACTGGATATACGTTGAAAGGGAATGTCCATGTGGACACTCCTTTTGGGGCAATGAAGCTGCCAATAAGTAAAGAAGGAGGCACGACTAAGCTGAAGAAGAAGAAAGAAGATGGCGGTGATGATGATGATGAAGACGACGAGGTATGTTCGTCTATCTCATCTTATCAGCGATCTTCATTTCTTATGTTGTCTCTTAAGACGGAGCAGTAAGCTAATCTCTTAGAAAGTTATGAACCCCACATTTCGAATGAGGCAAAGATAAGAATATAGTTTAGTAAGTTATGATGTGAACCATGCAGGTAGCTGACTCTTGTCTATCATGGATTTCTTTTCTTTCCATAAGCTCATGTTTCACTCTGGTCACTCTCTAGTTTTCAGTCAAACCCTCCCGTAAAAGAGATTGTAAGCGTTTCTGTAGCAGTGAGGGCTTCTGTCTGTCTATAAGCCTCTGCCTGCCTCAATCGCTCTTCTTTTGGTTCACCCTCTGACTGTTGTACTATTTGAACTTGGTTGCATTGCAGGAGTAAGGAACGGCGCTGCTTGCTACTGTGCCCGGGTGGGGAGTTGCTGTGTGGGATTAGGGTCTGAAACATAATAATATATGCATAGTGAATGCCATGTTTGCAATGAGAGGGATGAACCATGAGTTGAGTGGGATGGTAATATTATCGAAGAGGGATGTGTATTTGTATTGCTAGTGACATTACCACTCTTACTACCTGTATTATTGTTTGAACCTTTGTATTACTGGCAAGTAGCTATGTCATTGTAAAACTTGGCGTAAAAAATTTCGTATCTTTTGCACCATTTCGATTTTGTGGTGGTTCCTTTCCCGGGGATCACTTGTTGGGCACATTTCAGAGCATTAAGCACGAGACGAAGATTCTCTGCTTCTTTTTCTGGCTCCCTGGTGTAAACACAATTTCCTCTCTCTAACTGTTGCTATTTTTCCTATCTTTCTAAACAGGTCGCTCAGCTATCCCTTAAAAACGAAGAAACAGAGCGAAGGGTCAGAGTGATCTGTAAGAGCTAAGAAGTAACGCCCACTCCTTTCCTTCTTTGTCAACATAAACACATACTTCCTTCTCCTTCCTCTTTATCCCCTGCTTTCCGTTCTTCTCGTTCTTCTCTCTCTCTCTCTCTCTCATGAGATGAGCTCGCTCCTCATCAGTCCCTTACAAACAGAGCAAATTCGCCAGATCATCAGCCTATTGGCTTCTGCAATGGAGCCTCAGATTTTCGAGCTGCAACATTTCAAAGGTCCTGTCTCCTGTGAACTTCAAGGATTGATCGAAACAGAGCAGTAATCGTCCGAATCGGTACAGCCCAATGCACGAGAACCAGAAACCCGAGACATCCTGCAGCGTCGCCTCCACTCCCCAAGTTCGCAATCTGATGCTGGAATTCCGGCCACCAAACCCATTCCGTAATCCAAATCGCAATTAGATGCAGGAATTTTGGCTCAATTCATGAATGCACTATGTTTTCTGTTGGTTTACTGTGTCTCTGTGCGATCGTGCGATGGATTTCCTTTCGTTTTCTCATTCGTTCTGGCTACTCAAGGTGCCAATTCAGCACAGGGTCAATATATCGCAAAAAAGTCAATAAATCGCGTAAATATCGCGATATTTTGTCATATCGCGATATCTCGTCAATTCCAATTTCTCGTCAATTTCTCGCGTTTCGATTTTGGTTTTGAGGACCCGAAACGTTTCGCGTTTCGACCGTTTCTGACGCCGGTTTTTTGGCTTTGCGTGGGTTTCCTGTTTCCGCTAGCCGTCCGCCTACCTCCCAGCCGAAACGTGGCCCGATTTCGTTTTTCTGGGCCTACATTTAAAAAAGAGAGGAAGCTTCTTGGGCCTCTGTCTGACTGAAGCCCATGTTTTCCCGGCCGCCCGCCTACCTTTCTAGAAAAACGGCGCCGCATTTTCCTACAATTGAGCCTTCAATTAATTAGAGAAGAACCATTTTGGGCCTTTATCAAACTGAAGCCCATGTTTAGCAACCGTCACTTCTTCCCGTTTTCCCCCCCTCGCCCATGATTCCTCGGCTTGGAAGCTTGGGAGGTGGTCGGCCGTTTCTGGCAGCCGTTTCTTTTGCCCTGCGGGGATCTCCCGTTTTCGCCGGCTTCCGCTTACCTCCCACGCGAAACGCCGCCCAAATCCAGTTTTTTGGGCCTTCAATTAAAACGAGAGGAAGCTTGGGCGAGGAGTTTCTTTCTTCTTCTTCTTCGCAGAGGAAAGAGAGAGAGAGAGAGGCGTCGCCGACTGGACCAAACAGCTTCCGAAGCAGCAGAAGGCGTCGCCGACCTGAACTCTTAAGCCGACGATGAAAGTGAGTCTCGGGTTCCATCGTGAATCCGCCAGCGAAACGTTTTAATGTGTGAGTGCCTACAACTGCTAATTTTCGGTTTGTACTCATTCATATGCTCTTTTGCTCGATAACGTGGACTTCCTTACAGGCCAGTGGCCAGACCCCATCCTTAGGACGCTCGAGAATTCTTCAACTGGAGGCACTCTCTCTGCCTTTAGAACCGCAACTGATCTGACAGGGCATTTGCAGCATTGGATGGAGCTGGCGTTGGAGGGGGATTCTTTAGCCACCACCATTTGGTGGTATATTGATTGTTGGAAGAGCAATTTCAGCCCTTCTGTATCTACAGACTCAGCAAAGGAACAAATGTTTATTACAGGCCTTACAGAATTTTCCATGGCATCCATTAGGGGTTGACTATACGGTCCGGTCCGGTTAAATTGGATCAAATTGATCCGGTCCTAGTCCGGTCTTTTCGGGAATTTAAGGACCAAAGATTGGATTGGATACAGTCCGGTCTTGATCCGGTCCGGTCCCAATTTGATCTTGATTTTAGGTGTTGAGGATCTCTTATCCGGTTTTTATCCCGATTTTTTACCTCAAATCTAAGCCCGAATATGAGATTGGATTGTTTGCTATCCGATCCCGGTCCGGATTATACGGTCCAGTTCCGGATAAAACCAAACAGTCC
Organism: Linum tenue; assembly: GCA_946122785.1. Classification (NCBI taxonomy): domain Eukaryota; kingdom Viridiplantae; phylum Streptophyta; class Magnoliopsida; order Malpighiales; family Linaceae; genus Linum; species Linum tenue. The sequence goes on along the minus strand of CAMGYJ010000009.1, from coordinate 47,984,073 downwards.
GGGACCAAATAGCCAGCCCTAGCATCAATCTGATCACGAATCCAAGATTGACCTCACTCTTCAAGCAATAGCTCTCGTAGTTTGGTCCTCAATGGTGATTACGTTGGTTAGATGGGAGTTTTATTGTTGCAGCTGAAGATGAATAACACTCGAGGAAAGAAACAAAATGAAAATGATAAGTAGGCCAAGATTTTGCAGGGTTTTCTCTTCTTTTCTTAGAGTGGTACCACCACTAGCTAATTTACAATATAGCGAGATTTGAGTCTCCATGCAGAGTATGCCTTCACCCTTTTCTCAGATGTTGTTGCTCTCTGTTCTCCATACATATTACAGCAGCTCAACACAACCATCACGGTAGAAAACAACAAATAGGTGCCTTGCTCGCTCTGTATATTACATCATGTCATATATGTACGCCATCGCCAATAGATCTCACTGACAGAGAGGGAGAGAGGAAAAGGGCAAACCTTATTGTTGTTGTTGTAGAAGAAGAAGCTCCTGCAAATCTCTACCCCGCATTGACGTTCACCAAAAACGGAGGGAGGTGGCGCTCCAAAACCGCTAACAGCTCTCTCCCCTGACCCACCTCCACCAACGACACTCCCCCGAGCCTACTAGCTGCTTCAACGAGCTGCCCTCTCAGCCGCTGAGAGAACAAACATCCACCGGCTTCCACGCACTCCCTGTACAGAGGGAGGTAGCCGATTGCGACTCTAAGAGGGCCGGGGAGGTCTCTCAAGCATATTGGGGAGGCGCCCCGGTCCAAGATCCTCAGCAGATTCATGTAATGTTCTCTTCCTTGCTTCAATCCATCGGAGTAAGCCGCCTCGGACCAGTTCTCGAGGAGGAAGGACTTGAGATCGGGGGCCACTGCCTCATCCTCCGATGACCTGGCGATGCTGTCCGCGACAGCGTAGGTGGCGGCAGGGTCGCCTAGGAAGTCGGACCGGAGGAGGAAAGCGACGCCATCGAGGGACCCGCCGCTCCTCTCGCCAGCAGCTTTTAAGATCTCGATGCTGAGGGCAGCGAGTACGTGCTGGGGAACATGAGGGAGGAGGTACGCTGCGACGTCGACCTGACAGCTGGACGTGGCAGCAGTGAGGGCGAGGCAGAGCTCCATGTCGCGGCAGCCTCGATCTACAAACCACTGGACGACCTGCATGCAGCCTCTCTCTGCTGCTCTCATCAATGGGCCCAGGAAGGCTATGGCATTGCCTTCTTCGACAAGGCACTCCATCGTGCCAATTTTTCCGTAGTGGGCGGCAAAGCCAAGGGCTAGGTCCACGTCTACGTCCAAGCTGTTCCTCTGGGCAATCTGCAAAGATGGTATTCATGAGAAGACAGCAAAAATGGTGATGCAGAAAACATCAGAACCACAAACTTAAAGGGGACAGTTGGGAAATATGCAAAGCAAGTGCAGTAGAAATAAACTCAAAATGCTCCAATAAGTCATGCAGTAAAAAAACTGGGTTAATTACTACATAAATGGCCACTGAACTTCTAGCAAACTAGTCACCAAACTTTGACTTTTCACCAACGGGTCACTGTGAATAACTAAAATAGCATCCACTTTTTCCATCTCCATAAGATTGTTGTCCAAAATTTGTCTTGACAGAAATCCTACTCCGCCAAATTAACAATAGAACTGGAGCTGTACCATACTCGATGGAATAGACAATCATTTTAAATAATACTCGATCCGACCTGAGGGTATTACTTGAACCAATTCTAACCCACAGTGTTAAAAAAACTACTCCAATCATTCCCTTCCTAACATACTCAATAAGATAGTAATAGGCCCTATAAGACCTTTTTAAATCTTGAATTTGGCTAAGTAGCCACTTTCTTATATGGACAATTTGGACGGAAAATCAAAATATACCAGCCCGTATCTATCAAAATGTAATCTTTACCTGCAACAAGATACGGACAAGTTCTGTACTCCCGAAACGGGAGGCTTCCAGGAAACACTGGTTAACATTGTCAGCACCGCCTTCAACTAACATCCCCAACAGCCCTTGGATTGCAGTAGCTGAGATCCCAGATGCCCAGCCCGGATCAAACGAACTCGAGAACAAAGTAAGAGGAAAACAGGCAGCATCAAAGGCCTCCGTAAAATCTTTGCCTGTGAGCTGGTTGCCAGCAAGATCAAGAAATATCTTGAATGCTGATAACTGGAGCTGAATCTCGACAGCTGAGCTGTGATTAACTTTACCCCTATTTCCCTGACAACGAGAATGGAAACCAATACATTTCAGAGCCCATTCAGTAAACTTTTGAACCTTTGCACCAGCTTCTGCCTTCAGAACCTCGTCCCCATTGCATTCCTGGAGACGCTCGTGCAGCCTGATAAAAATGGGGAAAATCAAGCAGTACATCACAATCCATACAATAGTGCAGAGTAACATTTGCTATGGATATCCGTAAAACTTGCTAGCTGCCTGCAACTTTTCAAGCGAAAATACAAATAACAGGATGTGTTTTGTTACATGGACATCTTCAGTGAAAACTTTTCTTTTATATAAAGCCTTTATCATTTCATTAATTTGTAACAGTACAGGAGTCCAGCTGAACTTGAGAAACTAAGAAATAGGGGGCCTAGAAGCCCATATCTCCAGTTGGTCCCAGCCACAAAGGGTTGAAAACTTAGGGTAGATCTCATTTGAGCAAAATAATGACTACATGATGCAAGACGCTAGAACAGGACACTAAATTCATATAACCAACCAAGCGTCTCCTACTTGTACGGATCCTCTTATGAACTGGCTCAATCAATCAATGAACAGCTCAGCATTTACCTTCGAAAGCATGAGTAAAAGTATGTGAAAGGAACATTCAAGAACAATCACTAGTATGAGGGAAGTGGGAGAAATTCAAAGAATGCATACAGCTCATGTGAATAGTATGTTCTGCATACACAACATCACACAATCTATAGTGAACTGCTTATTTACATACTTCAGGAGCTAGGCAGGCATCAATAATCCCACGATTGATTACATGTTTCCTAGTCATGGGCATAAGACGAGATATAAGCAACTAACAGGCAATGTAAGCAAGTAAAGACATACTAATTACGATAGTTTACACTTCAAAGAAATCCTCAATTCTCCAAATATATGACATGACCTAAACAAGATTCTAGAAGGATAACAAACAGTAATATTGGAAGGTTATTGTTAAGCAGTGTAATCATCCCAAGCAGTTTGCCATAAAGGCTCCAAGCGAAGATCCAACTTGGCTTTGTCTTCTAGTCCTAGGTTCGTCAAATAGTTTAATTCAAAGGGAACCAAATTGTATACATCCTTCTGCTTAATAAGAACCAGTGCTATCCAAACTTCACGATCCAGAGAAAAGAAGCAAAACCAACCTTGATCATCGTCCAGCTTAGTGGAATCTTTCAGATGTCATGGGTCAGACAACCAAATAAAAGGGCACACAAATAAACCGTTAGGAATGAGCACACCACCCAAAGTCCATCCACCTTAGTGAATCTATTACGCTTTGCATGTGCAAGTAAAAGGCAAACACAATCCATCCATCAACAAGAGAAAACAGTCATCATTTTTGTTTAGAGTTTTATCCAAGCCATCATACCTTTGTGCCATGACGGTTACTGTGTCAGCAAGACTCATAGTTCTACTCTGGCAAGCCGATACACAAGAAGCAAGAAACGAGGTTCTCAAAGCAGCTCTAGTGAAATCATAAGCACCATTAGCTATGATCTTCTTGATCAAACACGTGATCCCATGAAGCTCTTGTTGGGTGCTCAAGAACCAAATAGAATCAAGGGTGATGCACAGAGCATCGTTAAGGGTTTGTGGATCCGCTAACAATATCAGGCTCTCTGCTAGCTCCCAATCATGAGAACTAACCGCACCTTGAAACAATCGGCCCCACTCGATTCTATCCTGTCGGCTAAGTTTCTTCTCATTTCCAACACTATCCTTCTTGTCAAAGTCGGACTCAGCCCCTGACATACGAGACTTGAGCTTCTTCGAGCTACAACTACAATGGCGTGACTTCCTCGACTCTTTACTCACAAGCGGCACTTCTCTTGAGAACACCACATTACTCCCCTCGCCTCTCTCTGACGTGAAGCACTGAATCTCATCGCTTGGATTTGCAGATTCAACAAAATCGTCTGTCTCCATTTCAGCACAGAATGATTCGTCAGAGCTAAGCCCGTGCATGATGGAAGCATCTGTTGCTTCAGCAAATCCCATATTCTTTTCCATGCACAAAACTTGCACCACCTTGTTCAAAAAGGAATGAGGAGGAAGAGTTACAATTCTCCTTCCTGCCAAAAAGTTTCCTTCAATCAATCAAGCCAGTTAACTTCTTCTCAATTCAAAACTCCCAGATAGTTCCAGCAACCCAACCACGGGGAAGAAGAGTGCAATCGATAATTCGTCCACAAGCATGAATATGAGCAGTTCACGTCACCGGTTCCCCCGAAACAGAAAAATCACCAGAAACCATCGAAACCAAACCGATGAACAGCCAAAAAAGGAAGACAAAGAGAACGCACCGCCTAGATTACCTTCGGGAAATACCCGATTCCATCACTAGAAAATCAAAAACCTCTCATCAGCTCCGCAAATAAAAAACCACCAGGAAGATCCACCCCGTCCCTCCCAAACCCTAATCGAAACACTGGAAAGTCGCTCTCCCCCGCCAAACGCACGAAGCTCTTATTCTCTTATCAACAGCTCCAGCCGAAACCCTGATCAAGCAGACGCAAGAATCTCAATATTCGGAAAATTTCAGAGACGAACCAACGAAGCAAAATGTTGCGAACGAAACACCATGCTGGTAACAGGAAAAAGTTCAGTAGCTGAGGAAATGAAGAACACGAAAAAGGGAAATTCAAGCGAGGGAATGAAGAACACGCATGGAAAAAGCGAGGATAAACGGGAACCCTAGATTGTGAGGCTAATCGTACCTGGAACCTCAGAATATGTTCTTTGATTGTGAGAGAGAGAGAGAGAGAGAGAGAGAGAGGGAGGGAAGGGGAACTGGAAAAACTTCTCTGCCTCTGCTATTTCAGTGGCATTGTTTTTTAATTTTTTTTGCAAGGGATAGACAGAGAAAATTATAACTTTTGAGGCGGAAAAAGAAAGGGAAAAGAGGGAGAGAACCGAAAAATAAGTTATATTCTAGTGAAAATCTTGACAAAATAATATGAATTATTATTATTCATTTTAATTGGTAAAAAAACTAAAAATGTATGTTTTCGAACTGATGTTGAATTTAAAAAGTGAGTGATTTATAGTTAATTGTTATAGAATTATTTGTTTGGTAATTATTGATAGAATTATTCATAATGAAGACTTTATAACTGAATTTGTCACTAACCATAAAATAAATTCAAACCCATATCATCTAGCACCAAAAATTTCATCAAATAATTAAGAGTGTCTCACAAAATAAGATTATCAAATTCAAATTAGTATTTAGGGTGTCATGACTGGATGGTTTAGTTCACGCTATACCTCTTTTATCCTGATTAAAATAATGGGTTGCTCAATTTAGATTGGTTAATCTAGTCATATCCAACCATTAAAAACATTTTTTATCTATAATCGTTCAAACAAATGGATCGTACCACTATTATAATAAGTTTCACGATGCTTCCATGGAACCGCTAATCATGTATGTTCCTTATAAGGAAGGTAAAGTTGGTTTGCCTCTTCTAAGATAACAAATTTGAATTTGGCTAAACAAACAACATAATAATACCTTGTTTTTTGTATTATTATATATATTTTTTGTATTATTATGTATTTTTTTGTCGGAAAAAGGAGCACTTAAAGGGCGCCCCAACCTTTATGTATTAACAAAGCGGGGGGGTTTCCACCCCAATCCCGTCAAAGTACAACCAGTAAGTTAGGGAGCACGTGGGAATATCAATAGTATGGACACCTACTGTGTGATTATGGAATATGGAAGCCAAGTAATCAGCTACGAAGTTTCCCTCCCTATAGACATGCTCTATCCGAACCTGCCATGGATACCGAAGCCAACGTCGTACCTCATCAATGGCTACAAAGTGTAGATTGGTATTATTATGTATGATTATGAGTTTTAGTAAAATACTAAAATGCTAATTCCCCCCTCAAAGAGTATACGTGGAAGATTCAATTAGAGTAGTGGTAGAGTTAGTAATATAAGTGGGCTCGTAAGTAATGTGACGATGAAAGAATTTGAACAGTAGGGAGCCAAGAGGGTCCATTGCTCATTCGTGATTATCTTTTAAAAACTTGTTACGGATGTTATATATTTTTGATGAACACCTCTCAGAGTCGTCTCCTTAATACAAACCTTAAAACATAATTTAGGGAGAAGGGTTGATAAATTTTGTGTCGAGCGGAAAGGAGAATTTAAGAAAAGGAGGAAGAAACTAACTTGACAATTCGAGAAAGATAATGATAACATTTTCAATATATAACACACGAGGATGCAATGACAAAAATGACCTTTCCATAATCACTCTTAGGCCACAAAATTTGAAATGGAAGAATTTCAACCCATGTTTTGTCTTTATATATTTTGTAGATTTGAGTGGTGACCCTAACGCCACAGTCGATAAGAAGTGCCATAACTTATGAATGAAAAAAATAACAAAATGGACTTTTTTTATTTTCCTTATCCCATATTGTAAAAGAAAACTTGTATTGCATAAAATATTTTATACCGATTTAGATGGATGAGTAAAAGTGGATGACCCAAAAAGTTATAGCATTAAAGAAAAAGTACGAAACCATAGGGAATCTGTTTATATAAATTGAAAATAAATGAGATAAATGAAACTGTAAAACTAACGGGAAAAAGAAAATATTGCGAGGTAGTGTAGTGAGAAAGAGAAATAGAAGCCAGCTCGTTCCATTCCAACCAATCAAACGTAAGAAAGGAAGAGAAACCCATCCATCGTCTCTAGTCGCTCGCCGTTAACCCGATCGGCGCGGTTTCGCCCTCTTTCTCTCCCCCATTCGCCGTCTGTCACCGAATCTGCAGTTCAGAATTCATTCCTGTCTGGTTGCTTGCTTGCCTGCGTCGTCACAGATTACCAGATAGAGCTGCTGCAGTCGTTTTCAATCCCCCTTTTCTCTACACCAATCCTTACCCGCGGTTCAGCTTTCTGTCTCGGCTTGCTGGTACTCTCCCGAGCTCCGTCCTGGGATTTGCTGTATGTAGTCCGATTGTTTTATTTTATCGTCTTTGATTGATTGCTTAACTGCTCGTGCTTGTTTTGAACGGATTAGGGTTTCGTTTGGATGTCCTAATGGTCGGGGAAGGAATGGAGCTTAATTTTTTGTGTGCTGTGGGTTGTTTCAATTTGGATTGCTTGCTTGACCGTGATGTCTGTTGCCCGTTGAGCTGAGTGAGTCCTGTTAGGTAGAGCTTCGCAATGGGATTGTTGTGTTTCAATGTGAGTAGAGATTCGTGGCATACTGGGCTTCTTTTTCTCGGTGGCTTGGTTTTAATTTCACCATCAGGCGTCTTTACTCTGAATCATAGCTAGTGGTCATGTTTTGTGGGGCGTTGGTTTTTGATTGTTGTACAATATGGGTCAGGTTTGGAACGTTTGGCTGAACCGATGCTAGCGAGTATATTAGCAAATGCTTAGTTACTTGATCAGTTAGTTACTTGATCAGTTAGACTCATGGCAAAGATGGCCTAAGATTAGTATTCTCAGCTGAATCACTGTAAGTGACTAACATTGCCTAGAGTCTACTGTCCAATTATATTTGGGAGTTGGCCAGCATTTCTTGTTTTCATCCTCTTTAAAATTCTGCATCCATTATTTTTTAGGCTCTGCAAATTCAGTACGGAATATCCTAATTCCTCGTTTCATCACATTGTTGAGGATTAGCTATCATATCTCCGTGAAAGATGGGGAAAAACCAAGCTTACAAAGCCATGCAGAGAGCAAGGGTGGGCTCAGGATCTGGAGGACCTGAAGAGGTTGAAGATGGCATGGTTTGTACCCTTTCATACTGTTCACTGTTTCCACTCCCTTAAAGTTTTGACTTGGAAATTTCCTAGTTTACTTTGTTGTTTCCCTTTTTTTTTTTTTGTTTTGTTTCTGAACCCCACAAGTTGAGCAGGAATACTAAAAAATCCTATGCTGTGCTTTAGCTTCCTGGTATGCAATAATAAAATGTGCTTTTGTAATGGAGAAAGCACTGTCCTTCATGTGGCACATAAATCAACTGTCTCTATGTCTGTGAGTGGCTACTTTGCACCAACTTATGTGCTGGAATGCTGTACGAATCAACTACATGTTATGCAGTAATTTGGTTCTCGAGTATTCCTGCTCTAAGCTTTACATTTGCTATTTTCTCTTCGTTTTTCTTTTGGTGATTGTATGCTTATTGGTTAGCCAAGGAATCCAAATGACAATAACTAGTACCGATTGACGGGGTATCGCCATATTCAAGATTCAAAGAGATACCTTACTGGTATGGCTTAGCTCATTCACTCCTAAATGGGAAGATTTCTAGCTACTTAGACTTGTAAGACAAGAGCGACTATCAAGAAGAGCCACTATTCGTCCTAATGTCTTCCTTGTCTGTCCTCTACCTTGTCTAGGCTTTTGGATAGGTAGCTTGGGCAAGAAAAGGAGATAATTAGGTATTCCAAGATACTTTTAGTAATGAGTTCGACATCTTGTTCATCTATACGTTTATTGTTTTCGTCATGCATTGAGTAATATTAAAAATAGATCGCCTTCACAAAGCAATCCAATAAAGAGGAACCTCAGCTGTTGCTGGTGACTACCTGGTTTCCTTTTTCACATATACCGAAACTTATAGTGGTCGGATTTTATGCCAAAACAAAAAGTAATAGTGGTTAGATTTGGTTGCATGAACAGATCCCTCCCTCCATCCCTATCTTTTTCTGGTTGTTTCTGGATGTACCGGAACATTTCTGATGAGGAGAGTCGCAGGTGGATGGTTCTTTTCATACACCAGAGTGGCATGCTGCTCGTTTGGCTAGCCTCAACACTTCTCATACAATCACCTGGGAGGAGTACAAGAAGAAGCAGAAGGTAATTTTCTGATAGCTTCCTTGTACATGATTGCCTTAGTTCACCTGAACTATATCTATTTCTATTTTGTAAGTGTGAGTCGTCCTGTTTAGCTAATAGGTGCATGTTGCTTCTGTGAGTGTATGGCCACTGGAATTACGAATATATTTACACCTATATACATGTGCACATCTGTACATGGGCTTGACTATGCCTCTTTGCACTCACTGTGCGTCTGCACTTTCAATTCAGTTGTTGAAGTTAAATTTCATTGAAAATCTAGGAACTTTTGGGTTCAATGGTACTAGCCATCCTATCTATGAACTCATACAATAAATCTCACTGATCATTGATCTTACGAATTAAAGGCTCAAGCTAGCCAGAAGAAGAAGAGGAGAAAAGGTCTTAGAGTTTAGCTTCGGTTCTGCCTTTCTGCGAGAGATGGATGGGATTCACTTGTAGCGGGGGGTTCACAACTTTGGTTGATTGGTGATTCTATTCATTAAATTGCAGATGATACTTCATTGGTTTGCTTTTCTAGTATTAGTCCTTTACATTGTTGAACTCATTTTTGTTCATCGAAATATTAGGCATACACATCAGTGTCCTTTGGTTAAGTTGGAACAAACTACTTGTGTGCCCTGAAAGTGAACATGCCCAAGCAAAAGGTAAATGGAACCTAGAAATGAAATTTTCTTCTGAGAAACATAACAGGTTCCATATTGGTTCTGGAGGTCATTGACCTACCATCTTCTGGAAGAACAATGTTTCACTTCAGATTTCAATGTTCTTTGACCTACCATCTTCTGCAAAATTTTATTTGCGTCATTTACTAGGAGGCTGCAATTTTCTTCCATGAATGGTTCTGTTTCTTATTCAAAAAAAAAAAAAAAAAGGTTCTGTTTCCCCCATTCTGTTTTGTTTGATTTTGTCTTTCTAGTTTTTGTGGCTGCTGCGTTCTGTTAATTTATCAGTTGCTATTGTACTACTGTATAGAATTTCAAACAAGGCACATCCACATTTTGTCAAGGATTGTGCACTCATGCCCCATAATAAAACTTGTAAATACATATCTCACAATTTTATTTCTATATAACCTATTTGATCTGATTATTGTGGTGAGTATTTCTTATCTCAACATAATATGCATACTGTTGGTTGTTAGAAGCTCTAAAATACCTTCCTCTGGACTCTAGTTCTGTGAACAAGTGGATTACCTCTCTTCCTGACTGCAGCTGGAGCAAATCCAGTATACGAGGATTGCTCCTTTCATATCATTGTTCATACTAAAGAACTTCATCAGAAGTAGATTTCTCTCCGGATCTGCTAGCGTTTTGTTAATGTTCCTTGGATGCATCTTATGATAGTTTTCTTGGTCAAATCTGTAGCAAAGTTTTGCTTGTCACGTCATCTTGAATTTTTGGATGATTTCTTGAACCAGAACTGCTTGGTTGTGAAATGCTTTTACTATGAGAACCACAATCAGGAATGAATCATATGAAAGTTGCTTTAAATTGTACATTATGCCTGTAAAACAAATATTGTTCCTGGAATTTGTCAAAGAAGTAGTTGTGCTCAGTGCTGTTGTTTCTGACTAAGATTCGGGTCTTTTCTTATTTTCTTTCTCGCTGTATTTGGTTCCATATCTAGGAAGAGGAGTTGAGAAAAGGTGAGCTGGAAAAAGATACAGATAGAATGATGCGTGAGTACAGAGCCCAGCTGGATGCCGAAAGAGCACGGAAGCTTGCACAGGGGAGGAACCATTCGAGTAGCAAGTCTAATCTCAATAAGGGTGTGCACCAAAACTTTGATTAATCAACTTCTCATCCTGTTTCTGTAAATTGCTGCATTCCCTATCTTTGTGGAGCTGACTGGGAGATTTCCTTGCAGACAAGAAGGAAAAAGATTCAAAGAAACAGCGTGGCAAAAAGAGAAAGGTGATCAATTTCTTCCCTGGAAATGATCTGTTTCCTCTTAACTATACTCGAGTAGTATTCATAAACTACTAATAACAGGAAAGAAGTTCCAACCTTGACAATCTCCAAAGTTTCCACTACACAGGAGCACTCTAAATGTTGTCGTTCGTCCTTGTTTAACTTCCTCACATGCATGTTTGTGTAGCATTCCAGGCGTAGATCTTCAGACTCCAGCTCAATGAGCTCTTCCTCCTCCGACGCCTCAAGCAGCGATGACGAGAGAGAGTCAAAGAGGTCGAAATCGAGAAGCAGCAGCAGAAGAAGCAAGAAGGAGAAAAGACACAGGTCATCATCAAGAAGCAAGCGTCCAACTAGCGACGACGAAGGTGCAGAGGGTCCCGTTCCACTCTCTAGATTCTTCGGCAATGTGAAGAACTAGCCCTCAAGGTAAACAATCGCTCTGCCTCACAAGGGAAGCCACACCCCACCATATCCATGTCTGGGTGCCTTTCGAGTTCTTGCAGGCGGCATGTTGATCATTTGCAGGTGCCAATTGCCATTCTTGCCCCGATGCTGTCCTCCCATATATCGCTACCTCACCTTTCCATGACTGTTATATACATTCTTAAGTTCCGTGAAGGGCGCTCCTATATCTGCTGATGAGTACAGTTCTGCAGTTTCATCCTTGTAATAGCATATATATGTTTACTAATGCATGTGAGTCGAAGGAATTACTGTTCTAGTAGCGGCCAGCGGTAACTAATGCTTACTAGTGGTATTCGTTTCTGTTTTGAATTGGTGCGAGCTTCGTTTCAGTCGTTTCAGTCATTTGCTCTTCATTGTTTATAATAAACAGATGAAACAAAAGCATAACGTTTTGATCTCTTGTTCTTTTCCATCTTAAGCTTTCACATGTATCCATAAATCTTTGTAGTTTAAAAATATCCATAAAATATTATAAGCAGTTTCTGGCGGAAAGCTTCCCCGCAACTTTCGCACTTTTAACCTCTCTTTTTTGTCCACGTCAGCCCGCTTCCACTTCAATTCTTTCCTTCCTCCCCGCCCAAGCGACACCACGGTCCACGGCCTCTTCTATTTCCGAATTCTCACTCCTTTCACAATGATTCACAGACTCCTATTTCTCAACCACCGCCCATCTGGATCTTCCTTTATTAATATGCCTCCATTAGTAACTACCCCCAATCACACCATCATCGTAGCCTCCTTCCGAGGTTGATTTCTCTCCTGCAGGCTGCGATCGCTCACTTGCCGTTACCACCGGCTTCGCTAAAAAATACTTCAATACATTGCCGCTGGTACGTACATATCCCGTCCCGCCACCACAAAGCCTCTGCCCGCTGAGTTCAGTCAATTTCGCCGCCAAATCCTCCAACGGAAGCCCGATTCCGTCACGGATTCTCCTTGGCAACCAATCCGACACCGCAATTCAGACCCGGAAAATGCAACCCTGAAACTCACTTCTATTCTCGAGCATAAGGGTTATTGTGTATGCTGCTTCTTCACTACACAGTTAATGTTTGATGTTGCTGCTTTCAGTTTGTCTTTATATATGTATTTTCCTTCCCTCCTGACCTCAGTTCTCTTCCTTTTGCATTTCTCTATTTTCAGAACTAAAAAAGCAAAACTTTGTTTTCTTTGTTTTTTTGTCGGGAGGACAACTGTTTTTACTAATTATATACTTCTATAACTCTAGGTTTGACCATATTTGCCTATTATCTGCTTTTATGAAATTGGTCTTATGCTTTGATCTGTTTTTCCATTGCAATGATGCTTCATAGGTGTTATAATATTCTTGCTCATTCTGGTATGTAGAGATTTTATGTAAACTAAATATCTTCCAATTGCATTTTCATATGAGAATAATTAAAGAAATATCTTTGTATATTTTTTATCCACATAAGCACGACAATAATTAAAATAGAAAGAAAAATAAAAGGTCTTAACTCATCAATCGTCCAGTCTTGGCACAAGTTGTAATTATTAATAAGTCGTATGTATCTATGTAATGCATTTTAACAAAATCCTAGATGACCCATAATTTTTTAAAAGAATATTTGGCAGAATGACTTGATTAAAAAAATATTGATTACAGAAAGATAAGGGTCAAAATAATTATTTTTAATAAATTCATAATAAATGACAATAATATAAAACAAGAACAATTTACATTTCATCACTTAATTCATATGTTACATTTTAAAAAATTATATAAACTTACCTGCCCAAAGGGCAGGGTCAAAGCTAGTTTAGTTTTAAATTGTTTTGATTCTGATTTTATTACTTGTTGGGGGAAAGACCAAAAGAAGCGCGTGAACCACACCGCACCATGCTTAGCTTAGTGTCTTAGACCGTTGATTTCATACCAAGCTTACGGTAAAAAAGAAAGAGTTGTTTACAACTTCTTTGGGCATAATGTCGCACATGTGAAGACAGTTAATGAGTTTAAAACTAAATAGACAATAAATTAAGGTCAGTTTTATAAAATCCGACAAGACAATAGGTCTCATGAACCCTGATACGTATTCTTTTTTGGCAAGTAAGTGTCAAAACACGCCAAGTCAAAATTACATTTCCAGCACTTCCGACGCCCATTTTCTAATGGGAGCAATGAATGTCATACAATAGAGTGTGAATTGTAAGGAGAGCCTTGACCAGTGTAAAACAACCTAGTTTATCGCGGCAAGGACTTCAAATCTTTAAACTAATGCTATGGCGTGACTAGTCATGAGACGAAACTCCATTCACAACATCTCATCATGAAGCATCCCTTTCCCAAATAGACAAATAAATTGTTATTTTATTCAATACTTTGATTTTTTCTTCTAGTTCACTATTGAGCATTGCAAAATGCAATTGACCAGCATTATGATATTGTGTATTGTTATAGAAGGTTGTAAAAGTTGGCGAAGAAAAATTACACGAGAGTAAAATTGTATTTATGATTACAGTCAAAATCATGCTTTGATAATATAGAAATGAAAAAAATGGTGCGTGTAAATATATTTCATCTACTAAGTTGCCATATGATGGTCTATGAAACTTTTTAGTGGTTCAACTATAGCTTCACCAAGTACTAAAAAAACTAGTAATGTCATTAATATTATAATCTAATAGGTAAGTTTGTAGAACTTCGGGTACTAATAGGCCCACTTATATTAGTTTGTAGACCTCATTGATCCACAAAGAAGTTTGGGTACTCATTGAGAAATAGTATATAAGATCGGTGGCCTAACAGATTATTTGGCGAGAATGAAAAAGGCGCTTTAATTAGAGAGAAGAGAAGGATCCATCTGAGTTTTGTTTTTGACCCGAACAAACGGAGAGAACTCGTAAAGCAGAAGAAAAAGCATTCGTAATCCACACTTCCAATCTCCGCCAGGGGAAAAAGCGGCAGCGGTAAAAAGTTCATTCCGATGGACGGCGGAGCGAGCGGCGCGGCACCACCGACCGACACGGAGATGTCGGATGCGCAGCCGGCGGCGGCAGCCCCTCCCGCCGACCCGAACCAGCAGGTCCCGCCACCTGGAGGGATCGATAACATCCCGGCGACGCTCAGCCACGGAGGCCGGTTTATCCAGTACAACATCTTCGGCAACATTTTCGAGGTCACCGCCAAGTACAAGCCTCCAATCATGCCTATCGGAAAGGGCGCCTACGGAATCGTCTGGTAATAGTCTGTTCTTTTCGCTCTTCTTTCTGATTCTGCGCGAAATTGGAAGGAATTGGGTTATGGTGCGGTGGATTGATCTTTCTTTAATCTTCAGCTCGGCTTTGAACTCGGAGACCGGGGAGCATGTGGCGATAAAGAAGATTGCCAATGCTTTCGATAACAAGATTGATGCCAAGAGGACGCTTCGCGAGATCAAGCTGCTTCGTCACATGGACCACGAAAACGTCAGTCTCCTTTCTGATTATGTGGCTGCTTCTATTCTTGCTCTTTTTCTTCACTGATTCCTGAAGTTATGGATTGCTCGAATCCTCAAACTGTGTGTGATAATGGATGAAGGCGTCAGCCGGATACCCAATGGTTCTCTTGTCCAATGTGATTGCCGGAGTAGGAACTGGGCTGCTTTCCATGGGCAGCAGCAGGCAGTTTAGTATTTGTGATTGGTTACCTAGTGTCCGAGTATCTTGTTGGGGAAGAGGACGTCAGAAGACGTGCAAATGGTGGCTAACATGCTCTGTTTTCGGCCTACTTCTCTTAAATTCATTGCTACTAGAAGTACCATTTTGTTATTTCTGCTCGTCTTTTTGTTCTATTAGGCTCTGCTGTCCCCCCTTTCGATGGTTATGGCTCTTCATGTTTTGACTAAGACGACTGGTAACATCATATTTGACCATGAAGATGTATAAATTTGATAAATATTGACTATAGAGGACCTAATAGTTTATAGGTTATTGGCAACGGATTGGATTTCTGGATTTGGCACATTGGGCTCTTAAAGAAGAATTTATTAGTTATCAGTCAATTCCATACATTTTTCTCTCTTTATGGATTAATTGGCTATGTTACCTCAGTCTTCTCTAATGGGATGAAATGGGAATTTAGATTTAATACGAGAGAACCTCATTTTTTAAACACTTTTTTCTAAGAAAGCATTTACATGTTTTGGTGCAGGTGGTTGCTATCAGGGATATAATTCCTCCACCCCAGAGGGAGGTATTCAATGATGTGTATATAGCATATGAATTGATGGACACGGATTTACATCAGATTATCCGGTCGAATCAAGGATTGTCAGAGGAGCACTGCCAGGTTGATATCTGGGCCTTTTGGATATAAATCTAGTATCTGCTTACTCGCATTATCTTTACAAACTCATGTCTTTTATGCCGAGCAGAACATAATTGATCTATTTGCCGAAAAATAGAGTTAATGGGTCAGAGGGGAGATCTGGTGATGTAGAACTTATAAGGAACTTCCCTCCCAGTTTGGTTTCTGTTCCACTAGCTTTTATAGACCGAGACTTCTTCTTTCAGATTGGTGAACTAGAGTTGATTATGGATTAGACTCAAACTTAGTTTCTGTGGAGATACATCCAACTAATGAATGCTTTGAAAGCAACTGGATCTTTGGACAGGGGTGATGTGTTATGGGAAAACACTTGCTTAAGATTTATGGATTTGCCTTGTCAATGCAGTTGCAAAGGACATGGATTGAATAAAAAGTTAACACTTTAGAATCTGCCACGAATTTATATTTTAGAAGCAATAAATAGTAACACAAAAGAATAAAATATTATGATACTAAGGAAAGAGAATAAAACTTAGGAATGTGAAGTATTAGTTTCACCTGAACTTAAAACAGTTCATTGATCATGTCGATTTCATACTTTAAAGGATTGGATATGCAGAGGGTTAAGTTTTACCTGCATTTAGAGATGCTCTTATATAATTTATGAAAAGGATAGGTTCCAGTAGTGTGGCATAGAGATCTTTGCTTGCCTTTTTAGATTTTTCCTTCAGTTTACATTTTGCCTTCAAAAAGTTGGTAAGGCTTGGAGCTAAAGGTTTTTCCGGGGGGAAATATCCTTGTTTCAAGAGTTCGCTTTATGGTGTGCTTTTCATTTGGAAGGAAAGCTTTATTAAGTTTGTCCTCTAGTTGTGGTTACTGTTTTTTGAAGCAGTGCCAGCATTTGGTAGTGACTTGACACCATACAGATGTTGCCTTGTCTAGATGCGTACCTAGATATATTTTAACTCAAGCATCAAGGGCTGAAATAAACTATCCTCCTATGTCTCATTCTATAGACCTTAATAGGTCCTGTGGAAATGGAGCTTGAATATTTTAAATAAGATGCTAGATGGGATGGAGCTAAATGTTTGATAGAGCGATGTAGTGTTCTTTTTCGTTTGGCGGCTTTAAGCTTAAGATTGTAATTAGAACCCACGTTTAGCTGTTCTCTAGCTTCTTTAGAGTCACACTTTGGCAATACACCTAAAAGCAAGTTCCCAGAGTTCACATGCAATCATCAAATCTTCTTTAACTTACACAAATTGGAAATTCTTTGAACTTCTATCCATTTCACCTCTTTCCGCATAAATGATATGCTCAAAGGGAGTGATTAACTATATTGATTTGGTACCTTAGCATTGCCAAGAAGTTATCAAGATCTACTATCTGAGTTTGGTGCTCGACGAACCACCAGCCACATTTTTTGCTCTTAAGGTGTATTGAAAAGGTTGCAACTCGCAACCTAGTTTGTGTTTTTATGAGTTAGAATTTGGATATAATTTGGATCTATGGAGTACGAGCTAGTTGCATATGAAGTAGCATTAGCTGTTTCTACCCTTCAAGTTCATCTTAATCGGTTCCTTTCTTATGGGTGCATCTCCAAACACCAGTATTTATATCCGTTTTGAAAAATTTGCAACCTGGTGTTTGTGTGTATGTAGGGTTTAGATCTAGTTTGGAGTAAGAGCTTGTAAAAAATTGTAACTCGTCAGTTTCTTCTGAGGCTAATGACAAGTGGTTTTATGTAAAATGGTCCATATCTTTAATAAGTCTTTCTTGTGGCAGTTCCCGTACAGAGTATATGAGAATTTCTTGCTCTTCTAGTTTATCCTTCAGGGGAAATGTCACCCAATATGTCCTCCTATGGTAGATTGGGGTTTTAGTTTCTAGCTAATGTTCCTCATTTTTTGATTGCTTGATATTTAACTTCTTGTTTGGTTCTTAGTAATTAATATAGCCCACTGCATTGCACTCTTTTCAACTTGGTCCTGTAACAAAGTAAAGTTATTTGTATGAGTGTGTCTAGGTGACTGTGAGCTAGTATTTCCTAAGGGAATGGTTAAATTTGATATCTGATCTGAGATTTCTTTTCTTGAATCTATCTAGTACTGGGGAGAATATGGTCCTTGTATTTCCCTTTTAAGAGTCTTCATAAGAAGTATTTCTCGTAGGAGCTATAAATTTGAAAGCTTTAGTAGTTTGGAAATGGTTTAGAACGCCAAACATTCCTATTATCAGCAATATTAGAAAGCGGAAGTTGTTTATTAAGATACATGTTTCCATTTGTGCAAAGCTCCAGTTGGAATTAAACCTTTTCTTTGAATGTTTGTGCAGTATTTCTTGTACCAGATTCTTCGTGGATTGAAATACATCCATTCAGCAAACGTCCTGCACAGAGATTTAAAACCGAGCAATCTTCTCCTGAATGCAAACTGTGACTTGAAGATTTGTGATTTTGGGCTTGCTCGTGTTACCTCTGAAACTGATTTTATGACTGAGTACGTCGTTACAAGATGGTACCGAGCTCCGGAGTTGTTGCTGAACTCGTCTGACTATACTGCTGCTATTGATGTGTGGTCGGTCGGTTGTATTTTTATGGAGTTGATGGACCGGAAGCCCCTGTTTCCTGGCAGAGATCATGTCCACCAGCTTCGCTTGTTAATGGAGGTAATTTAAGCTTCAGACTGTCTTCTGTTGTTGAACTGTTCATTTTTTGATTTGCAACCTTCTGCCCTTTAATGGAGATCACTTAAGCTTAGGGGTTGTTTGGTGTGGGATTGTGCCTGTAATCTTTTTTGCTGATGGAATGTGAACAATCCTTCGTTTGGCAAGTAAAAGATCGGGCTACTCTCGTTGGAATTCTGAAATCTCAATCCTTAATTCCATCGCCTTTTGAAATTTCAAATCTCCCTTCATGGTGATGGAATGTGAAATCCTCTCCTATTGAGCATCCAAATTATGGAATGTCTACATTCCACTCATTTCACATTCCATGTATTGTTGTAAATATATGTTCCACTTCCCTTGATTCTCAACATTCCACCATCCAAATGACCAGTTAGATGTCTGGCTTTTGTTTTTCCCCCTCTTTCTGAATCGGCAACCTTCTGTACTTTGTTCTTATTAATCGTAATTGATAAGGTGGCTTCCTTCCTATTTACTGCTATTGTGGCGAGCAATATTTAATCATTTGACCAATGTGTGCAGCTCATTGGCACACCTACGGAGGCCGAGCTAGGGTTCCTAAATGAAAATGCAAAGAGATACATTCGACAGCTTCCTCTCTATCGGCGACAATCATTCACTGAGAAGTTTCCAACTGTTCACCCATCAGCCATTGATCTCGTCAAAAAGATGCTGACATTCGATCCCAGACAGAGAATAACAGGTGATTCATCGATTGTACTTGTTGTCAGCTTCTTAAGTCCAAACTGTCCTTTCATAATAACAATAGCAATGTCGATTATTTTGATGACAACAGTTGAAGACGCACTTGCTCATCCGTACTTAAACTCTCTCCACGACATCAGTGACGAGCCAGTGTGCATGACTCCATTCAGTTTTGACTTCGAGCAGCGTGCACTGTCCGAAGAACAGATGAAGGAGCTGATTTACAGGGAGGCCCTGGCATTCAACCCCGATTACGACTCTTCTTCATCTGCCTTCGATCCAGGTGCCTTCCAATGATTCTTCTCCCTTTGTATTGTTTGTTTTTCAGGTAATTCACCTTTTCCCCCCGATTTTCCCTTTTTGGTTGTTGTTGTTGTTGTTGTTTCCCTTCGATGTACATAAAAATGTTCCCCCTTCCAAGCATCTAAAGGTTGATAGGAACTAGCTCACCCGCTGCCCTGGATATATTTGTGTTGTTTGTAACATTTGTTCCTTTTTCTTGTCCACCCCTTTGCTTTGTTGATTGAATTGCCCCATCTTTGGGAAGAACGGTATGTGGATCAAATTGCAAAATCGTACTAATACCAATTTTCGGGATGCTCTCTCTCCTAGGGTTAACATGTCACTGAATGTGAAATCATTCGACTTCTTAGTTACCATCCCTAGTTCTTATCCTCATTCCATCAGTTAGACATCATCCGATGTGGGTCACGACCGATAAACCGTTTGGATTCGTTTCGATCCCTGTATACAATCTTTGGCCGGAATGAAGAGGGTTGAAATTTGTTTGCGGATCAGATTGTTTGGTTGGGTGTATGTGGAACAGTGCATTTGTAATAGCATGTAGTTGAATGAAATTAGCGTTGGCTCGACACTTTTGATGCATTTGAGCTAAATGAACCCTTCGGCTTTCGTCGACCACTGATTTTCGGGTTCTCGTTTTTTTAGCATGTTTGATTAGTTATACCATTTGGCCCCTCTCTAGCCAGGCCTTTGACATGACCGAATAGGGCAGGCATCGTTCAATCGGTGCGCAATTTGGCCCGCCATTGTACATAATTCAGGAATCTCTCGTCTGGTAGTAGTAGTAGTAGTGTTAGTGTAGTACTAGTTACCTCTGGGCCGAAAACTCTCTTGACAACCAAAGCGTTTTCAGCCGTTCCTTACCAATTCGGTGGCCACCTTATTTTTCAACCCCGTCTCTCCTTTTCAGCTTTCCTCCTTTTGGCGTTTGCTTTCAAACTGTTTGTTTAAGAATGGAATGTGTTGGTAGAAGTGGGAGAATCACTTCACTATCAATCGATGTTTGGTGACGCTAATTGTTCAAGGCTTATTGATAGTGTTGGGGATATGGCTAAGTCCCAGCGTGCCGTAACCAGTGTGGAATGGCAATTGGCAAGCGCCTAGAAGCCAGAAGCCATCTCACGGTCTGACACAATGTCACTTCACATTTAATGTTCACTTGTCGCAGTAAATGCTATAAATATAACATTTACTCCAAGGAGAAAGAGATCGTCATTTCCTCGCTAAAATTAATATCATTCTCTCTCTCTCTCTCTCTCATACTCACGATTGCTATAGTTCAAATAATCATAACTACTCGCGCCTCAATTCTCTTACGTGTCTATCTCTTACACCCAACTAGACACAAACATATAGCATTATATAGACTCAATATCTAATACACGGTTCAGCTTGGTTTTGTACTTGGAAGATAGTTGACAGTTTGGTATCACGATAGGGAACAATTAGTGAAAATGGATGAAAATGTACCACGTTGATTCAACTCAATTAGACATGGTTTACCAAAAAAAAAAAAAAAACTCAATTAGACATGAGTTCATCATGAACAACCATTGAACACTTATTAATTATTCATCTAGACCGTGAATAGTATATTCTAATCATATTTTGACAGCCAATTGAGTATTGATATGCGTTTGATTTATTATTGGAATCGAGCTACGGATAAAACCGGTTAGTGAATAGAATGTGACTATGGAGTGGAATGGCAAGGATGAAGGGGAACTTTTAAATTATTAATTGGAAAGAAAATGAAGAACCTACAAAAACAAGATGGACCAGAAAGAAATGATATTAAAGTTGTCAAAGGAACGTGGGTACAACCACTATGGCAAGGGCAAATAAGAGGGTTGGTTGATTACATTCTTTCCAATCCAATGAATGAAATAGGCAGCTGAAATTAATAATGATTAAGCAAAAGTGGCTTGCATGATTTTGATCATGTTTAAATTATCAATTTCTCGAAAGTCATTTTTTATTTGAATTATGACAACTTATTTATGTAAATGTTTTTAGAAATAGATTTGAAGTTCTAATTCATCGCTCAAATTCAACGATCAATCAACCTATTGAGTGATACCCTTAGTGCAAATTCAGGCACCGTCTATTTTCATCATCTTCCTGAATCATTGTTTACTCGCAGGCACAGCAAAACCAACATGGAATTGAACAAATGTTTTTTATTAGAAAGATGAGCTTTACATTCATTTTACACAATGAAATGGAATCAATTAAGAGGGGGGGAATGGAAGAAAGGAGAAAGGTGCAACCAACCAAGTGAGAAAGGACCAAAATCTTCTTCTTCTTTCTGTTGGTTCTCCCGTGAATGATGCAGCATCACATCACTACGCGGTTTCCAGAAACCATTTACTGCTCAACTTATTAATTAATCAGCTCATAATTATAATTAGCAGCCCCTCCTGTGGCCTAACTTCTATGCAACTTTCCTTTTCTGCAGAATAATTAGCCGGGTATTTTTTATTGAATCCGATGATTACAGCTAATTAGTCATGATAATACCTCTCTTTCACTACTTAACCTACAATGGAGCTTTTTTCATTCCTTGGGGTTGGGAAAGAAGAAGGAAGAGTGATGCTTTTACAATGATGAACTGGTACCCATTACCCAATAAATGATATATCAATGCTACATGGTTATACTTTAACGCATCATAGTCACAAGTTATGATCGAGTTTGTGACGATAAGCTGTTTTGTTCGTTGTTTACACGTATCTTTAGTTAAAGTTCACATATTTGTAAAATGAGGTCGTCGATTGATAAGAAAAATAAACAGTATAAAGAAGTGTCTAAAGACTAATAGTAGTAATAAGATTGGCCTACAACATATTATGTATTTGCATTTCAAAATTAAAACACGTACAATATATTGTTTTTGGTAGAAAGTCGACGACAAACGTCTAAATCGTATTAATAATCAGACGATCATGAAGAATGCCCATGATGTTCAGTAGCCAATGTTCAAGTTCCGGATCGTACACATTGAAGCGATGTGTACCAAAATCAACTAAATGACCCCTAGCTGTAATTACTAATTGCCAAATTAATCCCATTTACGAAAAAAAAAAATACAACTACAATCGCGTAATCCGCAGCGAATTGAGGACCGACCGAATGACGGAATTACCCTCCACCGCAGCAATAGCCAACCACTCTGCAACTTCGATTCTTCCCTCCCTCTTCATTTCCCCCCCAATTTACCCTCTCTCTCTATATATCTCTACTAAAACACTCTGCTAGAGAGAGAAACCAACAGAAAAAACACAGGGAAACCGAAAATGACGGAAGGAGGGACCACCTTGGAGTTCACTCCGACATGGGTCGTCGCCGTCGTCTGCACATTCATCGTCGTCATATCCCTCGCCGTCGAGCGGCTCCTCCACTACCTCGGCAAGGCAAGCTCTTCATTTTTTTTTTAAACATTATAATAATAATATTAACTACCCCAAATAATGAACGCCCGCCGTTCTTAATTCTGATCGGGTTCCCCCAATTTGGCTGCAGTTGATGAAGCGGAAAAACCAGAAGCCGCTGTTCGAAGCCCTGCAGAAGATCAAAGAAGGCAACTTTCCCACAATCTCTCTCTCTCTCTCATGTCTATTCTTCTTCTGAAATGTGATTTGTGATTCTGACGGTTCTGATTTTTGTGGTTGGGGGGCAGAACTGATGCTTTTGGGGTTCATTTCCCTGCTGCTGACGGTGTTCCAGAACAGAATCAACTCCATCTGCATACCCAAGCACTTGGCCGAGGAATGGCTGCCGTGCAATAAAGAAGATGAGTCGGAATCGACTGCGGCGGCGGCGAAGCATTTCGTGACTTCTTCGTTCTCTTTCTTCGCCGGCGGCGGCGGGGGGAGCCGTCGGCTTCTGGCGGAGGCCGCTGGGAACAGCTGCAAAGAGGTACGCGCAGAACAATAATTACTAACCTTAATTAACTGTTATGAATTCTGGCAAGTAGTTGACCCAGTTGCAGGATTATCACTAACCTTTTCTCTATATAATTAAGTATCATAAGTGGAGGGCCCATTTGTATTGAATTTTTGGCCGTTGGAGCTTTGGACTCTCCTCTCCTCTCCTCTCCTCTCCTCTGCATATTTATGGTTCTTAAATGATGCAAATTGGCAATCTTGAGAGAGCTTGTGGATTGTAGAATGACGTCCTCTCTCAATAAAACTAGTTGAGTTGGTCAATTGTCACTAGATATTGTTGTTTTCTATTTATAGATTACTATATGATGATGAGAGCAAGGATTGAACATCAATCGACGCAGTTGGAACTCCAACCTAAGGACTTGCCTCTAAGTATTGTATATGGTAGTTCAGGGACATCTATGCATGCTGACTTCATGATACAAATTGTGATTAAGTTGTTGAATCAGTCAAAGGAGAATAATTTAGTTTAGTAATTACTGAAAATTTTACAGGGGAAGGTGCCCATCCTATCGACAACAGCATTGCACCATCTTCACATATTCATCTTCGTGCTGGCTTGTGTCCATGTTGCTTTCTCAGCTCTCACCATTCTTTTTGGAAGCGCAAAGGTAAAGTAACATTCTCATCAAAGTAATGTTGTGTCGCTTCTTTTAGTGCTTCTTCCCTAGTATGTTCTACATTAGTGATGATGACGACATTTTCCTAAAAAACATTCTGGTATGTTTTTTTTGGTAATGCCCAGATAAGACAGTGGAAGCATTGGGAAGATGCTGTCTCAAAGCAGGATTTGGACCCTGAAAATGGTAAGTAATTAATTCATTCTATCACCTGCTGTAACTTTTGAGTTAGGAGGAGAATATGAACTAAAATAGGCTAGAAGGTCTATTTGAACTCCCTTAACCTTTTTATTTTGGTTGGTTCTGTACCTGAACTCTGAATTTGTGGTATTGTGGTATATGAACTGTTAGTTCTGGATCAACCCGATTAAGATATGTTAACATGAAAACAACTGTAGTTTCAACAAGAGTCAAATGAACCTTCTTGTCACTTGAAGTAGAAAGAGAATGGGGGAAACAAAAGATGTTCTAAACAAAGAATCAAATTATTACAGTAGTATTGCTTATTGTGGGTCTCCTTTTTCAGCAAAAGGTGGTAGACTTATCCATGTCCAGGATCATGATTTCATCAAGAACCGGTTTCAAGGAATGGGGAGGAACTCTTACCTTTTTGGCTTGGTGGTATGTGCCTTAAAATCCAAATGAGAATATCCAATTGAGGATGGAAAATCAATACAAAAGACTGGAGCTTTTGTAGGATTCTTTTGATGACACCTCCATTCTTGACATTATTGTATGTTGCAGCATTCATTTTTCAAGCAGTTCTATGGATCTGTTAGCAAATCCGATTACATCACATTGCGGGCAGGTTTCATCATGGTGGGTTCTACCTATTTGTCCTGCAACACCTTCAATTTCACTATATTTTTATGTGTAACTGTCAATGTTTCCCCCTTTTTTAAACTTCTGTTATTGTTCTGAAACAATACCTCTTGGCAGACTCACTGCAGGGGAAATCCAAAGTTCAATTTCCACAAGTACATGATGCGAGCGCTCGAAGCTGACTTCAAGAAAGTCGTCGGTATCAGGTGCAGTTGCTAAATACTTTATCTTAACTACATTCATTGGGTAGCATCTAAATGGAGCTGTGAGACCCTTAGCTTTATCATTTACATTGTTTTTGGTTCTGCAGTTGGTATCTTTGGGTCTTTGTCGTTATCTTCCTGTTACTGAATGTGGCTGGTGAGTGAGACTTCAAACCGTATTTCAGCTCTTGTTGTGATAATATGAGGCTCATGCTCAGTGCTGACACAATTTTCACATTCCATTATGCAGGATGGCATGCATACTTCTGGATCGCTTTTGTTCCCTTTGGTGTAAGCCATCATACTGCTGACGAAAACTTCCCTTTCGCATCCGATTTGTTCTTTACATGTCTTTTATGTTGCTGTAGTCCAAGCAGCAACCGAAGAGCTGCTGGCTTCATTGGTTTTATGAAAGGAATCCCTCTGTTGTATTGATGTTTGGTATTTGTTTGTGCAGCTTCTACTGGCCGTCGGTACCAAGTTAGAGCACATCATAACCCAACTGGCCCATGAAGTAGCTGAGAAACATGTAGCTGTGACTGGAGATTTAGTGGTTCAGCCTTCAGATGATCTCTTCTGGTTCCGCAAACCTAAGCTTGTTCTGTTCCTTATCCATATCATCCTTTTCCAGAACTCCTTTGAACTTGCATTTGTCTTCTTCATATGGGTGAGTGAGCAACTGAACATAGAATCATCCATTTTTTACTGATCTCTATTTCTTCTTTTCATGAATTGATCTCTCTCAATATTTTCCTCATCGTTATATTAAAAATGACTTCAAAATCGCAGCTTCAATACAAGTTCGATTCCTGCATAATGGGGAAAGTCGGTTACATCATCCCCAGACTCATTATAGGGTAAGACTGCTTTCCTTCAATTGTTCATTCATTCATGAATAAATAAATCACAATTTTATGGAGTGAAAAGGCTCCATATGTACTTTGTTTGAATTTCGTCTCCCATGTTTCAGGGCATTTGTGCAGTTTGTCTGCAGCTATAGCACTCTTCCTCTCTATGCCCTGGTGACACAGGTAACCCTATTTTGTAATTAACAAACTATCAACTTGACCTCTCTACTTCTCTAAATTTTCAGTTCATATCCTTGAGTTCTAGGGCGCCATGATCGAAATGAAAGATTATGATAGTTGTGAAAGGAGTTTGAACTCAAAGGAAAAAATGAGTTGATGACTTTGGCCTTAGAAAGTTAATAATTTAGGAGGTTGAATAGTGTAGCAGGTAGCTAACTTCAATGGTCAAAGTGATAGTTTCTTCATATTTTACCTGTAATTTGTGATCAATTCAGCACAACGTCCCATTTGAAACTCAACCAAAAGCAACTGTGCTGATTAACATGAACAGATGGGAAGTCAATTCAACAAGGCGGTATTCGACGAGCACGTTCAAGTGGGACTGGTCGGTTGGGCGAAGCAAGCCAAGAAGAACACCGTTCTAAGAAAGGCTGCTGCCAATGGTGGGTCGTCTACTACCCATCATGCTGCTGCTGACAGAGAAGATTCTTCTTCTCCTCCTCCCCCTGCTGCTCCTCTGGCCGCTGCCTTCCAAATGGCGAAAATGGCAAAGAAAGAGAACAACAATGGAGAAGGACGGGAGATTGTTGGTGATTATAATGGAACTGGAACGGGAACTGCTGCAGCTTCTTCCCATGGACCCCATAAGAGCAGTTGAACCATAATGGGGGAAAAGCTGACTTTTTTGTAAATTGATGGTGATAACAGTTGAGAAAAGTTAGATATATACTTGAAGTTTTACTCTGCCAAACATGGTCTTATTTTGTCGAAGTACATAAGCTCAGAGTGTATTGTTATTGCGAGCTTATTGCGTTGCGTTGTCCCAATGACTTCGAGTGTACCAATATACTTTCCTTTTTTAGTATTTGACTGAAATTACTTTCCTTTTTTACTATTAAGTACACCTTATGGCGAGAAGATTGTTGTCTAGCTACTTGAAACAGAGCTATTTTTTTTGTTGATTTCTTTGTGAAAAGCAGAAGTTGGCTTATCTCATTCCTATGAATTCAACTACTGAAACATCATGGGCACGAAAACAACTACAATAGCATTAGTGTTGTGGATGATAGCGGTAATCACTATGAATTCATCAGCGACGAGTGTTCGACGCGTCGTGACATGCAACGATCGCCTCATCGAGTTGCTGCCTTGCTCTGCATACCTCACCAAGGCAACTCCATCTCCATCTCCAGCATGTTGCTTTAGCGTGAAGGAGTTGAATGCCAAGGCCAACACTACCGCCATTCGCAGTGAGTACTGCAAGTGCTTCAAATCGGCTATCGTGGGTAATCTCGTTGATGCTTCTCTCGCCAAAGGTCTCCCTGGATTGTGACGTCAGTGCACCTGTCCCAATTGATGCCAACATTGATTGCAACGCGCAAGTCCAGCTCTAATATGTACTAACCGGTTAATCAATGATAGCTTTTGAAAGCACAATGTATGATCATACCACACAGTTTCAGCTCATGGCTCAACATACAGTATTACATTCAAGTGATATCATAAGAAACAAAAGTCAAGTCTTAATAAAAAGAAGTTTTGAGTTTTTTTTTTCTGTTATCCCATTGGTTGCATGATTAACCTAAAGAAGCAGGCAACTAATGGATATAGCCATATAGGTACTTAACAGCTGAAGAAAACTGAGCCTTCAATCTAACATAAAATAAATGACAAGGAACCGACTATCAGAACATTGAAGCACAACCTGAAATGGACATTTTCAGTAGTAGTAGCTGCAACTGCAACATGACCTTTTCAAACTGAAACCAGATATCAGGAAAACTGAAAATTTCCCGGGAAAGCACAAACCAGCCCACAACTGTGACCTTTTCAAGACTTTGCAGACAACTGAGGAAGAACAAACATAGTTTTCTAGACATGGCATTTGTAACATATAGTTCAGTTCCTGATGTTAACTGAAAACAGAAGACCAGTCTCGCTATGATAGCGATCTTACACAAAGTTTAAACAGACTCCAGAACTGGGGAACATTAAGGCTGAGTGATGCAGGAAAGTGAGGCAGAGCAGCTTCGTCACTCTTCTGCAGCACTGGCAGCACTCAAATCCACGCTCAGGTCGAGATTCTGCAGAAAAGAGAACAAAAAACATGAGAAACTGGATTATGATGAGGTCCGACAGGTTTGACAAAGGTACGAAGTTTATTACCTTTCCAGTTATCATTGTGTACATGTTAAGGACATCAGTGACAGTCGACTCAAAGTGTGTTGTCGCATCATAACTCTGTTCAAGATAACATTCAACAGACAGTTATTGGAACACATAGGCAGGGAGGTGACGAAGCTTTAGGTGTCCAACTGAACGGGAAGATGTTACTCACAGCAGATATAAAGCAATTGTCCAGAGATGGCTCGTTTACTGGTTCATATCTATCATAGTTCTCGAAGAATATTTCATCAACTGGACCAAGAAGGTCAATCCCTGGCTTCAACTCCACCTGAGGGTTATCTGTCTCCGCCTCGGTCGATACGAAAGCGATGAATTTCCCCTTTGGAGCAACATTGTGGGAATAAGAGCAGCAGAAAAGGTACCTGCTCCATCAGGCAGAAGTATTGCACAATCAGCCTAGAGTTCAAAAAAGAAGAATCCTTCACAAGTAATTCTAAAGCTATTGGCTTCTGTAGCTAATGTATTCTTCTTACCTAATCACACACAAAGCTCTAAAACAGTAACTGGTTCAGAAAATAATTAATAGGAAAAAGACCAGAACTATATAGCTTACATGTCTGATTTGCGACCCAGCTGCTTCTGTGGAAGAATAACCTGAACTGAGTGAGAGTCAATGGTGTTGGGAATTGGGTGGCTCATGATGGCAATCGCCCTAGCAACTTTACCGACCTTCCTAACCTGTTCATATTCACAGAGAAATCAGCAGAGGCTAAAGAGGAAATAGAAGTCCAAAGATAAAACTAATAGTCCCGTAAAAATAATGTACCTTTCCTGGCAAGTAGGACGGATCACAAACCACTTTCTTGCACTTAGCAGTTTCTCCTTCTGAGGTTACGCCAATAACCTTGCCTCCATCGTCGAACTCTACCTGAAACACCAAAGCCATATACAGTCAAATTTTCCCATGGGGAAAAGAGGTATTGGCAGCATTTTGCTCTCTAAGTTTTAAGTCACAGAGCCAAACACATGATTGAGTACCTTGCATTCAGGTTTGTTCAACATATATGTGCCACCATAGACTGCACTCAGACGAGCAAATGCCTGACATGATATAATCAGAAAGGTAAGATCGAGTACATTTGAGAGATCATGGCTTCATACTGTAAGTAAAAGCAAAACAATGAAGAAGGGGGGAGAAAGAGAAAACAGAAAAGAGAGTAATTGGATTAATGTGAACCTGTGGCAGCTCTCCTAATCCATATAGGGGGTAAATATAAGGTGATCCACCTTGAAAACGAGCAAGAGACTCGGCATACAGCTGGAACAAGTGAGGACATTTTCGCTTAATGCAGAACGAAATAATAAAATATAGAAAGTGGAACCTAAGTTGGAAAGACGGCCAGAAACCCAGATATCTCTACCTTCATTCTCTTCACTGTATCTATAGCAGGTTCATTAAGATATCGATCGTCCCTATGCAGCGCCAAGGCATGACCAATGAAGTCTATGGTATTATCATCAAGACCATATTTCCTGCCAACAACCCAAACAGCCAATAAGAAAGGACACTCATGTATTTGGCAACATAGAGTCAGGATAAGTATCACACTGGAACTAAATGAAAGCCAAGTAAGTGCCTCTACTTCAAAAACAATTTTCCTCCTCCAACCATAAGTGAAGTTAGAGTATGTGTATTACTAAACCTACAACGAAAGCTACTCTCCTTGCATTCAATTAAAGTTTCAGCTTCTACTACTTGACGTAACAGCACAATGAAACGAAGCCAGGAAACAAACTGAAGATAGATAAGCAAATTCAGTATGCTTTCACCCTAAGAATAAAAAGGCTTTTAACCATTAGTGCACAACTAACAAGCATCAAAACAAACATTTACTGGATCATGCAAATGTCCTTTCTCGATTATCAAAGTGAAAGGAACAACATACGCAATCAATTCTTTGGTGGTCACTCTGGTCAAGTCCAGTCCCTCGTGTGTTTTGGGATCAGATTCATTATAATCTTGGACATAAATGAAAAACTTGCGAGCTCGACGCTTTTCAAAGATACCCATCAAGGGAGACTTCAATGCCTCCATGTCAGTTGCTGGCACCTTGTGAACCTATTACAGCCATTTCAAAAACATACCTCTTGAGTAATTTATGTAACCAGAAAAAACCCCTCCACTGACAAACACCATGAATGATTAGCAATATGATTTTACCTTTTGTTTGTTATAGACAAAACCACCATCAACAGCTTTGAAGGAGAGATACTTTGTGACATCAGTGTGAATGAGTACTCGTACAAGAACACCATTGGCCATCATAAACTACAATACCGAAAATGGACCAAGATTGATAAGTTGAAACTGGCAATCAAGCATCCAGTTAATCAGAAGTGCAGTTATCAAAAGGAACTAACCTTGGGGATCATGTCCACATTATAATCCCTACTTGAGCCAAGGCTTGCTGGAGGTGTATCAGCTCCCCTGAACCTCTTCCAGAGCTGTTAACAAATAGCATAGTGAATATTCTGTTGCGTACGAGGAATTGCAGAGAAGAAATCATTCTTGATCAACTAAGACCTGAATAAGGTTAAGGGATGCAGATTCGCCTCCATAATAGTCGTTCCTATCCATATGCAGAACCTGGCATGAAGCAGCACATATAAGGTTTATAGGGATTTGCACAGAACTTGTTCAGTAAATGAAATAGGTAGTCATCATGCATGCAAATACAATAGATCCAGCAAACTCAAAGATAACAACTTTTTTTCTGGTTCACAACCAACATTGCATGCCAAAACCCAATCCAGTAGCAACAACAAATGAGCCAGGATAAAGCATTCTCTTATTTCGCAGAGACCGTCCCACAAGCTATCCAATGGCTTCAATTTCCAGAGGAATGCTGAAACTCGTCAAAGTGATTCAGTTTCCCCTCTAAAGAAGGGATATCAGAAACCTAAGATAGTATAACCAATTAGGCCAATTCTACAACAGCTCCCCAAGGCAGTGTGAATAAATAGTAGAGGTGTTCTCTGCAGCCACAAATGCTTATGATCTAGAGCTAAGTGAGAAGCGACTCTAAAAGGTAACTAATCTGAGCTCCATTCACTGCCATTGATTTCCGACCTGTATCAATGATTTGGCTGCTAAAATTTAGGCTTCGGCCATCCAAATCCCATACCATAATAAATCAGGGTGAATTTACTGGGACATGAACTTCAAACAGTCAGCTAAAGAGTACAGTTTTAACAACCAAACGAAATTCAGCACCCCTTTAGATTCAAAATCAAAATCATTCATTCTGATCCCGCCCTCAAAACTTTTAGATCAAATCTTAGATACCCAGTTGGAATCAATAGAAACACATCCGTACTTTCAACAATCAAATCAGAAAACCATGATCGGATGTTAACACCTGCTGGTAAACGAACCCATCAAGCAAACAGTAAGCGACAAGAGGAAGATGATGAAGAAGAAGAAGGCGACCTTGAGGCCGTCGACGGAGAGAAGGCCACTGAGAATGCATTCTTTGAGACCAGTGCCCAGCACGATCACGTCGTACTCTTCATCCATGATTGCGAGCTGGAATGCTTATGAATCGAGATCAAAACCAGTAAACGGGGCAAGGAAATAAAATCCGTTGGATTTTGATTAGGGTTCGGTCAATATATAGAAAGCACGATGGATGGCCAGATGGGGATGACACCGCCAGAAGAGAGAGTGACGAGTGGAGAAAAGCTAAAATATTTTTATTTGTATTATTTTTTAGGAGCAAATTTTGATGAAGGAAGGAATATGAAGGTAGGTATTAGATGCTTTCTTTTCCATGTCTTGGCTGTTAATGCAAAAAGATGCAAGTTTCAAATTATTTTTATTCCTTGATGATATTGGAGATTTATCAACATCACTAGCTTAATAATTTTATTGGGTTTCAAAATTGTAAGCTATAGAAGGCTATACTAAGATTAATGTACGTACTTCATTTCTTTTATATATATATATATATATTCGTGTCTCATTTGAACGTTTATTGTTCATTGATAACGAAATATATTTCTTTAACCACATTCCTTATTATGAATTAGGAAAGTGTAATGTTTGCTCATAGTTATAAACTTACACTATTATGTTGATGGAAAGACTAATTATTTGTTACACAAACTCAAAGAGGACACAAAAGGGTGCTCTAACTTGTAAATGTATTTTTTACAAGATGGAATGTATTATACCTCAAGTACATCATAGTTTTTTTTATATCAAATTAGTCCTTGATCATTACGACCAATAACATGAATCTATAATTTGAATTGCCATTCTTTGCCGTGGAAGGAAATGTATTTATATGTAACCATGGACTCATAGTCACTTCCCTCATATAATAGTTGTAACTCCAACCTTGAAACCGAGTCTCAACTCAAACGGTTTTCTTACACTTGATCCTTAATTATATGCCCAAATATTTACTCACACGTCGCTCAATGCATGTATAACCATCTGTTTCAATCGTCATAGTTCTACTTGTATGTATGTGCATGAGATCATGGAACAACATTAGTGCAAGTACATTACAAAGGCTCACTTTTAGTTGACGTGCGAGGGAGGTCCAAATCCGTAGAAAAGGAAAGTTGGAGGTCCAGTTTGTAATTAGGCTATCCTAGATTCCTAGTCCGTGTGTGAGAGTGAGACAGTATCCTTTCAGGCTTCGGTTTCGCAGTTACACGCAGTCAGTTTGATTTGATTGGGAGGAAATCAACAATGTCGACCGGGGTTGCGCAGCTGAGAATGACGGCGGAGGCGTTTCAGCTGGCCAAGAACAACCACGACCGGATCGAGGACTGCCACTTCATCTTCCACGCACCGGACGGCCGCGGCGCCACCACTGAATCTGGAATTCCGGCCACCGAACCCATTCTGGAATCCAAATCGCAATTGGATGCACGAATTTGGGCGCAATTCATGAATGCACTATGTTTTCTGTTGGTTCCCCGTGTCTCTATGCGATCGTCCTCCGGATTTTCGTTGTTTTCCCCATTTTTTTCTGGCTACTCAAACCGCCAATAAAGCATAGGGTCAATATATCGCAAAAAGTCAATAAAACGCATAAATATCGCGAGATCTCGTCAATTTCAATTTCTCGTCAATTTATCGCGTTTTGATTTTGGTTTTGAGGACACGAAACGTTCCGCGTTTCGACCGTTTCTGGCACCCGTTTTTTCACTTTGCGGAGATTTCCCGTTTTCGCTGGCCGGCCGCATACCTCTCAATCGAAACGCGCCACGATTTCATTTTTCTGGGCCTTCATTTAAAAAGAGAGGAGGGTTATTGGGCCTTTGTCTGACTGAAGCCCATGTTTTCCCAGTGCGTCCGCCGACCTTCCAATATAAACGGCGTCGCATCCTCTTACATCTGGGCCTCCAATTAAATAAAGAAGAATCGTTTTGGGCCTATCAAAATTGAAGCCCATCTTTACCAAACGCCCCTTCTCCCCTTTTGTCCCGCATGGCCCATGATTCCTGGGCTTCGGAGCTTCGGCGGTGGTCGCCCGTTTCTGGCATCCGTTTCTTTTTCTTTGCGGGGGTCTCCCGTTTCCGCTGGCCTCCGCTTACCTCCCACCCGAAACGCCGGCCAATTTCCGGTTTTTGGGCCTTCAATTTAAATAAAAGAGAGGAAGGAAGTTTGGGCGAGGACGAGTTTGAGTGTCCATGGAAAGAGAGGAGAAAACCTTGAATCGCCGCCGGTTTTAACAGAAGACAGAGCCGCCATTTTCTGCTGCGAATCCAACTCTTCTCCGATTGGTGAACTGGTAGTTAGTTGTTACCTCCCTCGCTGCACCCAGCGGGCTTGGGCCGGCTTCCGAGTTGGCTCGGCAAAGGAGCTGAGGCCCATGAAAGCTTTTTTGGGCTTCAGTCCAAAGCCTAAAGGCAAGATGCTATGAGAAAAAAGAACAGAAAAATGCAGAATATTCAATTGGAATATGGCACATTAGCACTAGCAATCAACATGGAATGAGCGCCCACTAAAAGATGGAAAGAAGCAAAGGGAAAATCTTATCCAGAAGGCCATCCAATGAACATGCAGCATCTCTCACTTCTCAGTCAAACCCAAAAAAAAAAAAAAAAAAGCTCATAAAACCACACGACATGTGTGCATTTTGAGCAACATAAGTGGGTTAAGTGTTGAGTAGTTTGCACTGCAGAGAGGGATATGCGCCATTGACGGTGATGATGGTTCGTTCTCTAATGGCGGCAGCGGCACCAAATTCGTCGGCCACTACCAGTAGTATTAGCAACAGCGGCGCCAATCACAATGCTGCTGCAGATAGTACTTCACCGCTGCCCTCGCAACTGGTAGTACCTCAGCCGTCCCGTCATAGCTCGATCACCCGCAGGTTCGTTTCGTTCGCTTCTACTACCTACTCCCTCCGTATTAGTATTACCATTAGATCGATCTCAAAGTTCGAATCTATGTGGTCTTTGTGCAGGTCTGTGGGCTTGAGTTTGATGGGTGGGCTAGTGGGCCTGAAGTTTGTTTCGCCGGAGGGCGCCAATGCAGCGGCGAGAAGGCCTCCCCCGTCGCCGCCGGCAGAGAAGAAGGACCCAAACATCAGCGGCGTTCAAGCGAAAATTTTGGCTAGCAAGAAGAGAAAGGAAGCCATGAAGGATATGGTGTCAAGGTTGAGAGAGCAAGGAAAAGCCTTAGAATAGAAGAGGCCATCGTAACATGATTTATGTACAACTCTCCCTCGTTTGTTATCGGACTATTGATGATCATTAATCACCTAGTTTCATATATATAAAAGACACTCTTTGAGTATTCATGGTACCAATCCATTGCTTATAGGGCTTGTTTTTCATTAACAAATAGTTCAAAGCATGAAAAAGAGTCTTGCCTACATAGGTGGTGTATTTGTATACGGGTGTTCAGACGGTGTGGTTATCATGGAAACCGTTTTAAACGGTAGTATTTGGCAAATTTGGATAATGATTTGGTTTGTTTAAACATTTTAGTTTGTTTGGTTTAGTTTCAGACACTGTTAACCAATCAAACCAAATTAACATGTTAAGTAATTAGCCATGGTAATCATTTAAATACCCCTAGTATTGTAAGCTACAACAATAAAAATGAGTAGATAATCACCCTGCTAAGATAAAATTACAAATATAGAAACAGTTAAGTATTCTTTGTTTCCTGCTCTTATCAGTGGATTTGATTTTTGCGTTTGGCTCCAGACGGAGGTGTAATCGTTTGTGATCTTTTGCTTCTTGATAATGCAAGTTATCTTTTGTAAAAAAAAAAAAAAAAATTTAACGGGAATATAGTGCTTGTTAAGGCCTTCAACACTCATCCGTCCTTTACTTTTGAAATGCTTGTAAAATTCAATGAAAATGAAAAACAAACCGAAAAAATTTGGTGGAAATTACCTTACCTCCATTATAAGTATTTTCCAATTACATTGTCACCTAATTTGTAGTTTACAATGAATGTAGGTTTTTTTTCCTTTAAAAAAAATTTGTAGTTTACAATGAGATAATATAAGTTATTGTATCCACTTGTTGATGGTGGTGGCCACCAAGATAACCTTAAATTAAAGAGATTAGCACCTTAGCCCTCTCCTTTTACAATTGCTAATTGCATGTGTTGAATGAAAGAATGAAAGATACTTTGTTGAAGTTAACAAAATGGGCTTCTTTAACGCTCACCTGCGCCTTAGTAGATTGGTGGGGGTGGGTATAGGCCCAATGAACAGACACTTGCTTACAAATATAGTTCAAATTATTATTCTCAATAAATATGGATCTTGACCGTAGAATTGAAATCCAAGGGTGGATAAAACACCACAAATCCACCTCAGCGACACAATAAGCAACCGCCCTTTACTTCCGTGTGAACCTCTCTTGACTCATTCGCTCTCGTTCTCCCAGATCTCCCTTATCTCCCTACTTCCGCTCTCCGCTTTCTTCCCACTCCGGTCGCGAAGCCGGAGCATGTCGCACGTATTTTGGTCGGAGCAAATTTACGACCCGCAGTTGGTCTGATTTGGGGAGTGAGAGCGCGGCTCTGGTGCGAATTGATAGGCTCGACTTAGATCGCTGCCAATTGCTCCAGTCTGATCGCTCCTTGTCAGTCAGGTGCGTTGCTCGATCGATTTTGCTTTAGGATAGTAGCGTAGGGTTTCTAGAACTCGTTCTTCCGTTTTTTCCCCAAAGAATCGTTAAACCCGTGGGAATGGCGCTGGGGCCCGAGGTTGGAGAATCCGTTCGCTACACATTCGCTTGCTTCCTGATCTTACGGAGTTCTCAGTCGAAACATTCCTTAGGGTTTGGTCTGTGCATGGCGGTGATCCCGCTTTCATTTTGTATAGTGCTGTAGGGTTAAGGTTAATGCGTTGCTTCTGCTCTTAACTCGATATTGTGTTAGTACGTAGGTCTTCTCTTGGAATCGTACCCGTACTACGCTGCGTGTAGGGAGCTTCTCGAGTACAGGAGAGAGAATAGCCAAAGCGTGATACATTATGTTGTGTATGTTTCTTGATTTTGTTCTGTGCAATTGATTGAGTTCATGATTGATGTTAGGCTGTCTGATGCAATGGGATTTGAGGCGGCCAAATAAGATGATGATGTTGTCCTAGTGGAAGGAAGCGGCCTTCAATCCACCTCTCCTAGAGCTAGTACCTTGCATTCCACCTATCGTAGAGCTCGTACCTTGCATTCCACCTCTTATATTCAGGTTAATGGAGTATGTATACTTCTAGCTTTAATTCCTAGAGCTAGTACCTTGCATTCCACCTATCGTAGAGCTCGTACCTTGCATTCCACCTCTTATATTCAGGTTAATGGAGTATGTATACTTCTAGCTTTAATTTCTAGAAGCTATGATTTTCTTGGGTGGAAGGAAAGATTAAGTTGCTTGCATTTTATCAGATTCCTTCAGGTGGATGAGCTGTTTGTGGTGGATAATTGATTGAATCTTAGAGCCATCTAAAGTTTTGGATTGTGTGTCAAGAGATTACTGAATTGTGAAAGGTGAATCACATTTTCACGAGACTGTCCTTTGTCTTTCAGAGATCGGAGTTCTGTTGTTGTTTGTTGGGTGGTATCTGAATTACAGGTAATACATAATTATGTTGTTGTTTATTGGGAGGTATCTGAATGACAGTTAGTTTTGTGTAAATGTTGAATGCCTATGTAAACCATTTTCCATGCTAGATTATCACGAAGCGAAGTCTTCATCTTAGCTGTGTAAATGTAGTTTTTCACGTATACTATGTTGTAGTCAATAGTTCTATCAAAGCTGCAAATGGTGCTCAATTTGTTGCGTTTAAATATTCCTTATCTCAAAACTTCCCTTTCTCCCCACATCTTGTCGTCCTGCTAATGATTGCCTTAATATTCATGCCTTTGTTTGATGTTCGATGATAGAATTCTCTTGTAAAACGAGCGAGCTTGACTTTTCCTAGTCAATTAAGCTCGAGTATGAGTCAGCTAAATCGTTGCTAGCTCTGGTCTCAGATTAGCCATTGCTGAACTTCATGCTTACTAGTATGTTACACTAGAGTGTAATATGTTTCCATTGCTCTGTGGTGGATCATAGTCTGAATCATTTTTTGTTGCTTCTACTGCAGGGTTTCTATTGACTCTCCTGCTACAAAATGTGCTGACAATCGCTTTTATGCCCTGCTGATTATAACTGCCAGCAGTCCCTTCTAGTGTTCTTTGCTCTCTGTCGTTTATAATGTTGAGACTTAAGACAGTTAATGGTAACCAATAACCCTTATAATGCGTACTACTTTTTGTCCTTGAAGGCTGAAGCCCACTGACTGCTAATCAGGGTTTTTTTGGTTGCTTCTAGCGCTAAGAAACTGATGCTGATCCTGATTTCTTCAATGTACCGAGCATCCAAAAAGATGTTCTGATCCTCATGCTAACAGGTAATCCATAATTATGTTGATGTCCGTTGGATGGTATCTGAATGACAACTGTTAGGGGTTCATGTTGAATGCTTGTGTAAACCACTTTTAATGCTAGATTATCACGCAGTCAAATCATCTTACCCGTTTAATTGTAGTGTCTCCAGTATACTATGTTTTAGTCAATAGTTTTATCAAAGCTGCAACTGGTACTCAATTTGTTGTTTTATATATTCCTTATCCCGAAACCTCCCTTTTCTCCCACATCTTGTCTTCATGCTAATTATTATCGTCACCAGTACTGCTTTATTTGAT
Organism: Linum tenue; assembly: GCA_946122785.1. Taxonomy (NCBI): domain Eukaryota; kingdom Viridiplantae; phylum Streptophyta; class Magnoliopsida; order Malpighiales; family Linaceae; genus Linum; species Linum tenue. Next base: position 47,945,701 of record CAMGYJ010000009.1, on the reverse strand, counting down.
GTTTGATAATATGTGGTCTTTGACAAGAATTTCTTCCAGATTCAAAATTCAGAACCACAGCCTGCTCTTCCCGTAGAGTTTCATGTGTTTGTTATTGCATCAAATTTTCTTATACTCTTTACCATGTAGAAATTACAATGTAAAACTTTAGGAGAATAGACATCCACGTTACTTGTAGTTGATGTTGTTTTGGTTTGCAGGGCATTACATTAGACTAACAGAAGCAATTCTGCAAGGGCAACCTCACTTCAGCTTCCTGGAGCTTCAAGTTCATCCCCGCAAGATGCAGCAGACAGAATCAACTCAATTCAAAGATATATATGTAAAGAAAATCTATTAACAGTAGGCTCTTATTTGCTTTTTCTGAATCATGAGCCTCATTTAGAATGCCCCTTCAATCGACGTTTTTCGAATGTGCAGATGGGTGTCAGTCGATTGGTGTACCCTTGAAGAAGCAAGTAGCCCCTGTCGTTGGCTGTGGCAAGTACCCACTCGAAAGAATTTTTTACGCGGAATCTACAATGATCCTAGATGCCCTGTTCCTGTACTGATACCATTTTCTTCGAAGATTGAGCATCCAAAGAGATGTTCTACTTCTCGTGCTAACAGGTAGTACATGATTATGTTGTTTTCTGTTGGCTGGTATCTGAATGACAGCTGGTTATGTGTTCATGTTGAATACCTATGTAAACCATTTGCCATGCATGGAATCGAGTCATCATCACAAACATGTAACTGTACTTAATCAAGTATATTATGTTGTTGTCAATAGATCTATCAAAGCTGAAAATGGTGCTGAATGAGGTTTCCTATTTGTTTCCCAAGTAATAGATGATGGGAACACTCCCGACATGGTAATTTGAATAGAAAGTCATGGTCGCCCTGCTTTTTTGGTTTTGACTAGGCATGCACGATGAGGCTTCATGCTTAGTAGCCCATGTTTGCCCATTTTGTTGAACTTCATGCTTACTAGCACAATATATGCTGTAGTAGGTGCAAAGTGTAATATGCTTCCAGTACTTTTTTTTTGTTTTACAAGAATTCTTCCAGTACATTGATGGTTGCATTTTTGTTTTTTGTTTTTCCCACACAAATTTGTTGTTTTGTCTTGTCTAAGTGTCTCCTTTCTATTTTGCAGTTCTTCACCGGGTTAGAGATTACTCCAGTTACTTTTGAAGGGCTCATATCATTAATTCTGTATGCTTCGCCTGGTGTCTCAGCAGTTGCTCAGGTAAGCTTAACGTCATGAATTATTCAAGTCTGAAAGTTTTCATATCTGATTTTAGATATATAAGAATAGAAAAGGTTTAGATGACTTAAATGATATTTTTTTAGATGGGTATTTTTGGGTGCAACTTTGTGAATAAATTCTTATTTCCTGAAGCAAAGTTGGAAAGGAACGGTTCTAGTGGTTGATGCACTGTAAAATGAGTCATTTGTCCACTTTAAATTCAAGAGCTAGAAAACAGATTGAACATCATTAGTTAAGCGTCTTATAGCTCAGGTTTTTGGTTAAGTGTTGATTGGTTGCTCTCATTTCGAAATCTAGCTACCTCAACAGGTGTATTTCTCAGTGTTAAACCGTATGATGTTTGTGCAGTAACCCAAGAACCTTCCACTTCAGTGACCAGATTGTTGCTTGTTTATTATTATATATAACTGATGTTGGCTAGTTTAAGTTGGGTTATATTTTTTCGTCTCTCATTACTACTAGGTCATCCCTTGAGATTGACTCTTGGCTTTTGATTAATAAGCCCAACAACCAGTTTTTACTTTGTGATCCTGTCAATAGGAGTTCATAGAATTCTTTGATGTGCTGGGAGATGCTCTTTAGCTGAATGTGGATATTGCTCTTTCTGGTGTTAGACTAAGGAATGAGCTCCCTTCATGTAGATACTCTTTAGTCGAATGTGGCAAATACCCTCTCTAAGGTTAAACATAGGAATGAGGACTTCCCTCCGATGTATTAGTGTTATGTAATTCTTTTTCATACTGGTAATTGTTGTTCCCAATTTTTTACCTCAAGGCAGGCATTACCACTAGGCCTAACATGCAATCCTTCTCTTTTATAATGAGTAATACAACAAAAATTGCTTATGCTTCGGATTGATAGTGAGGTCATCAACCAGATTTTACTTTGGACTCCCTCTCAGTATGCAATCTGCGGACTGATGTTCTTGTGATTTGGCATATGTATATCACTTGTTAAGTGTTATATTGGGTCTCTCGTTCCAACAGTTAGTTCAAGGGGTTATAACTTGCGTCATAATTATGATGGATATGTAACCCCTTTTTTAAAGTTCAATGTAGCATAGGTCGATAGATCAGAAAGATCCTATGTTCTAAGCTCTTTTACACTATGTAGGACACCGTGCGCTTGAACAATTAATTATGTACATTAAAACTGTTTATTTATTTGCTAGGAAACAGATGAAATGAATCATAATTGGACCACTTTACATAATGATTCTGATGTGATCGGCTTGCACTGGTTATGTATGTTTTCACTGTAAACATAAGTAAGGATAACTTTTTTAATTATTGATACGAGGGTGCTACTGCTACCTATATTTGTACTTCTAACTTCTCTCATCTCATATCAAAGATATGTTATCACTTACCAGTGTCATACTTGGTTGGGATTTGGATTGGTAATGAAATTGTCGCAGACAACCCATTGCTGAACATCATGCTTACCAGTGCGATATTTGTTGCAGTATCTCCAGCCTTTAATAAGCTTCCAATGGTCTGGTGTGGGTCATGATCTGTTTCATGTTTTGTTGCTTGTACTGTAGTTTGTCTATCGATTCTTCAAGCTGGCAAATGCATTGACAGTAACTTTTTTGCACCCCTGATAATGATTGCACCAGTCCTTTCTGGTGTTCTTTGCACTCATGGTAAGCAATAACGGTTGTTAATGCGTACTAATTTTGTCCTTGAAGCTCACTAACTGCTTGCTAGTTCGGATTTCTTTCTGCTGCTAGTTAGGTGAACAAGACACCAGGGGTCAGTCAGGCATGTACAGGTAACTAGGTGAGTGTGCGAGTATGACCTCCAAGGGCAGGCTCCCATGTAAATTGATGAAAAAAAGTAGCTGTGATAATAGGTCCACCGGTGAGCTTTATGCGACTAGCCTTAAATGATCTTATGTTAACCAGGCGCAATACGTTAGCTTGAAAGCCAAACCATTGGGTCCAATTAGGCTATTATTATTAAGATTTACGGACCCAAATATCAATGTTAATATCTTGATTAGCATACATTGGCCTAATGGCTAGTACGTTCGGTTGACCAGTTTATCATCTATGTTGTGCTTGTGACTATGGGCAATGCGATTAATGATTAGTCCTATATCGCTCTAAGAAAAGGCTGTACCAGTGTACCCCAACATTGAATCTTCATGTCATTTAAATTCTGTAAGCCCAATAACAAAGTGCTATTTGTTATATTGAAACCCAATTTATAGTGTATAAATATTTGGCCCGTATGGTGTATAAATATTCTTGTATAGGCCTAGTATTGAACCTTCACAGAGGCTTGGAGAATTAAAAACCTACCAATATCAATTCTTTACTGGATAAAAGCCCAAGCCTCGTCTTCTTATTTTTCGTAGGCAGAATAAGTTCCGTCGTGCCCAAACCAGAATATGGTAAGCCCATTTAATTATGTAGTTGCCCGTCATCACCAAGAACGGCCCAATAGCGGGTTATATTTGCATAGATGGATATTTACACTCGATTTAATGGGCCTAGTAAAACATACACCTCGGCCTAACTATATGATGAATAGTTTTCAAAATTGATTAATAATAATAACAAAAAATAGGTTAAAATTAGTGATTAATAAACTTCGAAATTGGTGAGTAATAGTATCCTAAAAAAGCTTTCAAAATCTGACCCTGAATAAATACTTCCAAAATGGCATTTCGGGAAAATCGACCAAAATCTGTGATAGTACCCCTCTGGATCTGCCAAAAATTGACCCTGAATAAATTCTTCCAAATTGGAATTTAATAGACGTAATCGTGGTTGAAGAATAGCCTCATGCCAAATCTGTGATCTGTAGCCTTCAAAATCCAAAAAATGGCTTTTCACTACGCTAAAAATTACGAAAATGCCACCCGAAAATAAATTGGCCCAAATCGGTGCTTAATGGTATTATTATCTGCGGAGAATAGGATCAATAGAATTCATTATCGGTGGATAATAGCCTCAGCCTGAATCCGTGATCTGTAGCCTAGAGAATCAAAAGAAAATGGCATTTCGGGAAAAATCGCCCAAAATCTGTGATGGTACCTCTTCGAAATCTGCAAAAAATTGACCCAGAATAAATCCTCCCAAATTGGTGTTTAATGGATGTAATCTTTGTTGAAGAATAACCTCAAGCCGAATCCGTGACCTATAGCCTTCAAATTCCAAAGAAAATGGCTTTTCGCTGCCCTAAAAATTACGAAAATGCCATCAGAAAATAAATTGACCCAAATCGGTGTTTAATGGACTTATCATCCGTGGAGAATAAGATCAATAGACTTCATTATCGGTGGAGAATAGCCTCGGCCTGAATCCGTGATCTGTAGCCTCGAGAATCAAAAGAAAATGACATTTCGGGAAAATCGGCAAAAATCTGTGATGGTACCCCCTTTGGAATGTGCGAAAAATTGACCGGGAATAAATCCTCCAAATTTTTTATTTAATGGACGTAATCTTTGTTGAAGAATAGCCTCAGGCCGAATCCGTGACCTGTAGCCTGCAAATTCCAAAGAAAATGGCCTTTTGCTGCCCTCAAAATTACGAAAATGCAATCCAAAAACAAATTAACTAAAATCAGTGATTAATGGACTTATCAACTGTGGTGAATAGGATCAATAGAGTTCATTATCGATGGAGAATAGCCTCGACTTGAATCCGTAATCTGTAGCGTCGAAAATCAAAAGAAAATAGCATTTCGGGAAAATCGCCCAAAATCTGTGATGGTACCCCTTTGGAATCTGTTAAAAATTGACCCGGAATAAATCCTCCCAAATTTTTGTTTAATGGACGTAATCTTTGTTGAAGAATAGTCTCAGGCCGAATCCGTGACCTATAGCTATCAAAATCCAAAAAATGGCCTTTTGCTGCCCTCAAAATTACTAAAATGCAATCCAAAAATAAATTGACCCAAATCGGTGCTTAATGGACTTATCATCCGCGAAGAATAGGATCATTATACTTCATTATCGGTGGAGAATAGCCTCGGCCTGAATCCGTAATCTATAGCCTCGAAAATCAAAAGAAAATGGCATTTCGTGAAAATCGCCCAAAATCTGTGATGGTACCCCTTTGGAATCTGTTAAAACTTAACCAGGAATAAATCCTCCCAAATTTTTGTTTAATGGACGTAATCTTTGTTGAAGAACAGTCTCAGGGCGAATCCGTGACCTATAGCCTTCAAAATCCAAAGAAAATGGCCTTTTGATGCACTCAAAATTACGAAAATGCCATCCGAAAATAAATTGACCCAAATCGGTGCTTAATGGACTTATCATCCGCGGAGAATAGGATCATTAGACTTCATTATCAGTGGAGAATAGCCTCGGCCTGAATCCGTGATCGGTAGCCAGAAGAATCAAAAGAAAATGACATTTCGGGAAAATCGGCAAAAATCTGTGATGGTACCCCTTTGGAATCTGCAAAAAATTGACCCGGAATAAATCCTCCAAATTTTTTGTTTAATGGACGTAATCGTTGTTGAAGAATAGTCTCAAGCCGGATCCGTGACCTATAGCCTTCAAAATCAAAAGAAAATGGTCTTTCGTTGCCCTAAAAATTACGAAAATGCCATCCGAAAATAAATTGACCCAAATCAGTGCTTAATGGACTTATCATCCGCGGAGAATAGGATCAATAGACTTCATTATCGGTGGAGAATACCCTTGGCCTGATTCCGTGATCTGTAGCCTCGAGAATCAAAAGAAAATGATATTTCGGGAAAATCGGCAAAAATTTGTGATGGTACCCCTTTGGAATCTGCAAAAAATTGACCCGGAATAAATCCTCCAAAATTTTTATTTAATGGACGTAATCTTTGTTGAAGGATAGCCTTAGGCCGAATCCGTGATCTGTAGTGTTCAAATTCCAAAGAAAATGGCCTTTTGCTGCCCTCAAAATTACGAAAATGCAATCCAAAAATAAATTAACTAAAATCAGTGCTTAATGGACTTATCAACTGTGGTGAATAGGATCAATAGAGTTCATTATCGATGGAGAATAGCCTCGACTTGAATCCGTAATCTATAGCCTCGAAAATCAAAAGAAAATGGCATTTCGGGAAAATCGCCCAAAATCTGTGATGGTACCCCTTTGGAATCTGTTAAAAATTGACCCGGAATAAATCCTCCCAAATTTTTGTTTAATGGACGTAATCTTTGTTGAATAATACTCTCAGGCCGAATTCGTGACCTATAGCCTTCAAAATCCAAAGAAAAGGTCCTTTTGATGCCCACAAAATTACGAAAATGCCATCCGAAAATAAATTGACCCAAATCGGTGCTTAATGGACTTATCATCCGCGGAGAATAGGATCATTAGACTTCATTATCGGTGGAGAATAGCCTCGGCCTGAATCCGTGATCTGTAGCCTCGAGAATCTAAAGAAAACGACATTTCGGGAAAATCGGCAAAAATCTGTGATGGTACCCCTTTGGAATCTGCCAAAAATTGACCCGGAATAAATCCTCCAAAATTTTTATTTAGTGGACGTAATCTTTGTTAAAGGATAGCCTCAGGCCGAATCCGTGACCTGTAGCGTTCAAATTCCAAAGAAAATGGCCTTTTGCTGCCCTCAAAATTACGAAAATGCAATCCAAAAATAAATTAACTAAAATCAGTGCTTAATGGACTTATCAACTGTGGTGAATAGGATCAATAGAGTTCATTATCGATGGAGAATAGCCTCGACTTGAATCCGTAATCTATAGCCTCGAAAATCAAAAGAAAATGGCATTTCGGGAAAATCGCCCAAAATCTGTGATGGTACCCCTTTGGAATCTGTTAAAAATTGACCCGGAATAAATCCTCCCAAATTTTTGTTTAATGGACGTAATCTTTGTTGAAGAATAGTCTCAGGCCGAATCCGTGACCTATAGCCTTCAAAATCCAAAGAAAATGGCCTTTTGATGCCCTCAAAATTACGAAAATGCCATCCGAAAATAAATTGACCCAAATCGGTGCTTAATGGACTTATCATCCGCGGAGAATAGGATCATTAGACTTCATTATCAGTGGAGAATAGCCTCGGCCTGAATCCGTGATCTGTAGCCAGGAGAATCAAAAGAAAATGACATTTCGGGAAAATCGGCAAAAATCTGTGATGGTACCCCTTTGGAATCTGCAAAAAATTGACCCGGAATAAATCCTCCAAATTTTTTGTTTAATGGACGTAATCGTTGTTGAAGAATAGTCTCAGGCCGAATCCGTGACCTATAGCCTTCAAAATCAAAAGAAAATGGTCTTTCGTTGCCCTAAAAATTACGAAAATGCCATCCGAAAATAAATTGACCCAAATCAGTGCTTAATGGACTTATCATCCGCGGAGAATAGGATCAATAGACTTCATTATCGGTGGAGAATACCCTTGGCCTGATTCCGTGATCTGTAGCCTCGAGAATCAAAAGAAAATGACATTTCGGGAAAATCGGCAAAAATTTGTGATGGTACCCCTTTGGAATCTGCAAAAAATTGACCCGGAATAAATCCTCCAAAATTTTTATTAAATGGACGTAATCTTTGTTGAAGGATAGCCTTAGGCCGAATCCGTGATCTGTAGCGTTCAAATTCCAAAGAAAATGGCCTTTTGCTGCCCTCAAAATTACGAAAATGCAATCCAAAAACAAATTAACTAAAATCAGTGCTTAATGGACTTATCAACTATGGTGAATAGGATCAATAGAGTTCATTATCGATGGAGAATAGCCTCGACTTGAATTCGTAATCAGTAGCCTCGAAAATCAAAAGAAAATGGCATTTCGGGAAAATCGCCCAAAATGTGTGATCGTACCCCTTTGGAATCTGTTAAAAATTGACCCGGAATAAATCCTCACAATTTTTTGTTTAATGGACGTAATCTTTGTTGAAGAATAGTCTCAGGCCAAATCCGTGACCTATAGCCTTCAAAATCCAAAGAAAATGGCATTTTGATGCCCTCAAAATTACGAAAATGCCATCCGAAAATAAATTGACCCAAATCGGTGCTTAATGGACTTATCATCCGCGGAGAATAGGATCATTTGACTTCATTATCGGTGGAGAATAGCCTCGGCCTGAATCCCTGATCTGTAGCCTCGAGAATCTAAAGAAAACGACATTTCGGGAAAATCGGCAAAAATCTGTGATGGTACCCCTTTGGAATATGCCAAAAATTGACCCGGAATAAATCCTCCAAATTTTTTATTTAATGGACGTAATCTTTGTTAAAGGATAGCCTTAGGCCGAATCCGTGACCTGTAGCGTTCAAATTCCAAAGAAAATGGCCTTTTGCTGCCCTCAAAATTATGAAAATGCAATCCAAAAATATATTAACTAAAATCAGTGCTTAATGGACTTATCAACTGTGGTGAATAGGATCAATAGAGTTCATTATCGATGGAGAATAGCCTTGACTTGAATCCGTAATCTATGGCCTCGAAAATAGAAAGAAAATGGCATTTCGGGAAAATCGCCCAAAATCTGTGATGGTACCCCTTTGGAATCTGTTAAAAATTAACCCGGAATAAATCCTCCCAAATTTTTGTTTAATGGACGTAATCTTTGTTGAATAATACTCTCAGGCCGAATTCGTGACCTATAGTCTTCAAAATCCAAAGAAAATGTCCTTTTGATGCCCACAAAATTACGAAAATGCCATCCGAAAATTAATTGACCCAAATCGGTGCTTAATGGACTTATCATCTGCGTAGAATAGGATCATTAGACTTCATTATTGGTGGAGAATAGCCTCGGCCTGAATCCGTGATCTGTAGCCTCGAGAATCTAAAGAAAATGACATTTCGGGAAAATCGGCAAAAATCGGTGATGGTACCCCTTTGGAATCTGCCAAAAATTGACCCGGAATAAATCCTCCAAATTTTTTATTTAGTGGACGTAATCTTTGTTAAAGGATAGCCTCAGACCGAATCCGTGACCTGTAGCGTTCAAATTCCAAAGAAAATGGCCTTTTGCTGCCCTCAAAATTTAGAAAATGCAATCCAAAAATAAATTAACTAAAATCAGTGCTTAATGGACTTATCAACTATGGTGAATAGGATCAATAGAGTCCATTATCGATGGAGAATAGCCTTGACTTGAATCCGTAATCTATGGCCTCGAAAATAGAAAGAAAATGGCATTTCGGGAAAATCGCCCAAAATCTGTGATGGTACCCCTTTGGAATCTGTTAAAAATTAACCCGGAATAAATCCTCCCAAATTTTTGTTTAATGGACGTAATCTTTGTTGAATAATACTCTCAGGCCGAATTCGTGACCTATAGTCTTCAAAATCCAAAGAAAATGTCCTTTTGATGCCCACAAAATTACGAAAATGCCATCCGAAAATAAATTGACCCAAATCGGTGCTTAATGGACTTATCATCCGCGGAGAATAGGATCATTAGACTTCATTATCAGTGGAGAATAGCCTCGGCCTGAATCCGTGATCGGTAGCCAGAAGAATCAAAAGAAAATGACATTTCGGGAAAATCGGCAAAAATCTGTGATGGTACCCCTTTGGAATCTGCAAAAAATTGACCCGGAATAAATCCTCCAAATTTTTTGTTTAATGGACGTAATCGTTGTTGAAGAATAGTCTCAAGCCGGATCCGTGACCTATAGCCTTCAAAATCAAAAGAAAATGGTCTTTCGTTGCCCTAAAAATTACGAAAATGCCATCCGAAAATAAATTGACCCAAATCAGTGCTTAATGGACTTATCATCCGCGGAGAATAGGATCAATAGACTTCATTATCGGTGGAGAATACCCTTGGCCTGATTCCGTGATCTGTAGCCTCGAGAATCAAAAGAAAATGATATTTCGGGAAAATCGGCAAAAATTTGTGATGGTACCCCTTTGGAATCTGCAAAAAATTGACCCGGAATAAATCCTCCAAAATTTTTATTTAATGGACGTAATCTTTGTTGAAGGATAGCCTTAGGCCGAATCCGTGATCTGTAGTGTTCAAATTCCAAAGAAAATGGCCTTTTGCTGCCCTCAAAATTACGAAAATGCAATCCAAAAATAAATTAACTAAAATCAGTGCTTAATGGACTTATCAACTGTGGTGAATAGGATCAATAGAGTTCATTATCGATGGAGAATAGCCTCGACTTGAATCCGTAATCTATAGCCTCGAAAATCAAAAGAAAATGGCATTTCGGGAAAATCGCCCAAAATCTGTGATGGTACCCCTTTGGAATCTGTTAAAAATTGACCCGGAATAAATCCTCCCAAATTTTTGTTTAATGGACGTAATCTTTGTTGAAGAATAGTCTCAGGCCAAATCCGTGACCTATAGCCTTCAAAATCCAAAGAAAATGGCCTTTTGATGCCCTCAAAATTACGAAAATGCCATCCGAAAATAAATTGACCCAAATCGGTGCTTAATGGACTTATCATCCGCGGAGAATAGGATCATTAGACTTCATTATCAGTGGAGAATAGCCTCGGCCTGAATCCGTGATCTGTAGCCAGGAGAATCAAAAGAAAATGACATTTCGGGAAAATCGGCAAAAATCTGTGATGGTACCCCTTTGGAATCTGCCAAAAATTGACCCGGAATAAATCCTCCAAATTTTTTATTTAATGGACGTAATCTTTGTTAAAGGATAGCCTTAGGCCGAATCCGTGACCTGTAGCGTTCAAATTCCAAAGAAAATGGCCTTTTGCTGCCCTCAAAATTACGAAAATGCAATCCAAAAATAAATTAACTAAAATCAGTGCTTAATGGACTTATCAACTGTGGTGAATAGGATCAATAGAGTTCATTATCGATGGAGAATAGCCTCGACTTGAATCCGTAATCTATAGCCTCGAAAATCAAAAGAAAATGGCATTTCGGGAAAATCGCCCAAAATCTGTGATGGTACCCCTTTGGAATCTGTTAAAAATTGACCCGGAATAAATCCTCCCAAATTTTTGTTTAATGGACGTAATCTTTGTTGAATAATACTCTCAGGCCGAATTCGTGACCTATAGCCTTCAAAATCCAAAGAAAAGGTCCTTTTGATGCCCACAAAATTACGAAAATGCCATCCGAAAATAAATTGACCCAAATCGGTGCTTAATGGACTTATCATCCGCGGAGAATAGGATCATTAGACTTCATTATCGGTGGAGAATAGCCTCGGCCTGAATCCGTGATCTGTAGCCTCGAGAATCTAAAGAAAACGACATTTCGGGAAAATCGGCAAAAATCTGTGATGGTACCCCTTTGGAATCTGCCAAAAATTGACCCGGAATAAATCCTCCAAAATTTTTATTTAGTGGACGTAATCTTTGTTAAAGGATAGCCTCAGGCCGAATCCGTGACCTGTAGCGTTCAAATTCCAAAGAAAATGGCCTTTTGCTGCCCTCAAAATTACGAAAATGCAATCCAAAAATAAATTAACTAAAATCAGTGCTTAATGGACTTATCAACTGTGGTGAATAGGATCAATAGAGTTCATTATCGATGGAGAATAGCCTCGACTTGAATCCGTAATCTATAGCCTCGAAAATCAAAAGAAAATGGCATTTCGGGAAAATCGCCCAAAATCTGTGATGGTACCCCTTTGGAATCTGTTAAAAATTGACCCGGAATAAATCCTCCCAAATTTTTGTTTAATGGACGTAATCTTTGTTGAAGAATAGTCTCAGGCCGAATCCGTGACCTATAGCCTTCAAAATCCAAAGAAAATGGCCTTTTGATGCCCTCAAAATTACGAAAATGCCATCCGAAAATAAATTGACCCAAATCGGTGCTTAATGGACTTATCATCCGCGGAGAATAGGATCATTAGACTTCATTATCAGTGGAGAATAGCCTCGGCCTGAATCCGTGATCTGTAGCCAGGAGAATCAAAAGAAAATGACATTTCGGGAAAATCGGCAAAAATCTGTGATGGTACCCCTTTGGAATCTGCAAAAAATTGACCCGGAATAAATCCTCCAAATTTTTTGTTTAATGGACGTAATCGTTGTTGAAGAATAGTCTCAGGCCGAATCCGTGACCTATAGCCTTCAAAATCAAAAGAAAATGGTCTTTCGTTGCCCTAAAAATTACGAAAATGCCATCCGAAAATAAATTGACCCAAATCAGTGCTTAATGGACTTATCATCCGCGGAGAATAGGATCAATAGACTTCATTATCGGTGGAGAATACCCTTGGCCTGATTCCGTGATCTGTAGCCTCGAGAATCAAAAGAAAATGACATTTCGGGAAAATCGGCAAAAATTTGTGATGGTACCCCTTTGGAATCTGCAAAAAATTGACCCGGAATAAATCCTCCAAAATTTTTATTAAATGGACGTAATCTTTGTTGAAGGATAGCCTTAGGCCGAATCCGTGATCTGTAGCGTTCAAATTCCAAAGAAAATGGCCTTTTGCTGCCCTCAAAATTACGAAAATGCAATCCAAAAACAAATTAACTAAAATCAGTGCTTAATGGACTTATCAACTATGGTGAATAGGATCAATAGAGTTCATTATCGATGGAGAATAGCCTCGACTTGAATTCGTAATCAGTAGCCTCGAAAATCAAAAGAAAATGGCATTTCGGGAAAATCGCCCAAAATGTGTGATCGTACCCCTTTGGAATCTGTTAAAAATTGACCCGGAATAAATCCTCACAATTTTTTGTTTAATGGACGTAATCTTTGTTGAAGAATAGTCTCAGGCCAAATCCGTGACCTATAGCCTTCAAAATCCAAAGAAAATGGCATTTTGATGCCCTCAAAATTACGAAAATGCCATCCGAAAATAAATTGACCCAAATCGGTGCTTAATGGACTTATCATCCGCGGAGAATAGGATCATTTGACTTCATTATCGGTGGAGAATAGCCTCGGCCTGAATCCCTGATCTGTAGCCTCGAGAATCTAAAGAAAACGACATTTCGGGAAAATCGGCAAAAATCTGTGATGGTACCCCTTTGGAATATGCCAAAAATTGACCCGGAATAAATCCTCCAAATTTTTTATTTAATGGACGTAATCTTTGTTAAAGGATAGCCTTAGGCCGAATCCGTGACCTGTAGCGTTCAAATTCCAAAGAAAATGGCCTTTTGCTGCCCTCAAAATTATGAAAATGCAATCCAAAAATATATTAACTAAAATCAGTGCTTAATGGACTTATCAACTGTGGTGAATAGGATCAATAGAGTTCATTATCGATGGAGAATAGCCTTGACTTGAATCCGTAATCTATGGCCTCGAAAATAGAAAGAAAATGGCATTTCGGGAAAATCGCCCAAAATCTGTGATGGTACCCCTTTGGAATCTGTTAAAAATTAACCCGGAATAAATCCTCCCAAATTTTTGTTTAATGGACGTAATCTTTGTTGAATAATACTCTCAGGCCGAATTCGTGACCTATAGTCTTCAAAATCCAAAGAAAATGTCCTTTTGATGCCCACAAAATTACGAAAATGCCATCCGAAAATTAATTGACCCAAATCGGTGCTTAATGGACTTATCATCTGCGTAGAATAGGATCATTAGACTTCATTATTGGTGGAGAATAGCCTCGGCCTGAATCCGTGATCTGTAGCCTCGAGAATCTAAAGAAAATGACATTTCGGGAAAATCGGCAAAAATCGGTGATGGTACCCCTTTGGAATCTGCCAAAAATTGACCCGGAATAAATCCTCCAAATTTTTTATTTAGTGGACGTAATCTTTGTTAAAGGATAGCCTCAGACCGAATCCGTGACCTGTAGCGTTCAAATTCCAAAGAAAATGGCCTTTTGCTGCCCTCAAAATTTAGAAAATGCAATCCAAAAATAAATTAACTAAAATCAGTGCTTAATGGACTTATCAACTGTGGTGAATAGGATCAATAGAGTTCATTATCGATGGAGAATAGCCTCGACTTGAATCCGTAATCTATGGCCTCGAAAATCAAAAGAAAATGGCATTTTGGGAAAATCGCCCAAAATCTGTGATGGTACCCCCTTTGGAATCTGTTAAAAATTGACCCGGAATAAATCCTCCCAAATTTTTGTTTAATGGACGTAATCTTTTTTGAAGAATAGTCTCAGGCCGAATCCGTGACTTATAGCCTTCAAAATCCAAAGAAAATGGCCTTTTAATGCCCTCAAAATTAGGAAAATGCCACACGAAAATAAATTGACCCAAATCGGTGCTTAATGGACTTATCATCCGCGGAGAATAGGATCATTAGACTTCATTATCGGTGGAGAATAGCCTCGGCCTGAATCCGTGATCTGTAGCCTCGAGAATCTAAAGAAAACGACATTTCGGAAAAATCGGCAAAAATCTGTGATGGTACCCCTTTGGAATCTGCCAAAAATTGACCCGGAATAAATCCTCCAAAATTTTTATTTAATGAAAGTAATCTTTGTTAAAGGATAGCCTTAGTCCGAATCCGTGATCTGTTGCGTTCAAATTCCAAAGAAAATGGCCTTTTGCTGCCCTCAAAATTACGAAAATGCAATCCAAAAATAAATTAACTAAAATCAGTGCTTAATGGACTTATCAACTGTGGTGAATAGGACCAATAGAGTTCATTATCGATGGAGAATTGCCTCGACTTGAATCCGTAATCTATAGCCTCGAAAATCAAAAGAAAATGGCATTTCGGGAAAATCGCCCAATATCTGTGATGGTACCCCTTTGGAATCTGTTAAAAATTGACCCGGAATAAATCCTCCCAAATTTTTGTTTAATGGACGTCATCTTTGTTGAACAATAGTCTCAGGCCGAATTCGTGACCTATAGCCTTCAAAATCCAAAGAAAATGGCCTTTTGATGCCCTCAAAATTACGAAAATGCCATCCGAAAATAAATTGACCCAAATCGGTGCTTAATGGACTTATCATCCGCGGAGAATAGGATCATTAGACTTCATTATCAGTGGAGAATAGCCTCGGCCTGAATCCGTGATCTGTAGCCACGAGAATCAAAAGAAAATGACATTTCGGGAAAATCGGCAAAAATCTGTGATGGTACCCCTTTGGAATCTGCAAAAAATTGACCCGGAATAAATCCTCCAAAATTGGTGTTTAATGGACGTAATCGTTGTTGAAGAATAGTCTCAGGCCGAATCCGTGACCTATAGCCTTCAAAATCAAAAGAAAATGGTCTTTCGTTGCCCTAAAAATTACGAAAATGCCATCCGAAAATAAATTGACCCAAATCGGTGCTTAATGGACTTATCATCCGCGGAGAATAGGATCAATAGACTTCATTATCGGTGGAGAATACCCTCGGCCTGATTCCGTGATCTGTAGCCTCGAGAATCAAAAGAAAATGACATTTCGGGAAAATCGGCAAAAATCTGTGATGGTACCCCTTTGGAATCTGCCAAAAATTGACCCGGAATAAATCCTCCAAAATTTTTATTTAATGGACGTAATCTTTGTTGAAGGATAGCCTTAGGCCGAATCCGTGACCTGTAGCGTTCAAATTCCAAAGAAAATGGCCTTTTGCTGCCCTCAAAATTACGAAAATGCAATCCAAAAATAAATTAACTAAAATCAGTGCTTAATGGACTTATCAACTGTGGTGAATAGGATCAATAGAGTTCATTATCCATGGGGAATAGCCTCGACTTGAATTCGTAATCTGTAGCCTCGAAAATAAAAAGAAAATGGCATTTCGGGAAAATCGCCCAAAATCTGTGATGGTACCCCTTTGGAATCTGTTAAAAATTGACCCGGAATAAATCCTCCCAAATTTTTGTTTAATGGACGTAATCTTTGTTGAAGAATAGTCTCAGGCCAAATTCGTGACCTATAGCCTTCAAAATCCAAAGAAAATGGCCTTTTGATGCCCTCAAAATTACGAAAATGCCATCCGAAAATAAATTGACCCAAATCGGTGCTTAATGGACTTATCATCCGCGGAGAATAGGATCATTAGACTTCATTATCGGTGGAGAATCGCCTCGGCCTGAATCCTTGATCTGTAGCCTCGAGAATCTCAAGAAAACGACATTTCGGGTAAAGCGACAAAAATCTGTGATGGTACCCCTTTGGAATCTGCCAAAAATTGACCCGGAATAAATCCTCCAAAATTTTTATTTAGTGGACGTAATCTTTGTTAAAGGATATCCTCAGGCCGAATCCGTGACCTATAACGTTCAAATTCGAAAGAAAATGGCCTTTTGCTGCCCTCAAAATTTAGAAAATGCAATCCAAAAATATATTAACTAAAATCAGTGCTTAATGGACTTATCAACTGTGGTGAATAGGATCAATAGAGTTCATTATCGATGGAGAATAGCCTCGACTTGAATCCGTAATCTATGTCCTCGAAAATCAAAAGAAAATGGCATTTGGGGAAAATCGCCCAAAATCTGTAATGGTACCCCTTTGAAATCTGTTAAAAATTGACCCGGAATAAATCCTCCCAAATTTTTGTTTTATGGACGTAATCTTTTTTGAAGAATAGTCTCAGGCCGAATCCGTGACTTATAGCCTTCAAAATCCAAAGAAAATGGCCTTTTGATTCCCTCAAAATTAGGAAAATGCCACACGAAAATAAATTGACCCAAATCGGTGCTTAATGGACTTATCATCCGCGGAGAATAGGATCATTAGACTTCATTATCGGTGGAGAATAGCCTCGGCCTGAATCCGTGATCTGTAGCCTCGAGAATCTAAAGAAAACGACATTTCGGAAAAATCGGCAAAAATCTTTGATGGTACCCCTTTGGAATCTACCAAAAATTTACCCGGAATAAATCCTCCAAAATTTTTATTTAATGGACGTAATCTTTGTTAAAGGATAGCCTTAGTCCGAATCCGTGATCTGTAGCGTTCAAATTCCAAAGAAAATGGCCTTTTGCTGCCCTCAAAATTACGAAAATGCAATCCAAAAATAAATTAACTAAAATCATTGCTTAATGGACTTATCAACTGTGGTGAATAGGATCAATAGAGTTCATTATCGATGGAGAATAGCCTCGACTTGAATCCGTAATCTATAGCCTCGAAAATCAAAAGAAAATGGCATTTCGGGAAAATCGCCCAAAATCTGTGATGGTACCCCTTTGGAATCTGTTAAAAATTGACCCGAAATAAATCCTCCCAAATTTTTGTTTAATGGACGTAATCTTTGTTGAAGAATAGTCTCAGGCCGAATTCGTGACCTATAGCCTTCAAAATCCAAAGAAAATGGCCTTTTGATGCCCTCAAAATTACGAAAATGCCATCCGAAAATAAATTGACCCAAATCGGTGCTTAATGGACTTATCATCCGCGGAGAATAGGATCATTAGACTTCATTATCAGTGGAGAATAGCCTCGGCCTGAATTCGTGATCTGTAGCCTCGAGAATCAAAAGAAAATGACATTTCGGGAAAATCGGCAAAAATCTGTGATGGTACCCCTTTGGAATCTGCCAAAAATTGACCCGGAATAAATCCTCCAAAATTTTTATTTAATGGATGTAATCTTTGTTGAAGGATAGCCTTAGGCCGAATCCGTGACCTGTAGCGTTCAAATTCCAAAGAAAATGGCCTTTTGCTGCCCTCAAAATTACGAAAATGCAATTCAAAAATAAATTAACTAAAATCAGTGCTTAATTGACTTATCAACTGTGGTGAATAGGATCAATAGAGTTCATTCTCGATGGAGAATAGCCTCGACTTGAATCCGTAATCTATAGCCTCGAAAATCAAAAGAAAATGGCATTTCGGGAAAATCGCCCAAAATCTGTGATGGTACCCCTTTGGAATCTGTTAAAAATTGACCCGAAATAAATCCTCCCAAATTTTTGTTTAATGGACGTAATCTTTGTTGAAGAATAGTCTCAGGCCGAATTCGTGACCTATAGCCTTCAAAATCCAAAGAAAATGGCCTTTTGATGCCCTCAAAATTACGAAAATGCCATCCGAAAATAAATTGACCCAAATCGGTGCTTAATGGACTTATCATCCGCGGAGAATAGGATCATTAGACTTCATTATCAGTGGAGAATAGCCTCGGCCTGAATTCGTGATCTGTAGCCTCGAGAATCAAAAGAAAATGACATTTCGGGAAAATCGGCAAAAATCTGTGATGGTACCCCTTTGGAATCTGCCAAAAATTGACCCGGAATAAATCCTACAAAATTTTTATTTAATGGACGTAATCTTTGTTGAAGGATAGCCTTAGGCCGAATCCGTGACCTGTAACATTCAAATTCCTAAGAAAATGGCATTTTGCTGCCCTCAAAATTACGAAAATGCAATCCAAAAATAAATTAACTAAAATCAGTGCTTAATGGACTTATCAACAGTGGTGAATAGGATCAATAGAGTTCATTATCGATGGAGAATAGCCTCGACTTGAATTCGTAATCTGTAGCCTCAAAAATCAAAAGAAAATGGCATTTCGGAAAAATCGCCCAAAATCTGTGATGGTACCCCTCAGGAATCTGTTAAAAATTGACCCGGAATAAATCCTCCCAAATTTTTGTTTAATGGACGTAATCTTTGTTGAAGAATAGTCTCAGGCCAAATCCGTGACCTATAGCCTTCAAAATCCAAAGAAAATGGCCTTTTGATGCCCTCAAAATTACGAAAATGCCATCCGAAAATAAATTGACCCAAATCGGTGCTTAATGGACTTATCATCCGCGGAGAATAGGATCATTAGACTTCATTATCAGTGGAGAATAGCCTCGGCCTGAATTCGTGATCTGTAGCCTCGAGAATCAAAAGAAAATGACATTTCGGGAAAATCGGCAAAAATCTGTGATGGTACCCCTTTGGAATCTGCCAAAAATTGACCCGGAATAAATCCTACAAAATTTTTATTTAATGTACGTAATCTTTGTTGAAGGATAGCCTTAGGCCGAATCCGTGACCTGTAACGTTCAAATTCCTAAGAAAATGGCATTTTGCTGCCCTCAAAATTACGAAAATGCAATCCAAAAATAAATTAACTAAAATCAGTGCTTAATGGACTTATCAACTGTGGTGAATAGGATCAATAGAGTTCATTATCGATGGAGAATAGCCTCGACTTGAATTCGTACTCTGTAGCCTCAAAAATCAAAAGAAAATGGCATTTCGGAAAAATCGCCCAAAATCTGTGATGGTACCCCTCAGGAATCTGTTAAAAATTGACCCGGAATAAATCCTCCCAAATTTTTGTTTAATGGACGTAATCTTTGTTGAAGAATAGTCTCAGGCCGAATTCGTGACCTATAGCCTTCAAAATCCAAAGAAAATGGCCTTTTGATGCCCTAAAAATTACGAAAATGCCATCCGAAAATAAATTGACCCAAATCGGTGCTTAATGGACTTATCATCCGTGGAGAATAGGATCAATAGACTTCATTATCGGTGGAGAATACCCTCATCCTGATTCCGTGATCTGTAGCCTCGAGAATCAAAAGAAAATGACATTTTGGGAAATCGGCAAAAATCTGTGATGGTACCCATTTGGAATCTGCCAAAAATTGACCCGGAATAAATCCTCCAAAATTTTTATTTAATGGAAGTAATCTTTGTTGAAGGATAGCCTTAGGCCGAATCCGTGACCTGTAGCGTTCAAAATCCAAAGAAAATGGCCTTTTGATGCCCTCAAAATTACGAAAATGCAATCCATAAATAAATTAACTAAAATCAGTGCTTAATGGACTTATCAACTGTGGTGAATAGGATCAATAGAGTTCATTATCGATGGAGAATAGCCTCGACTTGGATTCGTAATCTGTAGCCTCGAAAATCAAAAGAAAATGGCATTTCGGGAAAATCGCCCAAAATCTGGGATTGTACCCCTTTGGAATCTGTTAAAAATTGCCCCGGAATAAATCCTCCCAAATTTTTGTTTAATGGACGTAATCTTTGTTGAAGAATAGTCTCAGGCCGAATCCGTGACCTATAGCCTTCAAAATCCAAAGAAAATGGCCTTTTGATGCCCTAAAAATTACGAAAATGCCATCCGAAAATAAATTGAGCCAAATCGGTGCTTAATGGACTTATCATCCCCGGAGAATAGGATCATTAGACTTCATTATCGGTGGAGAATAGCCCGGCCTGAATCCGTGATCTGTAGCCTCGAGAATCTAAGGAAAATGACATTTCGGGGAAATCGGCAAAAATCTGTGATGGTACCCCTTTGGAATCTGCCAAAAATTGACCTGGAATAAATCCTCCAAAATTTTTATTTAATGGACGTAATCTTTGTTGAAGGATAGCCTTAGGCCGAATCCGTGACCTGTAGCGTTCAAATTCCAGAGAAAATGGCCTTTTGCTGCCCTCAAAATTACGAAAATGCAATCCAAAAATAAATTAACTAAAATCAGTGCTTAATGGACTTATCAACTGTGGTGAATAGGATCAATAGAGTTCATTATCGATGGAGAATAGCCTCGACTTGAATCTGTAATCTATAGCCTCGAAAATCAAAAGAAAATGGCATTTCGGGAAAATCGCCCAAAATCTGTGATGGTACCCCTTTGGAATCTGTTAAAAATTGACCCGGAATAAATCCTCCCAAATTTTTGTTTAATAAACGTAATCTTTGTTGAAGAATAGTCTCAGGCCGAATCCGTGACCTATAGCCTTCAAAATCCAAAGAAAATGGCCTTTTGATGCCCTCAAAATTACGAAAAATACCATCCGAAAATAAATTGACCCAAATCGGTGCTTAATGGACTTATCATCCGAGGAGAATAGGATCATTAGACTTCATTATCGGTGGAGAATAGCCCGGCCTGAATCCGTGATCTGTAGCCTCGAGAATCTAAAGAAAATGACATTTCAGGAAAATCGGCAAAAATCTGTGATGGTACCCCTTTGGAATCTGCCAAAAATTGACCCGGAATAAATCCTCCAAAATTTTTATTCAATGGACGTAATCTTTGTTGAAGGATAGCCTTAGGCCGAATCCGTGACCTGTAGCGTTAAAATTCCAAAGAAAATGGCCTTTTGCTGCCCTCAAAATTACGAAAATGCAATCCAAAAATAAATTAACTAAAATCAGTGCTTAATGGACTTATCAACTGTGGTGAATAAGATCAATAGAGTTCATTATCGATGGAGAATAGCCTCGACTTGAATCCGTAATCTATAGCCTCGAAAATCAAAAGAAAATTGCATTTCGGGAAAATCGCCCAAAATCTATGATGGTACCCCTTTGGAATTTGTTATAAATTTATCCGGAATAAATCCTCCCAAATTTTTGTTTATTGGACGTAATCTTTGTTGAAGAATAGTCTCAGGCCGAATCCGTGACCTATAGCCTTCAAAATCCAAAGAAAATGGCCTTTTGATGCCCTAAAAATTACGAAAATGCCATCCGAAAATAAATTGAGGCAAATTCGTGCTTAATGGACTTATCATCCGCGGAGAATAGGATCATTAGACTTCATTATCGGTGGAGAATAGCCTCGGCCTGAATCCGTGATCTGTAGCCACGAGAATCAAAAGAAAATGACATTTCGGGAAAATCGGCAAAAATCTGTGATGGTACCCCTTTGGAATCTGCCAAAAATTGACCCGGAATAAATCCTCCAAAATTTTTATTTAATGGACGTAATCTTTGTTCAAGGATAGCCTTAGGCCGAATCCGTGACCTGTAGCGTTCAAAATCCAAAGAAAATGGCCTTTTGATGCCCTCAAAATTACGAAAATGCAATCCAAAAATAAATTAACTAAAATCAGTGCTTAATGGACTTATCAACTGTGGTGAATAGGATCAATAGAGTTCATTATCGATGGAGAATAGCCTCGACTTGGATTCGTAATCTATAGCCTCGAAAATCAAAATAAAATGGCATTTCGGGAAAATCGCCCAAAATCTGGGATTGTACCCCTTTGGAATCTGTTAAAAATTGCCCCGGAATAAATCCTCCCAAATTTTTGTTTAATGGACGTAATCTTTGTTGAAGAATAGTCTCAGGCCGAATCCGTGACCTATAGCCTTCAAAATCCAAAGAAAATGGCCTTTTGATGCCCTAAAAATTACGAAAATGCCATCCGAAAATAAATTGAGCCAAATCGGTGCTTAATGGACTTATCATCCGCGGAGAATAGGATCATTAGACTTCATTATCGGTGGAGAATAGCCTCGGCCTGAATCCGTGATCTGTAGCCTCGAAAATTAAAAGAAAATGGCATTTTGGGAAAATCGCCCAAAATATGTTATGGTACCCCTTTGGAATCTGTTAAAAATTGACCTGGAATAAATCCTCCCAAATTTTTGTTTAATGGACGTAATCTTTGTTGAAGAATAGTCTCAGGCCGAATCCGTGACCTATAGCCTTCAAAATCCAAAGAAAATGGCCTTTTGATGCCCTCAAAATTACGAAAATGCCATCCGAAAATAAATTGACCCAAATCGGTGCTTAATGGACTTATCATCCGCGGAGAATAGGATCATTAGACTTCATTATCGGTGGAGAATAGCCTCGGCCTGAATCCGTGATCTGTAGCCTCGAGAATCTAAAGAAAACGACATTTCGGGAAAATCGTCAAAAATCTGTGATGGTACCCCTTTGGAATCTGCCAAAAATTGACCCGAAATAAATCCTCCAAAATTTTTATTTATTGGACGTAATCTTTGTTAAAGGATAGCCTTAGGTCGAATCCGTGACCTGTAGCGTTCAAATTCCAAAGAAAATGGCCTTTTGCTGCCCTCAAAATTACGAAAATGCAATCCAAAAATAAATTAACTAAAATCAGTGCTTAATGGACTTATCAACTGTGGTGAATAGGATCAATAGAGTTCATTATCGATGGAGAATAGCCTCGACTTGAATCCGTAATCTATAGCCTCGAAAATCAAAAGAAAATGGCATTTCGGGAAAATCACCCAAAATCTGTGATGGTACCCCTTTGGAATTTGTTAAAAATTTACCCGGAATAAATCCTCCCAAATTTTTTTTTATTGGACGTAATCTTTGTTGAAGAATAGTCTCAGGCCGAATCCGTGACCTATAGCCTTCAAAATCCAAAGAAAATGGCCTTTTGATGCCCTAAAAATTACGAAAATGCCATCCGAAAATAAATTGAGCCAAATCGGTGCTTAATGGACTTATCATTCGCGGAGAATAGGATCATTAGACTTCATTATCGGTGGAGAATAGCCTCGGCCTGAATCCGTGATCTGTAGCCACGAGAATCAAAAGAAAATGACATTTCGGGAAAATCGGCAAAAATATGTGATGGTACCCCTTTGGAATCTGCCAAAAATTGACCCGGAATAAATCCTCCAAAATTTTTATTTAATGGACGTAATCTTTGTTGAAGGATAGCCTTAGGCCGAATCCGTGACCTGTAGCGTTCAAATTCCAAAGAAAATGGCCTTTTGATGCCCTCAAAATTACGAAAATGCAATCCAAAAATAAATTAACTAAAATCAGTGCTTAATGGACTTATCAACTGTGGTGAATAGGATCAATAGAGTTCATTATCGATGGAGAATAGCCTCGACTTGGATTCGTAATCTGTAGCCTCGAAAATCAAAAGAAAATGGCATTTCGGGAAAATCGCCCAAAATCTGGGATTGTACCCCTTTGGAATCTGTTAAAAATTGCCCCGGAATAAATCCTCCCAAATTTTTGTTTAATGGACGTAATCTTTGTTGAAGAATAGTCTCAGGCCGAATCCGTGACCTATAGCCTTCAAAATCCAAAGAAAATGGCCTTTTGATGCCCTAAAAATTACGAAAATGCCATCCGAAAATAAATTGAGCCAAATCGGTGCTTAATGGACTTATCATTCGCGGAGAATAGGATCATTAGACTTCATTATCGGTGGAGAATAGCCTCGGCCTGAATCCGTGATCTATAGCCTCGAAAATCAAAAGAAAATGGCATTTCGGGAAAATCGCCCAAAATCTGTGATGGTACCCCTTTGGAATCTGTTAAAAATTGACCCGGAATAAATCCTCCCAAATTTTTGTTTAATGGACGTAATCTTTGTTGAAGAATAGTCTCACGCCGAATCCATGACCTATAGCCTTCAAAATCCAATGAAAATGGCCTTTTGATGCCCTAAAAATTACGAAAATGCCATCCTAAAATAAATTGACCCAAATCGGTGCTTAATGGACTTATCATCCGCGGAGAATAGGATCATTAGACTACATTATCGGTGGAGAATAGCCTCGGCCTGAATCCGTGATCTGTAGCCACGAGAATCTAAAGAAAATGACATTTCGGGAAAATCGGCAAAAATCTGTGATGGTACCCCTTTGGAATCTGCAAAAAATTGACCCGGAATAAATCCTCCAAAATTGGTGTTTAATGGACGTAATCGTTGTTGAAGAATAGTCTCAGGCCGAATCCGTGACCTATAGCCTTCAAAATCAAAAGAAAATGGTCTTTCGTTGCCCTAAAAATTACGAAAATGTCATCCGAAAATAAATTGACCCAAATCGGTGCTTAATGGACTTATCATCCGTGGAGAATAGGATCAATAGACTTCATTATCGGTGGAGAATACCCTCGGCCTGATTCCGTGATCTGTAGCCTCGAGAATCAAAAGAAAATGACATTTCGGGAAAATCGGCAAAAATCTGTGATGGTACCCCTTTGGAATCTGCCAAAAATTGACCCGGAATAAATCCTCAAAAATTGGTGTTTAATGGACGTAATCGTTGTTGAAGAATAGTCTCAGGCCGACTTCGTGACCTATAGCCTTCAAAATCAAAAGAAAATGGTCTTTCGTTGCCCTAAAAATTACGAAAATGCCATCCGAAAATAAATTGACCCAAATCGGTGCTTAATGGACTTATCATCCGCGGAGAATAGGATCATTAGACTTCATTATCGGTGGAGAATAGCCTCGGCCTGAATCCGTGATCTGTAGCCACGAGAATCAAAAGAAAATGACATTTCGGGAAAATCGGCAAAAATCTGTGATGGTACCCCTTTGGAATCTGTTAAAAATTGACCCGGAATAAATCCTCCCAAATTTTTGTTTAATGGACGTAATCTTTGTTGAAGAATAGTCTCAGGCCGAATCCGTGACCTATAGCCTTCAAAATCCAAAGAAAATGGCCTTTTGATGCCCTAAAAATTACGAAAATGCCATCCGAAAATAAATTGACCCAAATCGGTGCTTAATGGACATATCATCCGCGGAGAATAGGATCATTAGACTTCATTATCGATGGAGAATAGCCTCGACTTGAATCCGTAATCTATAGCCTCGAAAATCAAAAGAAAATGACATTTCGGGAAAATCAGCAAAAATCTGTGATGGTAACCCTTTGGAATCTGCAAAAAATTGACCCAGAATAAATCCTCCAAAATTGGTGTTTAATGGACTTAATCGTTGTTGAAGAATAGTCTCAGGCCGAATCCGTGACCTATAGCCTTCAAAATCAAAAGAAAATGGTCTTTCGTTGCCCTAAAAATTACGAAAATGTCATCCGAAAATAAATTGACCCAAATCGGTGCTTAATGGACTTATCATCCGCGGAGAATAGGATCAATAGACTTCATTATCGGTGGAGAATACCCTCGGCCTGATTCCGTGATCTGTAGCCTCGAGAATCAAAAGAAAATGACATTTCGGGAAAATCGGCAAAAATCTGTGATGGTACCCCTTTGGAATCTGCAAAAAATTGACCCGGAATAAATCCTCCAAATTTTTTATTTAATGGACGTAATCTTTGTTGAAGGATAGCCTTAGGCCGAATCCGTGACCTGTAGCGTTCAAATTCCAAAGAAAATGGCCTTTTGCTGCCCACAAAATTACAAAAATGCAATCCAAAAATAAATTAACCAAAATCAGTGCTTAATGGACTTATCAACCGTGGTGAATAGGATCAATAGACTTCATTATCGGTGGAGAATAGCCTCGGCTTGAATCCGTGATCTGTAGCCTCGAGAATCAAAAGAAAATGCCATTTCGGTAAAATCGCCCAAAATCTGTGATGGTACCCCTTTGGAATATGTTAAAAATTGACCCGGAATAAATCCTCCCAAATTGGTGTTTAATGGACGTAATCTTTGTTGAAGAATAACCTCAGGCCGAATCCGTGACCTATAGCCTTCAAAATCCAAAGAAAATGGCCTTTTGATGCCCTCAAAATTACGAAAATGCCATCCGAAAATAAATTGACCCAAATCGGTGCTTAATGGACTTATCATTCCCGGAGAATAGGATCATTAGACTTCATTATCGGTGGAGAATAGCCTCGGCCTGAATCTGTGATCTGTAGCCTCGAGAATCTAAAGAAAACGACATTTCGGGAAAATCGTCAAAAATCTGTGATTGTACCCCTTTGGAATCTGCCAAAAATTGACCCGGAATAAATCCTCCAAAATTTTTATTTAGTGGACATAATCTTTGTTAAAAGATAGCCTCAGGCCGAATCCGTGACCTGTAGCGTTCAAATTCCAAAGAAAATGGCCTTTTGCTGCCCTCAAAATTACGAAAATGCAATCCAAAAATAAATTAACTAAAATCAGTACTTAATGGACTTATCAACTGTGGTGAATAGGATCAATAGAGTTCATTATCGATGGAGAATAGCCTCAACTTGAATCCGTAATCTATAGCCTCGAAAATCAAAAGAAAATGGCATTTCGGGAAAATCGCCCAAAATCTGTGATGGTACCCCTTTGGAATTTGTTAAAAATTTACCCGGAATAAATCCTCCCAAATTTTTGTTTATTGGACGTAATCTTTGTTGAAGAATAGTCTCAGGCCGAATCCGTGACCTATAGCCTTCAAAATCCAAAGAAAATGGCCTTTTGATGCCCTAAAAATTACGAAAATGCCATCCGAAAATAAATTGAGCCAAATCGGTGCTTAATGGACTTATCATTCGCGGAGAATAGGATCATTAGACTTCATTATCGGTGGAGAATAGCCTCGGCCTGAATCCGTGATCTGTAGCCACGAGAATCAAAAGAAAATGACATTTCGGGAAAATCGGCAAAAATCTGTGATGGTACCCCTTTGGAATCTGCCAAAAATTGACCCGGAATAAATCCTCCAAAATTTTTATTTAATGGACGTAATCTTTGTTGAAGGATAGCCTTAGGCCGAATCCGTGACCTGTAGCGTTCAAAATCCAAAGAAAATGTCCTTTTGATGCCCTCAAAATTACGAAAATGCAATCCAAAAATAAATTAACTAAAATCAGTGCTTAATGGACTTATCAACTGTGGTGAATAGGATCAATAGAGTTCATTATCGATGGAGAATATCCTCGACTTGGATTCGTAATCTGTAGCCTCGAAAATCAAAAGAAAATGGCATTTCGGGAAAATCGCCCAAAATCTGGGATTGTACCCCTTTGGAATCTGTTAAAAATTGCCCCGGAATAAATCCTCCCAAATTTTTGTTTAATGGACGTAATCTTTGTTGAAGAATAGTCTCAGGCCGAATCCGTGACCTATAGCCTTCAAAATCCAAAGAAAATGGCCTTTTGATGCCCTAAAAATTACGAAAATGCCATCCGAAAATAAATTGAGCCAAATCGGTGCTTAATGGACTTATCATTCGCGGAGAATAGGATCATTAGACTTCATTATCGGTGGAGAATAGCCTCGGCCTGAATCCGTGATCTATAGCCTCGAAAATCAAAAGAAAATGGCATTTCGGGAAAATCGCCCAAAATCTGTGATGGTACCCCTTTGGAATCTGTTAAAAATTGACCCGGAATAAATCCTCCCAAATTTTTGTTTAATGGACGTAATCTTTGTTGAAGAATAGTCTCACGCCGAATCCGTGACCTATAGCCTTCAAAATCCAATGAAAATGGCCTTTTGATGCCCTAAAAATTACGAAAATGCCATCCGAAAATAAATTGACCCAAATCGGTGCTTAATGGACTTATCATCCGTGGAGAATAGGATCAATAGACTTCATTATCGGTGGAGAATACCCTCGGCCTGATTCCGTGATCTGTAGCCTCGAGAATCAAAAGAAAATGACATTTCGGGAAAATCGGCAAAAATCTGTGATGGTACCCCTTTGGAATCTGCCAAAAATTGACCCGGAATAAATCCTCCAAAATTGGTGTTTAATGGACGTAATCGTTGTTGAAGAATAGTCTCAGGCCGACTTCGTGACCTATAGCCTTCAAAATCAAAAGAAAATGGTCTTTCGTTGCCCTAAAAATTACGAAAATGCCATCCGAAAATAAATTGACCCAAATCGGTGCTTAATGGACTTATCATCCGCGGAGAATAGGATCATTAGACTTCATTATCGGTGGAGAATAGCCTCGGCCTGAATCCGTGATCTGTAGCCACGAGAATCAAAAGAAAATGACATTTCGGGAAAATCGGCAAAAATCTGTGATGGTACCCCTTTGGAATCTGTTAAAAATTGACCCGGAATAAATCCTCCCAAATTTTTGTTTAATGGACGTAATCTTTGTTGAAGAATAGTCTCAGGCCGAATCCGTGACCTATAGCCTTCAAAATCCAAAGAAAATGGCCTTTTGATGCCCTAAAAATTACGAAAATGCCATCCGAAAATAAATTGACCCAAATCGGTGCTTAATGGACATATCATCCGCGGAGAATAGGATCATTAGACTTCATTATCGATGGAGAATAGCCTCGACTTGAATCCGTAATCTATAGCCTCGAAAATCAAAAGAAAATGACATTTCGGGAAAATCAGCAAAAATCTGTGATGGTAACCCTTTGGAATCTGCAAAAAATTGACCCGGAATAAATCCTCCAAAATTGGTGTTTAATGGACGTAATCGTTGTTGAAGAATAGTCTCAGGCCGAATCCGTGACCTATAGCCTTCAAAATCAAAAGAAAATGGTCTTTCGTTGCCCTAAAAATTACGAAAATGTCATCCGAAAATAAATTGACCCAAATCGGTGCTTAATGGACTTATCATCCGCGGAGAATAGGATCAATAGACTTCATTATCGGTGGAGAATACCCTCGGCCTGATTCCGTGATCTGTAGCCTCGAGAATCAAAAGAAAATGACATTTCGGGAAAATCGGCAAAAACCTGTGATGGTACCCCTTTGGAATCTGCAAAAAATTGACCCGGAATAAATCCTCCAAATTTTTTATTTAATGGACGTAATCTTTGTTGAAGGATAGCCTTAGGCCGAATCCGTGACCTGTAGCGTTCAAATTCCAAAGAAAATGGCCTTTTGCTGCCCTCAAAATTACAAAAATGCAATCCAAAAATAAATTAACCAAAATCAGTGCTTAATGGACTTATCAACCGTGGTGAATAGGATCAATAGACTTCATTATCGGTGGAGAATAGCCTCGGCTTGAATCCGTAATCTGTAGCCTCGAGAATCAAAAGAAAATGCCATTTCGGTAAAATCGCCCAAAATCTGTGATGGTACCCCTTTGGAATATGTTAAAAATTGACCCGGAATAAATCCTTCCAAATTGGTGTTTAATGGATGTAATCTTTGTTGAAGAATAACCTCAGGCCGAATCCGTGACCTATAGCCTTCAAAATCCAAAGAAAATGGCCTTTTGATGCCCTCAAAATTACGAAAATGCCATCCGAAAATAAATTGACCCAAATCGGTGCTTAATGGACTTATCATTCCCGGAGAATAGGATCATTAGACTTCATTATCGGTGGAGAATAGCCTCGGCCTGAATCTGTGATCTGTAGCCTCGAGAATCTAAAGAAAACGACATTTCGGGAAAATCGGCAAAAATCTGTGATTGTACCCCTTTGGAATCTGCCAAAAATTGACCCGGAATAAATCCTCCAAAATTTTTATTTAGTGGACGTAATCTTTGTTAAAAGATAGCCTCAGGCCGAATCCGTGACCTGTAGCGTTCAAATTCCAAAGAAAATGGCCTTTTGCTGCCCTCAAAATTATGAAAATGCAATCCAAAAATAAATTAACTAAAATCAGTGCTTAATGGACTTATCAACTGTGGTGAATAAGATCAATAGAGTTCATTATCGATGGAGAATAGCCTCGACTTGAATCCGTAATCTATAGCCTCGAAAATCAAAAGAAAATGGCATTTCGGGAAAATCGCCCAAAATCTGTGATGGTACCCCTTTGGAATCTGTTAAAAATTGACCCGGAATAAATCCTCCCAAATTTTTGTTTAATGGACATAATCTTTGTTGAAGAATAGTCTCAGGCCGAATCCGTGACCTATAGCCTTCAAAATCCAAAGAAAATGGCCTTTTGATGCCCTCAAAATTATGAAAATGCCATCCGAAAATAAATTGACCCAAATCGGTGCTTAATGGACTTATCATCCGCAGAGAATAGGATCATTAGACTTCATTATCAGTGGAGAATAGCCTCGGCCGGAATCCGTGATCTGTAGCCAGGAGAATCAAAAGAAAATGACATTTCGGGAAAATCGGCAAAAATCTGTGATGGTACCCCTTTGGAATCTGCAAAAAATTGACCCGGAATAAATCCTCCAAAATTGGTGTTTAATGGACGTAATCGTTGTTGAAGAATAGTCTCAGGCCGAATCCGTGACCTATAGCCTTCAAAATCAAAAGAAAATGGTCTTTCGTTGCCCTAAAAATTACGAAAATGCCATCCGAAAATAAATTGACCCAAATCGGTGCTTAATGGACTTATCATCCGCGGAGAATACGATCAATAGACTTCATTATCGGTGGAGAATACCCTCGGCCTGATTCCATGATTTGTAGCCTCGAGAATCAAAAGAAAATGACATTTCGGGAAAATCGGCAAAAATTTGTGATGGTACCCCTTTGGAATCTGCCAAAAATTGACACGGAATAAATCCTCCAAAATTTTTATTTAATGGACGTAATCTTTGTTGAAGGATAGCCTTAGGCCGAATCCGTGACCTGTAGCGTTCAAATTCCAAAGAAAATGGCCTTTTGCTGCCCTCAAAATTACGAAAATGCAATCCAAAAATAAATTAACTAAAATCAGTGCTTAATGGACATATCAACTGTGGTGAATAGGATCAGTAGAGTTCATTATCGATGGAGAATAGCCTCGACTTGAATTCGTAATCTGTAGCCTCGAAAATCAAAAGAAAATGGCATTTCGGGAAAATCGCAAAAAATCTGTGATGGTACCCCTTTGGAATCTGTTAAAAATTGACCCGGAATAAATCCTTCCAAATTTTTGTTTAATGGACGTAATCTTTGTTGAAGAATAGTGTCAGGCCGAATCCGTGACCTATAGCCTTCAAAATCCAAAGAAAATGGCCTTTTGATGCCCTCAAAATTACGAAAATGCCATCCGAAAATAAATTGACCCAAATCGGTGCTTAATGGACTTATCATCCGCGGAGAATAGGATCATTAGACTTCATTATCGGTGGAGAATAGCCTCGGCCTGAATCCCTGATCTGTAGCCACGAGAATCTAAAGAAAACGACATTTCGTGATCTGTAGCCTTCAAAATCCAAAGAAAATGGCTTTTCGTTGACCAAAAAATTACGAAAAATGCCATCTGAAAATAAATTTGCCAAAATCAGTGCTTAATGGACTTATCAACCATGGTGAATATGATCAATAGACATCATTATCGGTGGAGAATAGCCTCGGCCTGAATCTGAAATCTGTAGCCACGAGAATCAAAAGAAAATGGCATTTCGGGAAAATCGCCCAAAATCTGTGATGGTACCCATTTGGAATCGGTAAAAAATTGACCAGGAATATATCCCCCCCAAATTTTTGTTTAATGGACATAATCGTTGTTCAAGAATAGCCTCAGTCCGAATCCGTGACCTGTAGCCTTCAAAATCCAAAGAAAATGGCCTTTTGCTGTCCTAAATATTACGAAAATGACATCCGAAAATAAATTGGCAAAAATCACTGCTTAAGTGACTTATCAACCGTGATGAATAGGTTCGATAGACTTCATTATCGGTGGAGAATAGCCTCGGCTAGAATCCGTAATCTGTAGCTTCGAGTATCAAAAGAAAATGACATTTCGGGAAAATCGGCAAAAATCTATGATGGGCCCTTCGGAATCTGCCAAAAATTGACCCGGAATAAATCCTCCCAAATTGGTGTTTAATGGACATAATCGTTGTTGAAGAATAGTCTCAGGCCAATCCGTGATCTGTAGCCTTCAAAATCCATAGAAAATGGCTTTTCGATGCCCTAAAAATTACGAAAATGCCATCCAAAAATAAATTGACCCAAATCGGTGGTTAATGGATTTATCATTCGTAGAGAATAAGATCAATAGACTTCATTATCGGTGGAGAATAGCCTCGGCTTGAATTCGTAATCTGTAGCCACGAGAATCAAAAGAAAATGGCTTTTCGGAAAAATCGTCCAAAATCTGTGATGGTAACCCTTTGGAATCTGTTAAAAATTGACCCGGAATAAATCCTCCAAATTTTTTATTTAATGGACGTAATCTTTGTTGAAGAATAGCCTCAGGCCGAATCCGTGACCTGTAGCTTTCAAATTCCAAAGAAAATGGCCTTTTGATGCCCTCAAAATTACGAAAATGCAATCCAAAAATAAATTAACCAAAATCAGTGCTTAATGGACTTATCAACCGTGGTGAATAGGATCAATAGATTTCATTATCGGTGGACAATAGCCTCGGCCTGAATCCGTAATCTGTAGCCTCGAGAATCAAAAGAAAACGGCATTTCGGGAAAATCCCCCAAAATCTGTGATGGTACCCCTTTGGAATCTTTTAAAATTTGACCCGGAATAAATCCTCCCAAATTTTTGTTTAATGGACGTAATCTTTGCTGAGGAATAGCCTCAGGCCGAATCCGTGACCTGTAGCTTTCAAAATCCAAAGAAAATGGCCTTTTGCTACCCTCAAAAATTACGAAAATGCTATTCCAAAAATAAATTGGCCCAAATCGGTGCTTAATGGTCTTATTATCCGTGGAGAATAGGATCAATAGACTTCATTATCGGTGGATAATAGCCTCGGCCTAAATCCGTTATCTGTAGCCTCGAGAATAATTTTTTTTTGGCATTTTGGGAAAATCGTCAAAAATTCTTGATGGTACCCCTTTGGAATCTGTCAAAAATTGAGCAGGAATAAATCCTCCATATTTTTTGTTAAATGGACGTAATCTTTGTTGAAGAATAGCCTCATGTCGAATACGTGACCAATAGCCTTCAAAATCCATAGAAAATGGCTTTTCGCTGCTGTAAAAATTACGAAAATGCCATCCGATAATAAATTTACCCAAATCGGTGGTTAATGGATTTATCATTCGTGGAGAATAAGATCAATAGACTTTATTATCGGTGGAGAATAGCCTCGGCCTGAATCCGTGATCTGTAGCCTTGAGAATCATAAGAAAATGACATTTCGGGAAATCGGCAAAAATCTGTGATGGTACCCCTTTGGAATCTTCCAAAAATTGACCCGGTTTAAATCCTACCAAATTGATGTTTAATGGACGTAATCGTTGTTGAAGAATAGTCTAAGGCCGAATCCGTGACCTATAGCCTTCAAAATCCAAAGAAAATGGCCTTTCGCTGCCCTAAAAATTGCGCAAATGCCATCCGAAAATTTATTGACCCAAATCGGTGCTTAATGGACTTATCATCCGCGGAGAATAGGATCAATAGACTTCATTATCGGTGGAGAATAGCCTCAGCCTGAATCAGTGATCTGTAGCCTCGGGAATCAAAAGAAAATGACATTTCGGGAAAATCGGCAAAAATCTGTGATGGTACCCGTTTAGAATCTGCCAAAAATTGACCCGGAATAAATCCTCCAAAATATTTATTTAATGGACGTAATCTTTGTTGAAGAATAGGCTCTGGCCGAATCCGTGACCTGTAGCGTTCAAATTCCAAAGAAAATGGCCTTTTGCTGCCCTCAAAATTACGAAAATGCAATCCAAAAATAAATTAACCAAAATCAGTGCTTAATGTACTTATCAACTGTGGTGAATAGGATCAATAGAGTTCATTATCGATGGAGAATACCCTCAACTTGAATTCGTCATCTGTAGCCTCGAGAATCAAAAGAAAATGGCATTTCACGAAAATCGCCCAAAATCTGTGATGGTACCCCTTTGGAAGCTGTTAAAAATTGACCCGGAATAAATCCTCCCAATTTTTTGTTTAATGGACGTAATCTTTGTAGAAGAATAGTCCCAGGCTGAATCCGTGACTTATAGCCTTCAAAATCCAAAGAAAATGGCCTTTTGATGCCCTCAAAATTACGAAAATGCCATCCGAAAATAAATTGACCCAAATCGGTGCTTAATGGACTTATCATCCGCGGAGAATAGGATCATTAGACTTCATTATCGGTGGAGAATAGCCTCGGCCTGAATCCGTGATCTGTAGCCTCGAGAATCTAAAGAAAACGACATTTCGGGAAAATCGGCAAAAATCTGTGATGGTACCCCTTTGGAATCTGCCAAAAATTGACCCGGAATAAATCCTCCAAAATATTGATTTAGTGGACGTAATCTTTGTTGAAGAATAGCCTCAGGCCGAATCCGTGACCTGTAGCGTTCAAATTCCAAAGAAAATGGTCTTTTGCTGCCCTCAAAATTACGAAAATGCAATCCAAAAATAAATTAACCAAATCCAGTGCTTAATGGACTTATCAACTGTGGTGAATAGGATAAATAGAGTTCATTATCGACGGATAATAGCCTCGACTTGAATCCGTAATCTGTAGCCTCGAAAATCAAAAGAAAATGGCATTTCGGAAAAATCGCCCAAAATCTGTGATGGTACCCCTTTGGAATCTGTTAAAAATTGACCCGGAATAAATCCTCCCAAATTTTTGTTTAATGGACAAATCTTTGTTGAAGAATAGTCTCAGGCCGAATCCGTGACCTATAGCCTTCAAAATCCAAAGAAAATGGCCTTTTGATGCCCTCAAAATTACGAAAATGCCATCCGAATATAATTTGACCCAAATCGATGCTTAATGGATTTATCATCCGCGGAGAATAAGATCAATAGACTTCATTATCGGTGGAGAATAGCCTCGGCCTGAATCCGTGATCTGTAGCCTCGAGAATCAAAAGAAAATGACATTTCGGGAAAATCGACAATAATCAATGATGGTACCCTTTGGAATCTGTTTAAAATTGACCTGGAATAAATCCTACAAATTTTTGTTAAATGGACGTAATCCTTGTTGAAGAATAGCCTCAGGTCGAATCCGTGATCTATAGCCTTCAAAATCCATAGAAAATGGTGTTTCGCTGCCCTAAAAATTACGAAAATGCCATCCGAAATTAAATTGACCCAAATCGGAGGTTAATGGATTTATCATTCGTGGAGAATAAGATCAATAGACTTTATTATCGGTGGAGAATAGCCTTGGCCTGAATCTGTGATCTGTAGCCTCGATAATCAAAAGAAAATGACATTTCGGGAAAATCGCCCAAAATCTATAATGGTACCCCTTTGGAATCTGTTAAAAATTGACCCGAAATAAATCCTCCCAATTTTTTGTTTAATGGACGTAATCTTTGTTGAGGAATAGCCTTAGGCCGAATCCATGACCTGTAGCCTTCAAAATCCAAAGAAAATGGCCTTTTGCTACCCTAAAAAATTACGAAAATGGCATCCAAATATAAATTGGCCCAAATCGGTGCTTAATGGACTTATCATCCGCGGAGAATAAGATCAATAGACTTCATTATCGGTGGAGAATAGCCTCGGCCAGAATCCGTGATCTGTAGCCTCGACAATCAAAAGAAAATGACATTTCGGGAAAATCGACAATAATATGTGATGGTACCCCTTTGGAATCTGTTAAAAATTGACCAGGAATAAATCCTCCAAATTTTTTGTTAAAAGGACGTAATCTTTGTTGAATAATAGCCTTCAGGTCGAACCCATTTTCCTCTTCCTCGCTTCCCTTGCCAAAAACTCTCTGAGGCATATTATCAAACACCAAAAATCGATCTTACATAAAAGTAAGATCATGTGAAAAGCAAATGTACAAAGTTGGTGGAGATATCCTTCGGCCAAGTTGGTGGAGAAGATGGTGTCGATTGCAGTTCTGAACTCTCGTAATCTCTCGACGTCGGAATCGGAGATGAGTCCGGTGGTATTCGGGGGAACGTTGAGGAGAAGCACGCAATTCCGGCCGACGGAGTTGTAGTAGATTTCGAGCAATTGGGTGAGGTTTTTGGGGGATTGTGACTTGTGCCAGAACCACCCTGTTCTTATGGAGACGTCGCATTCTGCCGGCACCCAATCTGTTCCTGCCGGGTCTCCGGTGTTTAGATAGCTGCATTGGATCCGTAATTTTTTCAAATTCGCTGCAATTAGAGTTTTAATTATGTTTTTACAGTTGATAAACTCACTCAAGGTTGCTTCCGTTTCCGATGGAGAGCGCCGTCCGGTTGATGGTGGACCAGCAAGTGGTTCCGGCGAACCCATTTTCGTTGCCGACCCATCGGACGTCGGGGCCGATGTTGGAAAAGATATTCGCGGAGCTCTGTAACTCCTTTACCATGGCGAACCAGTCGGTGAAGTCGTATGACATGTTCGGCGCGTTCGAACCTTTTGCTCCGTCGAACCATATCTCCTTCGTTGTTGGTCCGGCGGTCCTGCAATCAATTTTCCTCCGGCGAGAAGTAAATTTCCAATTAATGGCCTCATTGGTCCGTTTATTTGGGTTTTAATACCTATATGTTATTTGATGTTATTGGGTCTTTAATGATCCGTTACAAGTGATTAATGAGTCACTAAAGCGGTCCTTTTATGGCGCTTTACAACCTTTATGGTTGGTTTATATCTCAAATTATGGGATAGAAAGAATTAAATTCTGACGCCCATAATTAATTTCTGACTTTCAGAATTAATTAATTTATGGTGTTCAAAGTATCAGTGGCGCAAGCTCCTCTCCTCTTCGCCGACGAGGCCTACGATTTCAAGAGCTCGATGCGGGACATCTTCGACGAGACCAATCTGGCGGTGGAGGGGCTCCTGGGCCAGGATTTCATGGGCCAGGATTTCATCGGCGGGGATTTTTTTCACCGGCGCGGTCGGGTCGGGCGACAATTTCGGGTTTGGATTCTCCAGCTGGAACCCAGACGAGTGCTTTCAAGACGCTTCGTTTCTGTTTGTTTGCAAGTTTGGAATCCCGGCCAGCTGTGAAGCTCCTCCGGCGACTGGAAACACTTGCCTCCGGTGACTTTGTTGGTCCGGCGGTCCATGCAATCAATTTTCCTCCGGCGAGAAGTAAATAACCAATTAATGGCCTCATTGGTCCATTTATTTGGGTTTTAATACATCAGTTATTTTATTTGATGTTATTGGGTCCTTAATGATCCGTTACAAGTGATTAATGAGTCACTAAAGCGGTCCTTTTATGGCGCTTTACAACCTTTATGGTTGGTTTATATACCAAATTAAGGGATAGAAAGAATTAACTTCTGACGGTCATAATTAATTTTTGACTTTTAGAATTAATTAATTTATGGTTTTCAAAGTACCAGAGGAGTAAACTGTCTAGTTCGCTGCCCGGTTTGCTGGAGAAGACCGGAAAGTCTTGAACATCTGTTCTTCAAATGTCCCTTGGCCACAAGATTGTGGTCGCTCATGGATCTAAATGATTTCATCTCCTCGGCCCCGACTGTGAATTTCAGTCTCTGGTGGCGACATGTTATGCTTTCTGAGCACCCCCAAACCCACATTCTCCTATACGTTTGTGTATTATGGAGGATCTGGAAGTCTAGAAATAAGGTGGTCTTTGAGCATGTCCAGCCTCATGCCCAGTCTCTCGCTCGTCAGTGTTTTTTTTCCTAGTTCGCGAACTGTCTTCCTCCCTTCCTTTGGTCCCTGCTCCGCCCCAGCCTTCCCGTTCTCGCCTCTCGTCTTGGTCCCCTCCTCCTGTTGGCTTTGTGAAGATCAACTTTGATGCTGCTGTTCGTCCTTCTGGGTGCTCGTCTGGTCTTGTGGTGCGCAGTTCAGATGGGCATGTGGCTCTGGCTTTAGGGTCTCTCCATCCCGGTATTGCTGATCCCTATCTTGCGGAGCTCCTAGCAGCTAGGGACGCCATCGCCCTTGTAGTCTCCAAAGTGCTGCCTCGGGTCATCTTAGAAGGAGATTCAGAGGTGGTGATTCGGCAGCTTCGTCAAGGTGCTCTCTCTGACTCCATTGGAGGTCCGGTGCTTCGGGATTGCTCCCTTCTCCTTTCTTCCGTCTCTATTTCTTTAGAGTTTAGGGCAGTTCCTCGGACTGTTAACAGTGCTGCACATAGAGTGGCGCAGAAAGCACTGTTACTCTCCCCTTTAGAGTTTTGCGCCTTTGACTTTGTGGGTTGGCTTCTCTGTTGTATTGGGTTGGGCAGGGTCGGGGTAGATTGTATAGGTTTTCTCTTGACATTTCTTGGAAAAAAAAAATCCATAGAAAATGGCTTTTCGCTGCTCTAAAAATTACGAAAATGTCATCTAAAAATAAATTGACTCAAATCGGTGGGTAATGGATTTATCATTCGTGGAGAATAAGATCAATAGACTTCATTATCAGTGGAGAATAGCCTCGGCCTGAATCCGTGATCTGTAGCCTTGAGAATCAAAAGAAAAAGACATTTCGGGAAATCGGCAAAAATCTGTGATGGTACTCCTTTGGATCTGCTAAAAATAGACTCGATAAAAATCCTCCCAAATTGGTGTTTAATGGACGTAATCGTTGTTGAAGAATAGTCTAAGGCCGAATCCGTGACCTATAGCCTTCAAAAGCGAAAGAAAATGGCCTTTCGCTGCCCTAAAAATTACGAAAATGCCATCCGAAAATTTATTGACCCAAATCGGTGCTTAATGGACTTCTCATCCGCGGAGAATAGGATCAATAGACTTCATTATCGGTGGATAATAGCCTCGGCCTAAATCCGTGATCTGTAGCCTCGAGAATAAAAAGAATTCGGCATTTTGGGAAAATCGTCAAAAATCTGTGATGGTAACCCTTTGAAATCTGTCAAAAATTGATCCGGAATAAATTTTCCCAAATTTTTGGTTAATGGACGTAATCTTTGTTGAAGAATACCCTCAGGTCGAATCCGTGTCATATAGCCTTCAAAATCAAAATAAAATGGCTTTTCGCTGCCCCAAAAATTACGAAAATGTCATCCGAAAATAAATTGGCCAAAATCAGTGCTTAAGTGACTTATCTACCGTGGTGAATTGGATCAATAGACTTCATTATCGGTGGATAATAGCCTCGGCTTGAATCCGTAATCGGTAGCCTCGAGAATCAAAAGAAAATGACATTTCTGGAAAATCGGCAAAAATCTGTGATGGTAGCCCTTTGGAATATGCCAATAATTGACCGGGAATAAATCCTCCCAAATTGGTGTTTAATGGACGTAATCGTTGTTGAAGAATAGTCTCAGGCCGAATCCGTGATCTGTAGCCTTCAAAATCCAAAGAAAATGGCTTTTCGATGCCCAAAAAATTACGAAATTGCCATCTCTATATAAATTGGCCAAAATCAGTGCTTAATGGACTTATCAACCATGGTGAATATGATCAATAGACATCATTATCGGTGGAGAATAGCCTCGGCCTGAATCCGAAATCTGTAGCCTCGAGAATCAAAAGAAAATGGCATTTCGGGAAAATCGCCCAAAATCTGTGATAGTGCCCCAATGGAATCGGTAAAAAATTGACCCAGAATATATCCTCCCAAATTTTTGTTTAATGGACGTAATCTTTGTTCAAGAATAGCCTCAGGCTGATTCCGTGACCTGTACCCTTCAAAATCCAAAGAAAATGGCCTTTTGCTGTCCTAAATATTACGAAAATGCCATCCGAAAATAAATTGGCAAAAATCAGTGCTTTAGTGACTTATCAACCGTGGTGAATAGGATCAATAGACTTCATTATGGGTGGAGAATAGCCTCAGCTAGAATCTGTAATCTGTAGCTTCGAGAATCAAAAGACAATGACATTTAGGGAAAATCAGCAAAAGTCTATGATGGTACCCCCTTCGGAATCTGCCAAAAATTGACCCGGAATAAATCCTCTCAAATTGGTGTTTAATGGACATAATCATTGTTGAAGAATAGTCTCAGGCCGAATCCGTGATCTGTAGCCTTCAAAATCCAAAGAAAATGGCTTTTCGATGCCCTAAAAATTACGAAAATGCCATCCAAAAATAAATTGACCCAAATCGGTGGTTAATGGATTTATCATTCGTGGATAATAAGATCAAAAGACCTCATTATCGGTGGACAATAGCCTCGGCCTGAATCTGTGATCTGTAGCCTCGAGAATCATAATAAAATGGCATTTCGGGAAAATTGCCCAAAATCTCTTATCGTACCCCTTTGGAATCGGTCAAAAATTGACACGGAATAAATCCTCCCAAATTTGTGTTTACTAGACGTAATCTTTTTTGAAGAATAGTCTAAGGCCGAATCCGTGACCTATAGCCTTCAAAATCCAAAGAAAATGTCCTTTCGCTGCCCCAAAAATTACGAAAATATCATCCGAAAATAAATTG
Source organism: Linum tenue (assembly GCA_946122785.1). NCBI lineage: Eukaryota > Viridiplantae > Streptophyta > Magnoliopsida > Malpighiales > Linaceae > Linum > Linum tenue. The sequence goes on along the minus strand of CAMGYJ010000009.1, from coordinate 47,905,203 downwards.
GCTCAAATCGGTGCTTAAGTGACTTGACTTATCTACCGTGGTGAATTGGATCAATAGACTTCATTATCGGTAGAGAATAGCCTCGGCTTGAATCCGTAATCTGTAGCCTCGAGAATCAAAAGGAAATGACATTTCTGGAAAATCGGCAAAAATCGGTGATGGTACCTCTTTGGAATCTGCCAAAAATTGACCCGGAACAAATCCTCCCAAATTGGTGTTTAATGGACGTAATCGTCGTTGAAGAATAGTCTCAGGCCGAATCCGTGATCTGTAGCCTTCAAAATCCAAAGAAAATGGCTTTTCAATGCCCAAAAAATTACGAAAATGCCATCTGTAAATAAATTGGCCAAAATCAGTGCTTAATGGACTTATCAACCATGGTGAATATGATCAATAGACATCATTAACGGTGGAGAATAGCCTCGTCCTGAATCCGTGATCTGTAGCCTTAAGAATCAAAAGAAAATAACATTTCGGGAAAATCGCCCAAAATCTGTGATGGTACCCCTTTGGAATCGGTAAAAATTGACCCGGAATATATCCTCCCAAATTTTTGTTTAATGGACGTAATCGTTGTTCAAGAATAGCCTCAGGCTGAATCCGTGACCTGTAGCCTTCAAAATCCAAAGAAAATGGCCTTTTGCTGTCCTAAATATTACGAACATGCCATCCGAAAATAAATTGACCCAAATCGGTGGTTAATGGATTTATCATTCGTAGAGAATAAGATCAATAGACTTCATTATCGGTGGAGAATAGCCTCGGCCTGAATCCGTGATCTGTATCCATGAGAATCAAAAGAAAATGACATTTCGGGAAATCGGCAAAAATCTGTGATGGTATCCCTTTGGAATCTGCCAAAAATTGACCCGGTATAAATCCTCCCAACTTATTGTTTAATGGACCTAATCGTTGTTGAAGAATAGTCTCAGGCCGAATCCGTGACCTATGGCCTTCAAAATCCAAAGAAATGGCCTTTCGTTGCACTAAAAATTACGAAAATGCCATCCAAAAATAAATAGACCCAAATCAGTGCTTAATGGACTTATCATCCGCGGAGAATAGGATCAATAGACTTCATTATCGGTGGAGAACAGACTCGACCTGAATCCGTGATCTGTAGCCTCAAGAATCAAAAGAAAATGACATTTTGGGAAAATCGGCAAAAATCTGTGATGGTTCCCCTTTGGAATCTGCCAAAAATTGACCCGGAATAAATCCTCCAATTTTTTTATTTAATAGACGTAATCTTTGTCGAAGAATATCCTCAGGCCGAATCCGTGACCTATAGCTTTCAAATTCCAAAAGAAAATGGTATTTTGCTGCCCTCAAAATTACGAAAATGCAATCCAAAAATAAATTAACCAAAATCTGTGCTTAATGGACTTATCAACAGTGGTGAATAGGATCAATAGATTTCATTATCGGTGGACAATAGCCTCGGCCTGAATCCGTAATCTGTAGCCTCGAGAATCAAAAGAAAATGGCATTTCGGGAAATCCCCCAAAATCTGTGATGGTACCCCTTTGGAATCTTTTAATATTTGACTCGGAATAATTCCTCCCAAATTTTTGTTTAATGGACGTAATCTTTGCTGAGGAATAGCCTCAGGCCGAATCCGTGACCTGTAGCCTTCAAAATCCAAAGAAAATGGCCTTTTGCTACCCTCAAAAATTACGAAAATGCTATCCAAAAATAAATTGGCCCAAATCGGTGCTTAATGGTCTTATTATCCGTGGAGAATAGGATCAATAGACTTCATTATCGGTGGATAATAGCCTCGGCCTAAATCCGTGATCTGTACCCTCGAGAATAAAAAAAAATTGGCATTTAGGGAAAATCGTCCCAAATTTTTGTTTAATGGACGTAATCTTTGTTGAAGAATAGCCTCAGGTCGATTCCGTGTCCTATAGCCTTCAAAATCCAAATAAAATGGCTTTTCGCTACCCTAAAAATTACGAAAATGTCATCCGAAAATAAATTGACCCAAATCTGTGCTTAATGGACTTATCATCCGCGGAGAATAGGATCATTAGACTTCATTATCGCTGGAGAATAGCCTCGGTCTGAATCCGTGATCTGTAACCTCGAGAATAAAAAGAAAATGACATTTCGGGAAAATCGGCAAAAATCTGTGATGGTACCCCTTTGGAATCTTCCAAAAATTGAGCAGGAATAAATCCTCCAAAATTTTTGTTAAATGGACGTAATCTTTGTTGAAGAATAGCCTCAGGTCGAATCCGTGACCTATAGCCTTCAAAATCCATAGAAAATGGCTTTTCGCTGCTCTAAAAATTACTAAAATGCCATCCGAAAATAAATTTACCCAAATTGGTGGTTAATGGATTTATCATTCGTGGAGAATAAGATCAATAGACTTCATTATCGGTGGAGAATAGCCTCGGCCTGAATCCGTGATCTGTAGCCTTGAGAATCAAAAGAAAATGACATTTCAGGAAATCGGCAAAAATCTGTGATGGTACCCCTTTGGAATCTGACAAAAATTGACCCGGTATAAATCCTACCAAATTAGTGTTTAATGGACGTAATCGTTGTTGAAGAATAGTCTAAGGCCGAATCCGTGACCTATAGCCTTCAAAATCCGAAGAAAATGTCCTTTCGCAGCCCCAAAAATTACGAAAATGTCATCCGAAAATAAATTGGCTCAAATCGGTGCGTAAGTGATTTATCTACCGTGGTAAATTGGATCAATAGACTTCATTATCGGTGGAGAATAGGCTCGGCTTGAATCCGTAATCTGTAGCCTCGAGAATCAAAAGAAAATGACATTTCTGGAAAATCAGCAAAAATCTGTGATGGTACCTCTTTGGAATCTGCCAAAAATTGACCCGGAATAAATCCTTCAAAATTGGTGTTTAATGGACGTAATCGTGTTGAAGAATAGTCTCAGGCCGAATCCGTGATCTGTAGCCTTCAAAATCTAAAGAAAATGGCTTTTCGATGCCCAAAAAATTACGAAAATGCCATTTGTAAATAAATTGGCAAAAATCAGTGCTTAATGGACTTATCAACCATGGTGAATATGATCAATAGACATCATTATCGGTGGAGAATAGCCTCGTCCTGAATCCTTATCTGTAGCCTTAAGAATCAAAAGAAAATAACATTTCGGGAAAATCTTCCAAAATCTGTGATGGTACCCCTTTGGAATCGATAAAAAATTGACCCGGAATATATCCTCCCAAATTTTTGTTTAATGGACGTAATCGTTGTTCAAGAATAGCCTCAGGCTGAATCCGTGACCTGTAGCCTTCAAAATCCAAAGAAAATGGCCTTTTGCTGTCCTAAATATTACGAACATGCCATCCGAAAATAAATTGACCCAAATCGGTGGTTAATGGATTTATCATTCGTAGAGAATAAGATCAATAGACTTCATTATCAGTGGATAATAGCCTCGGCCTGAATCTGTGATCTGTAGCCTTGAGAATCAAAAGAAAATGACATTTCGGGAAATCGGCAAAAATCTGTGATGGTACCCCTTTGGAATCTGCCAAAAATTGACCCGCTATAAATCCTCCCAAATTGGTTTTTAATGGACGTAATCGTTGTTGAAGAATAGTCTCAGGCCGAATCCGTGACCTATAGCCTTCAAAATCCAAAGAAATGGCCTTTCGTTGCACTAAAAATTACGAAAATGCCATCCAAAAATAAATTGACCCAAATCGGTGCTTAATGGACTTATCATCCGCAGAGAATAGGATCAATAGACTTCATTATCGGTGGAGAACAGACTCGGCATGAATCCGTGATCTGTAGCCTCGAGAATCAAAAGAAAATGACATTTCGGGAAAATCGGCAAAAATCTGTGATGGTTCCCCTTTGGAATCTGCCAAAAATTGACCCAGAATAAATCCTCAAATTTTTTTATTTAATGGACGTAATCTTTGTTGAAGAATATCCTCAGGCCGAATCCGTGACCTGTATCTTTCAAATTCTAAAAGAAAATGGCATTTTGCTGCCCTCAAAATTACGAAAATGCAATCCAAAAATAAATTAACCAAAATCAGTGCTTAATGGACTTATCAACCGTGGTGAATAGGATCAATATAGTTCATTATCGGTGGACAATAGCCTCGGCCTGAATCCGTAATCTGTAGCCTCGAGAATCAAAAGAAAATGGCATTTCGGGAAAATCCCCCAAAATCTGTGATGGTACCCCTTTGGAATCTTTTAATATTTGACTCGGAATAAATCCTCCCAAATTTTTGTTTAATGGACGTAATCTTTGCTGAAGAATAGCCTCAGGCCGAATTCGTGACCTATAGCCTCCAAAATCCATAGAAAATGGCCTTTTGCTACCCTAAAAAATTACGAAAATGCTATCCAAAAATAAATTGGCCCAAATCGGTGCTTAATTGTCTTATTATCCGTGGAGAATAGGATCAATAGACTTCATTATCGGTGGATAATAGCCACGGCCTAAATCCGTGATCTGTAGCCTCGAGAATAAATTTTTTTTGGTATTTTGGGAAAATCGTCCCAAATTTTTGTTTAATGGACGTAATCTTTGTTGAAGAATAGCCTCAGGTCGATTTCGTGTCCTATAGCCTTCAAAATCCAAATAAAATGGTTTTTCGCTGCCCTAAAAATTACGAAAATGCCATCCGAAAATAAATTGACCCAAATCGGTTCTTAATGGACTTATCATCCGCGGAGAATAGGATCATTAGACTTCATTATCGGTGGAGAATAGCCTCGGCCTAAATCCGTGATCTGTAGTAGGGGTTGCTATACGGTCCGGTTAAATTGGCCCAAATTTATCCAGTTCAGTCCGGTTTTTTTGAAAATATAAGGACCAAAGATTGGATTGGATACAGTCCGGTTTTGATCCGGTCCGGTCTTGACCCAGTCCGGTCCCAATTCGGTCTTGATTTTATATTGAGATTGTGGGAATTTGAGTGGCCTAAGGCCTAAAAGTAGGGCTGGGAAACGGTGCGGTCTGGTCCAGACCAGACCATATATACGGTCTACGGTCCAGACCGAGAGGCTAAAGTATAGACCACAGACCAGACCACAGACTATACGGTCTGGTCCAGACCACGCCTGTGCGGTCTGGTTCGGTCTGGTCTGGTCCAGATAGACCACACTCAACGAAAAATGAATAATTTGTTTAGTCAACCACACAAAAAATTGAACCAATAACCAAGAAAAATAATTGTTATTTGCCTTAAAACACTAATCCTAACATGCATGAATAATTTTGATACTCTAAATCTTAGTACATAACAAAGATACAAAGTAAAAGCATCTCAGCTTGCACCATAATGTCATAAACATTAACATAATGTCATATGGAGACACGATTATCTCTACTCTGTGGTTAAATGTGGTTGTGAATGAAGGAGGGAAGAGATTCACAAAATTAAGGTTGAGACTTGGGTGTCGTTGTGGGAGTTTGGAGAGTGGTCGAATGGGTTGTTAACACGTATTGACAAGTCAGTTGGGTCTACGGTTTGGTCCGGTAAACCGCGGTCTAGACCAGACCAGACCAAGAGATCAAATCATAAAATAATATAGGCTAAAAGGGTGAGGAGTTGGTTAAGTTTTGTACTAAGTGCAAAGGTTTGTGACCATTTATGCAAATTACCCTTAAGTTTTGGGTGTTAAGCTCTCTTATCCGGTCTTTATCCGGTTTTCTACCTCAAATCTAAGCCCAAAGATTGGATTGGATTGTTTACTATCCGGTCCCGGTCTGGTCTCGGTTCGGGTTATACGGTCCGGTTTCCGGTTTTCATCCGGTCCCGGTCCAAATAGCCAGCCCTAATCTGTAGCCTCGAGAATAAAAAGAAAATGACATTTCGGGAAAATCGGCAAAAATCTGTGATGGTACCCCTTTGGAATCTTCCAAAAATTGAGTTGGAATAAATCCTCCAAAATTTTTGTTAAATGGACGTAATCTTTGTTGAAGAATAGCCTCATGTCGAATCCGTGACCTATAGCCTTCAAAATCCATAGAAAATGGCTTTTCGCTGCTCTAAAAATTACGAAAATGCCATCCGAAAATAAATTTACCCAAATCGGTGGTTAATGGATTTATCATTCGTGGAGAATAAGATCAATAGACTTCATTATCGGTGGAGAATAGCCTCGGCCAGAATCCGTGATCTGTAGCCTTGAGAATCAAAAGAAAATGAAATTTCGGGAAATCGGCAAAAATCTGTGATGGTACCCCTTTGGAATCTGCCAAAAATTGACCCAGTATAAATCCTACCAAATTGGTGTTTAATGGACGTAATCGTTGTTGAAGAATAGTCTAAGGCCGAATCCGTGACCTATAGCCTTCAAAATCCAAAGAAAATGGCCTTTCGCTGCCCTAAAAATTACGCAAATGGCATCCGAAAATTTATTGACCCAAATCGGTACTTAATGGACTTATCATCCGCGGAGAATAGAATCAATAGACTTCATTATCGGTGGAGAATAGCCTCGGCCTGAATCCGTGATCTGTAGCCTCGGGAATCAAAAGAAAATTACATTTCGGGAAAATCGGCAAAAATCTGTGATGGTACCCCTTTGGAATCTGCCAAAAATTGACCCGGAATAAATCCTCCAAAATATTTATTTAATGGACGTAATCTTTGTTGAAGAATAGCCTCAGGCCGAATCCGTGACCTGTAGCATTCAAATTCCAAAGAAAATGGCATTTTGCTGCCCTCAAAATTACGAAAAATGCAATCCAAAAATAACATAACTAAAATCAGTGCTTAATGGACTTATCAACCGTGGTGAATAGGATCAATAGACTTCATTATCGGTGGAGAATAGCCTCGGCTTTAATCCGTAATCTGTAGCCTCGAAAATCAAAAGAAAATGGCATTTCGGGAAAATAGCCCAAAATCTGTGAAGGTGCCCCTTTGGAATCTGTTAAAAATTGACCCGGAATAAATCATCCCAAATTTTTGTTTAATGGACGTAATCTTTGTTGAAGAATAGTCTCAGGCCGAATCCGTGACCTATAGCCTTCAAAATCCACAGAAAATGGCCTTTTGATGCCCTCAAAATTACGAAAATGCCATCCGAAAATAAATTGACCCAAATCGGTGCTTAATGGACTTATCATCCGCGGAGAATAAGATCAATAGACTTCATTATCGGTGGAGAATAGCCTCGGCCTGAATCCGTGATCTGTAGCCTCGAAAATCAAAAGAAAATGGCATTTCGGGAAAATCGCCCAAAATCTGTGAAGGTACCCCTTTGGAATCTGTTAAAAATTGACCCAGAAGAAATCATCCCAAATTTTTGCTTAATGGACGTAATCTTTGTTGAAGAATAGTCTCAGGCCGAATCTGTGACCTATAGCCTTCAAAATCCAAAGAAAATGGCCTTTTGATGCCCTCAAAATTATGAAAATGTCATCCGAAAATAAATTGACCCAAATCGGTGCTTAATGGACTTATCATCCGCGGAGAATAAGATCAATAGACTTCATTATCGGTGGAGAATAGCCTCGGCCTGAATCCGTGATCTGTAGCCTCGAGAATCAAAAGAAAATGACATTTCGGGAAAATCGACAATAATCAATGATGGTACCCCTTTGGAATATGTTAAAAATTGACCCGGAATAAATCCTCCAAATTTTTTGTTAAATGGACGTAATCCTTGTTCAAGAATAGCCTCGGGTCGAATCCGTGATCTATAGCCTTCAAAATCCATAGAAAATGGCTTTTCGCAGCCCTAAAAATTACAAAAATGCCATCCGAAAATAAATTGACCCAAATCGGTGGTTAATGGATTTATCATTCGTGGAGAATAAGATCAATAGACTTTATTATCGGTGGAGAATAGCCTTGGCCTGAATCCGTGATCTGTAGCCTCGAGAATCGAAAGAAAATGACATTTCGGGAAAATCGCCCAAAATCTGTGATGGTACCCCTTTGGAATCTGTTAAAAATTAACCCTGAATAAATCCTCCCAATTTTTTGTTTAATGGACGTAATCTTTGTTGAGGAATAGCCTCCGGCCGAATCCATGACCTGTAGCCTTCAAAATCCAAAGAAAATGGCCTTTTGCTACCCTAAAAAATTACGAAAATGTCATCAAAAAATAAATTGGCCCAAATCGGTGCTTAATGGTCTTATTATCCGTGGAGAATAGGATCAATAGACTTCATTATCGCTGGATAATAGCCGCGGCCTAAATTCGTGATCTGTAGCCTCGAGAATAAAAAGAATTTGGCATTTTGGGAAAATCGTCAAAAATCTGTGATGGTACCCCTTTGGAATCTTTCAAAAATTGATCCGGAATAAATCTTCCCAAAATTTTTTTTAATGGACGTAATCTTTGTTGAAGAATACCCTCAGGTCGATTCCGTGACCTATAGCCTTCAAAATCCATAGAAAATGGCTTTTTGCTGACCTAAAAATTATGAAAATGCCATCCGAAAATAAATTGACCCAAATCGGTGGTTAATGGATTTATCATTCGTGGAGAATAAAATCAATAGACTTCATTATCGGTGGAGAATAGCCTCGGCCTGAATCCGTGATCTGTAGCCTCGAGAATCAAAAGAAAATGACATTTCGAGAAAATCGACAAATATCTGTGATGGTACCACTTTGGAATCAGCCTATTGCAAGAAGACTAGACAGAGGCCTAGTAAACTTGGAATGGATTGATAAGTTCTCAAACTGCACAATGGAAGCTTTCCCATGCCACTTCTCTGATCACTGTGCCATACAAGTATGCACTGTTGCTCCGCTTAAATCCCTTCCTAAACCATTTAGATACTTTGAATTCTGGGCAGATCACCCAAAATTCTTAGACATTGTAGCTGAGGCTTGGAGTGGTGAGCAATCAGGCAATCCTTTGCAGGTCATTCAGATAAAGTTGACTAGGGTTAAACAATCTCTGAAGCGGTTCAATAAGGAGATATATGGTGATTTACAGGACAAGGTTCGTGAAGCTGAGGCTGAGTTAGCAAAGGTTCAATTGAAGGCCTTTTCAACCCCCTCCTCTGAACATTTTGATGAAGTAGCTCGTGCAAAAGAGCACTTTGACCATGTTGCAAAGGCATATGAAAGTTTTGGGTGGCAAAAATCACGTGTATCTTGGCTTTCAGTTGGTGACCAGAGTTCCCACTTCTTTCACCAGGCGGTAAAGATTCACAACTCTAAGCGTGCTATAAGAAAACTGATTACAGAGTCTGGTGAGGAATTGTATCAGTCGGATCAGATTGTTGAAGAAGCAGTTGGGTTCTATAAAAAACTACTGGGGGAAGCAAATCAGGAAATTCAGCCTAGTAGAGATGAAATAGCTCAGTTGGTTAGACATCACATCCCTGCTCCTGATTGTGAGAGTCTTGTTAAGGAAGTTACAGCTGATGAAATTCGGCAGGTGGTCTTTGGATTGAATGCTCAGAAGGCGCCAGGTCCAGATGGCTTCTCTGCAGGCTTTTACAAGAGAGCATGGTCGATTATTGGTGAAGATGTGACACAAGGAGTACTCTACTTCTTTCAAACAGGTAACCTGCCTAGTGGGATCAATGCTACAGCTGTTTCTTTAGTCCCTAAGATTCAGAATGCTGATAATCTTAAAAATTTTAGGCCTATATCTTGTGTTAATCTGCTATATAAGATAATAGCAAAGATACTTGCTAGGAGGATTAGTGAGGTGATGCCTCTAATCATTAGTGCCAACCAGTCAGCTTTTGTTAAAGGTAGAAGCATCATGGATAACATACTGATGGCTCAGGAATTAGTAAGTGGCTATAACAGAATTGCATTATCATCTAGATGTGCAATCAAAATTGACATTATGAAAGCCTTTGACTCGGTTAGTTGGCATTATCTGTTTCATATGATGCTGGCTATGGGTTTTCCACCTCAGTTTATGGTATGGATAAGGACCTGCCTGCAAACAGCTCATTACAGCATAAACATCAATGGGGGTCTATGTGGTTTCTTTAGAGCTAGAAAAGGGGTTCGTCAAGGTGATCCCTTATCGCCATATCTGTTCACTATAGCCATGGAGGGGCTCACTTCTATGCTTATAACTGCTAGCCAAGCAGGCAAGATACCTTACCATCCCCAATGTAAGAAAATTAGCTTAAATCATATGTGCTTTGCTGATGACATTCTCGTCTTTACTACTGGTTCCTCTCATGCTATTCTTCAAGTGAAGGAGGTCTTACAACAGTTTTACAGATTATCTGGCCTTAACTGTAATCCTGCTAAATGTGAAGTCTACTTTGGGGGTGAGTCAGTCAAGTATAAGAATAATGCATTGGCGTTGTCTGGTTTCAAGGAAGGAGCACTGCCAGTCAGATATCTTGGTCTCCCATTGATGACAGGTAAACTGTCCTCAAGGGAGGTGGATATACTGGTGGAAAAACTTACTAAGCGAGTTAAATCCTGGAGAGCTCAAAAATTATCCTATGCTGGGAGGCTACAGCTAGTGAGTTCAGTTCTGATGGGAATAATACAGTATTGGATGCAGCTCATTGTCTTCCCAAAAGGTGCCCTGAAGAGGATCCAGCAGGTTTGTTCACAGTTTCTTTGGCATGGTGCTGAATCTGGGAGGGCCAAAGTGGCCTGGGAATCAGTGGCCTTGCCTAGGAAAGAGGGTGGGTTGGGAGTAAGGGATCTACTAGCCTGGAATCAGGCTTGTGCTATCAGAATGCTGTGGCTTTTCCTCATGAAGGCTGGTACTATCTGGGTTGCATGGATGTTGGCCTATAAGTGTAAACAAGGGGATTTGTGGAGTATGAAGGTACAGTATAGCAGCTCTTGGACTTGGAGAAGACTGCTAAAGCTCAGGGACACTATTCTGCCTTGGATTTCTCAGCAAGGGACTACTCTCTGCTGGGATTCTAAAGAGATGTCTACCTACTCGGTCCGAAGGGTTTGGGAATCACTTAGGAGGAGGGTGGCTACAGTGTCTTGGCATAAGCTTGTCTGGACAAAGCATTGCCCCCCGAGGTACAGTATAATAGCTTGGCTGATAATGAGGAATGCAATTTCCACCAGGGATAAGCTTCTGAAATGGGGGAAGATTACTAATGCTTCTTGCCCGCTGTGTGATACTGGAGTTGAGAGTCGTGACCACTTGTTTCTCGAATGTACTTTCTCACGCAGGATTGCTGACTTCCTGCAGTTCAGACATTTACATTACCGAAGTTGGGATGAAATGATACAGGGTCTATGTGATTTGTTGCTTAGAGATACAAGTGCAGGCGCCTGGCATGCTTTGCTGTGGTGCATGATCGTTGCTTTTATTTGGCGGGAAAGATGCAGGGTGATTCATGGCGGTGACAGGAGTTTGCCAGAGCAAGTTGCTGTTAAAATTCGTGAAGACCTACAATTTTTGGCTTGTGGGAATAGAGGGTTGAGGGATGCGCTTACTAGGCTACATTACTTATAGTTTTTTTCTGAGTTTAGTTGAGTTTTGTAGGTAGAAAGATATAGAAGATAGTAGAAAGATATAGCAGAGGCTTTGCAGGGGGTTTTCCCTCATTCGTTGTATGGATCTGATTTTCTGGAAATAAAGCATCCTATTCAACGAAAAAAAAAAAAAAAAAAAAAAAATCTGCAAAAAATTGACCCGGAATAAATCCCCCAAATTGGTGTTTAATGGACTTAATCGTTGTTGAAGAATAGTCTAAGGCCGAATCCGTGACCTATAGCCTTCAAAATCCAAAGAAAATGGTCTTTCGCTGCCCTAAAAATTACGCAAATGTCATCCGAAAATTTATTGACCCAAATCGGTGCTTAATGGACTTATCATCCGCGGAGAATAGGATCAATAGACTTCATTATCGATGGAGAATAACCTCGGCCTGAATTCGTGATCTGTAGCCTCGGGAATCAAAAGAAAATGACATTTCGGGAAAATCGGCAAAAATCTGTGATGGTACCCCTTCGGATTCTGCCAAAAATTGACCCGGAATAAATCCTCCCAAATTGGTGTTTAATGGACATAATCGTTGTTGAAGAATACTCTCAGGCCGAATCCGTGATCTGTAGCCTTCAAAATCCAAAGAAAATGCCTTTTTGATGCCCTAAAAATTACGAAAATGCCATCCAAAAATAAATTGACCCAAATCGGTGGTTAATGGATTTATCATTCATGGAAAATAAGATCAATAGACGTCATTATAGGTGGACAATAGCCTCGGCCTGAATCCGTGATCTGTAGCCTCGAGAATCATAATAAAATGGCATTTCGGGAAAATCGCCCAAAATCTCTGATGGTACCCCTTTGGAATCGGTCAAAAATTGACACGGAATAAATCCTCCCAAATTTGTGTTTAATTGACGTAATATTTTTTGAAGAATAGCCTCAGGCCGAATCCGTGACCAGCCTTCAAAATCCATAGAAAATGGCTTTTCGCTGCTCTAAAAATTACGAAAAATGCCATCCGAAAATAAATTGACCCAAATCGGTGGTTAATGGATTTATCATTCGTGGAGAATAAGATCAATAGACTTCATTATTGGTGGAGAATAGCCTTGGCCTGAATCCGTGATCTGTAGCCTTGAGAATCAAAAGAAAATGACATTTCGGGAAATTGACAAAAATCTGTGATGGTACCCCTTTGGAATCTGCCAAAAATTGACCCGGTATAAATCCTCCCAAATTGGTGTTTAATGGACGTAATCGTTGTTGAAGAATATCTAAGGCCGAATCCGTGACCTATAGCCTTCAAAGACGACCTTTCCACAATGCCAACAAAATTTCTGGACTGACTTGAGCGGGAGACGGAGATCGACGGGACGATAGGAACTGAACAGCCACAAGGCCACGACTGAGCTTGAGTTGACTAGGGACAGCGACACGCTCTGCGGCGGGAAGGCTTGACTGGCCACGAGATTCTTGACAGGTTGATTGAAGTCGCAACGGCCGTAGAAAATCTCCGGGCAGCAGGACTCTTGACTGGCCTGCGATTCAGGCGCTGCCAACTTGAGATTGTGGTTGGAAAGTCACGACGTCGAATTACCAAAACGCGACCGTGCTTCTTGACAAAACCTGCCTCCTCATTTTCACAAGCTGAACAAGAGTCACACCCACGATTGGGATTTGATTGAGACGCTCGCGGCGCCTGATATGATTCCGTTTGAGCTTGGATTTCTTGTTGCCAACGACGAACAAGACTTCGGTCTTAGAATGCATACATCACCAATCGAGAGGAAAACAAAAGTTCAGCCAACCGCTTGACTCTGGCTAGCTGCGGGACGGAGGAAGGAAACGAGGAGACATCAAACTGATGACATCGATGCTGCCACGGAGAGGCAACATATGTTGAGTGTTGACTACGGAAGCTCAAAACCCTACACAAGGGATCGAGTTTCGCTCTCATGCCATGTAGAATTTGATAACGCGGAATTGAAACGGACACAGAACACAAGGGATTTTTACGTGGTATCCTCGATCGATTGATCGAGACTAATCCACGGTGAGCTCGGAACGAGCTCACGACTGATATTTTATTAGAGACTACATTGTGACGGCTTGCTTACGACATGTTCGTAGCTAAGTCTTATATAGACATAGGGTTAAAACCCTAATGACAACCAAGTTTTTCCTTCTTTGACGAGGACAAGGAAACAAGGGACTTGGAGGACAAATAATTAATTATTTTTGACTAAATAATTAATATCCTCAACAAGAATCTACAAAAAATTGACCCGAAATAAGTCCGTCCAAATCGTCTTTAAAGAATAGCAGGATGAATCTGTGATCTATAGCCTTCAAAATCCAAGTAAAATGGCCCCTAGTAAAAACAACCCAAAATATTCCATAATCTTGTAACCTAGTACAGCAAGGCAACAACTCAATGGAGGAGAAGTGTATACTAATTACTAAGACATATATTAGGGATAAACACTAGTGAATCATTGGACAGAGATTATAAAAGGGCAAGCCAGACATGCATGTCTCCATTAACATGAAAAATACAAGATTAATTAATTACCTAATTAAATTGTGGGGTCTATGTTTTTGTTTGCAGTCGATCACGTTGCCAAGAAAAGGACACGTAGCGAATAAATACGCATGCAATCGAGGTTGGAATTTGGGGTCTCATAAAATTACAAAGCATAGCATTTCCAGTTGTGAGTAAACTTGGCTCCTAATATATAATTACTATATTTTTAACTCGCCATATTCTTCCCTAACTTATTCTCAACCCTTTTGCGGCAGCAAGCACCTGATATAGGCACACCAGGTCGTCGGTGTGGATCATGCCGATGTCTAAAGTGAAGCATATAACGTGCAGTATTGGTAAAGAGTAAATTTAGATGATGGTTTAGATAGATGAGATGATGGTATATAACGTAACAGGTCTTTACAAATATATATATATATATATATATATATTTGGAAGTTGTTGAATAATGTAGATGAAAAGAGACAAAATTTCACATCCAAAACTTGCAATTAATTATGTGATGCCAGGAGACGACTGGGTATGGGATTTGGACACAATCTAAGCACATCCATTGCAGACATATATATATATATATATTAGAAACACAATTGTTTGTTGTTGATCCCTCGAAGTCGAAACCATCTCATCACCAACCATCCCAAAACAACCAAATTAAAGAAGTCTCTCTCTCGGACTCGGAGGAAGAGAGACAGATCGAGAGGCCAGTCACGATCGAGATGGAGAAAAGCAACTGGCCAGCGCCAGCCTACTCGCTAATTCTCCTTCTCTTCTTCATCTCGACCTGCAGCTTCCTCTCAGCCTCAGCCGCCTCCTCCTCGTCGTCGTCGGTCCTAAACGATTCAATGATGTACTGGAACCACAGGTGGGTGCCACAGCACAGGAAGAAGGGCGGGCGCGTCCAGTACGTGACCCACAACGTCCTGCACTACGGCGCCAAGGCGGACGGGGTGTCGGACTCCACGGCCGCCTTCTCGCAGGCGTGGGAGGAGGCTTGCAAGTCGTGGAGGCCGGCCTCGGTGTACGTGCCACGTGGCACCTACATGCTGAAGCCCATCGTGTTCTACGGGCCGTGCCAGAGCAAGATGTTGTTCCACGTGGAGGGGAAGGTGGTCGGCCCAAAGCATTACTGGGAGTTCGGCAAGTCCGGGTTCTGGATCCTGTTCTACAAGCTGGAAAAGCTCACCATCCTCGGTGGGACTTACGACGCTCAAGGCTCGGATTATTGGGCTTGCCGGAGGAGCCAAAGCCAGTGCACTCAAGGGACCAAGGTACGTACGATACGATGTTGTCACGTACAATTTTAATCTTCGTACAAATCTAGCAAGCAGCTAAATTCGATCGACATGGACGTATAAAATTAATTAAAAATGGTGTCCTGTCCTGTCCTGTCCTGGTTTTTGCAGTCCATAACCATCATCCAGTCCCGAAACGTGGTCGTTAAGGGGCTCAAGTCGCTGAACCCGCAGATGTTCCACCTGGCAATAGACCACTGCCACCAGGTGCTGCTGAAGAAGCTCTACATCGAGGCCCCGTCCCGGAGCCTGAACACCGACGGGATCCACATCATGTCGTCGGAAGGGATCACCATCGCCGGGGCGGTCATCAAGACCGGCGACGACTGCATCGCGATCGGGCCGGGCACCAAGAACGTGCACATCCGCGGGGTCCATTGCGGGCCGGGCCACGGGATCAGCATCGGGAGCCTTGGGCTGCACACCCACGAGGCCGGCGTGGAGAACGTGTTCGTCACGGACTCGGTCATGACCCGGACCCAGAACGGGCTCCGGATCAAGTCCTGGGGCCGGAAGACCACCAGCTTCGTCAGGAACGTGCTCTTCCAGAACATCGCCATGGAGAATTCCTACAACCCCATCATCATCGACCAGAACTACTGCCCCTATAACAAGAACTGCCCTGGAATGGTAATCAATTAATTATTTATTTATTTTCTTCGATCGCCAACAAGAACAAGAACAAATTCTCTCTCTCTCTCTCTCTCTCTCTCTCTCTCTCTCTCTCTCTCTCTCTCTCTCTCTCTCTCTCTCTCTCTCTCTCTCTCTCTCTCTCTCTCTCTCGTATTTGAATTCTCACAACTAAGTAACTAACGTAATATCTATCTCCTGCACTGCAGGGTTCCGGCGTGAA
The DNA here is from genome assembly GCA_946122785.1 of Linum tenue. Classification (NCBI taxonomy): domain Eukaryota; kingdom Viridiplantae; phylum Streptophyta; class Magnoliopsida; order Malpighiales; family Linaceae; genus Linum; species Linum tenue. The sequence continues at coordinate 47,889,149 of CAMGYJ010000009.1, read as the reverse complement.
GATCACGGGAGTAACGTACAGGAACATCCACGGCACCTCGGCGTCCCCGATCGCCGTGAAGTTCGTGTGCAGCGCTAGCCGGCCGTGCACGGGCCTCCAGCTGCACAACGTCAAGCTCACGTACCACAAAGCCATTGCGTCGTCGGTCTGCACCCATGCCGGCGGCGGCGTCAGCGGTGTCGTTAGCCCTAGGAGTTGCTTCCGGAAGTGATCATCGCATCGCTACACCCTGGCGTGCCGTGGATCCACATCTAATTTCTTTCTTTGTAATGTAGCCTCTTTAATTATGATGATTTTGTTACCACCGAACCGATACTATTTTTTCCTAATCGAGTTTTTTGGTATTTCTTATGACACTAGTTGATGTACTTGTGAATTCACATTATGTGCCCGCCCTTTTCCTCCCTTTTCTTTTCCTTAGATCACTCAAAATATAAACAAGAAATCAAGATTTATATAAACAACATATTGTTACATAATTCGAAAACAAAATCCAATGGCTCAAATAAGTATGACAAACACCAAACAAGTCATCCTATTATTTTTTTTTTTTTAATAGGACGGAGCGAGACGGCGCTCCAACCGGTTAGTTTAACACAAAGCGAGAGGTCTGGATACCCATTAAATCATCGAGCAGTAGGTGATCATTCAACTCGGGGGAGGGTGCCGTGATCGCATGCTCACCCTCGCTAAGAGAATGCTCCAACGAAGCTAGATAGTCTGCTGTCACGTTCCCCTTAGGGATGACAACTTTGCCTATACTCATGGGTTTCTTACTATCCAACCCAATTGGGTTGGGTATGAAATCCAAATAGATGGATATGAGTAGAGTTTGATGGGTTTGTACCCATACCCATTTACTTTGGGTTGAGTTGAGTTTATATCAAATGGATTTGGGTTTGTACCCATGCCCAAATACAAATTACAGTTTGGTACCCAAACTTAATAGATATGCATATTTAGTACCTAAGTTTAATTTTTTTTGCATATAAGTCCTCAAAATATCGATGGAAAATTACGTTTTGGTACCTAAATTTTTTGGTCTTACATTTTGGTACCTAAACTTTTCAAGTTTTACAAATAGGTCCAATTTTTGCATGTGTAGTTAAAACACCCTCAAGTAAATGGATATCCATATCCAACCCATACCCATTTAGATTATGGAAGCAATATTCATACCTTACCCAAACCCATCTATAAACCCCCAAATCTATATGCACTTCACTCATACTCAATCCGTTATCAATGGGTCTACTTAGGTTTGGATATAATTACCCATGGGTGGGTAATTTGCCATCCTAGTTCCCCTCCCTGAAAACGAATAAGAAACGAATTTGTGGATCCGAGAACCATTTTAATAGCTCCAGCTTAATTAAGTGTAAACCCCACTTCTTGCACTCAAAAATTCCTTCTCCTAGACCACAAGTTCAACAAATAACGGGTCGGAAATCTTTTCCCTTCATTTCTTCTTCTTCCATCTCTTCGCTCTGCAGTGCAAAAAGGGCCCAAATGGGGTCATGGACAAGTAGAAACCCAAATTGAAGTGTACAAAGACTCGGAACTAGCCCATGGACAAGCTGCCAGGTCACGCCTAATGGGCTCTGATTTATACATTAGGCTGTGCTTAGCGTGCTACCTAATACTACCAGATCTAACATAATTTTCTTCCAACAACTTGAGTTATTAGAACAAACTGGTTTATGATAGAAAATGATTCTATCTAGGGATGGCAACAAAACCCGAACCCACGGGTACCCACCCAACCCAACCCGGTCAACGCGGGTAAAATTCGTGTTGACGGGTTTGGGCCGGGTTGGTTTGAGTTTAGGTAAACCCGGCCCATGGGTACCTGCCCACACTCATATAATTAATTTTCTCGGTATATTTAATATTCTAAACAACTAATCTTATTTATGTTTGTGGAGACATGTCTAATTTTTTCTTTCTAATTGTGTAGAATGAAGTTGATGTTATCGAGTGGAGAGTGAAGAAACTTAATTGAAAGAAAGAAACTTTCAATTAATCATGTTATTTATGGATAATTTGTGATTGGCTTCAATTTTCTTGAGTTTTCTAGATTGGTGTTGAACAATTTGTATAGCTAATTTGTGATTTGCTTGAATTTTCTATAATGATGTTTTATATATGGATAATTGTATTGAGAGATTGATATTTGACTTTAATTTTGATAGGAACTTGTTATTGTAAATTTTTTACGACCAAAAATCGTGGGTACCCATGAACCCACGGATACCCAGCGGGTTGGGTTAGATTTGAGTTTTTCAAACCCAGTGGATTTTACCCCTGTTTTTTTCACGGATAAACTCATGAATTTGAATTTGGGTTTGACAAAACCCGGCCCAACCCGACCCATTGCCATCCCTAATTCTATCGTCATTTATAAAAATTGAAAAAAGTGAAGAAAAATGAGAAGTGGTTATGAAAATTACATTTAAAATAATTAGTGGTTGTCGTTTTGTGGGCCGTGCAACATGGCAACATGGACTTTTTGCTGCCGTTTTGAAAACGGCAAAAGGGCCAAAGGAAGGGTAGAGAGAGAGGTGGAAGGAAAGGGAGATTTCAAAGAGCACTATGTAACATGGACCCCATGTCACCAACATGAAGTCACTTGTTATAAAAAAGGTAAATACAATTTAATATCCAAACTTTTTATTTTAAACAATATAATATCCAAACTTTTTTGAAAACAATCTAATATCCAAATCGTTAACTTTCTGTCTGTTTGACCGTTAGTTGACACTTCAAAAAAGTTCGAAGTACGACACTTCATCAATATCCATCGATATCTTCTCTAAAAAGACACCAACATATCGTAGTTTCGAACCCGAGAAGTCCATGACTCCACCATGATGGTATAGAATATCTAAATATTCAGTCATTTGCAATGCCAAAACAAGAAAACAAAGTTGTATTGTGACAATTTCCCCTAAACAAAGCTTTTTGAAGTGTCAACTAACGGTTAAACGAACGGAAAGTTGACGATTTGGGTATTAGATTGTTTTCGAAAAGGTTTGACTATTATATTGTTTAAAATGAAAGGTTTGGATATTAAATTGTATTTACCCTTTAAAAAAAAATCGAATTGGACAAACCTAAAATATCAACCACAAGTATGTATTTCTATGGCAAAAAAAACCCCACAAGTATGTATTTATTGGCAACAGCAGAGTCAAAAAGACATGGGATATAATCGACATTATAGTTCTTGTAGTGTTTATTATGTTTGTTCAAACGAAAATTTATAGGATGTGAAGATCCCTTGGCTCTTATTTCATGTGCACCAACTTATCTTTAGTATTGTGCTTGAAGAGTAATGAAGATCGTGCACTTCTATTGCTTATTATACACTAATCTATCGCTGATACTGAGGGTTACTCGGATTTAAATGCACAACCCTTATAATACCATGGTCATATGATCGGGTTTCACTTTAAGACCTCAAGTTATAATAAGAGATCATCATATTATCTGTTTACGCATATTTAATTTATACCTTGCATACAATCAAACAACCAAGAACTTATCGATATTATTAATCGACCCTCTACATAGTTTCCGTCGTTGTTTGACTTGATCATAATTTGTACAAAATAGGCCTAATAACAATTGAAATCTTGTGAGCTGGGACCAAGGATGCAGAGTGTGCTTATTTCCATCACCGTAATAACCCAACCCGGCCAGGGATGGATGACCATGGACTTGGACATGAGCCTTCTGCCTTGCTAGTTGCTAGGGCTTGGCTTATAGTTATTTGTAGTACGAGCTAGCTAAGCTTAGATATTTTCCGTGGGGTTTCTTTTAGAACAGTGATTTCTGTCATAAAAGAACAGTTTAATCAATGGCATGCGTGACTCCATAAAGAAGACTGCTTATTTGACTTGTTCCCATCAATTTTAACTTGGAAAGAAAATGAGGGGAAGTAGAAAGGAAGGGAAAGTGAAACATGAAAGCTGTGATGTGATCAATTATAAAAACATTTAAGCAAGGTTCATGCATGGAGTGGAGAAGATGAAGAACAAGAACCACCAATCGGTAATTTTGCCCAAACCCATTTATTATGGTTACTTGGTAGGTTATTGGTGTGGGTTTGGGTTAGGTATGGTCCGTATATGGATATTGTTTTCAGAATCTAAATGGGTATGGGTTGGATATGAATATCAAATTACTTGAGGCTGTTTTAACTACAAATACAAAAATTGGACCTATTTGTAAAACTTGAAATGTTTAGGTATCAAAATGTAAGACCAACAAAATTTAGGTACTAAAATGTAAATTTTCATCGATATTTTGAGGACTTATATACAAAAAATAAATTTAGGTACTAAATATACATATCTATTAAGTTTAGGTACCAAACTGTAATTTGTATTAGGACATGGATACAAACCCAAATCAATTTGTTAAAAATCCAACTCAATCCAATAGTAAATGGGTATGAGTACAAACCCATCGAACTCTACTCATCTACCATCTATTTGGATTTCATACCCAACCCAATTGGGTTAGATAGTAAAATATCCGTAGATATAGGCAAAATTGTCATCCCTAATTGTATTCATACAAGTGCAAACTTCAAACTTGTATCAATTGGCTTTTGTTTAAAGCGATGTTTAATAAATGATATAAAATTCATAATCAAACAACTAACAACAAATCGAGTAATTGAAAACAACTACTTCGAAAGGAACTGATTAGATACAAACTATATGAAATATAAATGGATTGTAATTATCATCCTCTCTTATCTAATTATTATCCTTTATTCCAATCGAGATGTATATTGTCTATCTACTTTGACGATAAAAGCAAAAACACATACATATACACCCACTTTTGCTGAGTTCCTCAATAATTACTTATGGCTGTTTCATACGAATGTGCAATGGCGGGCCTAACAAGTTTGCTATCTCTACTACCTAGACCCCAAAACCAGGAAAGGAACACAAGTTTCTACTCACCTTTCCATTTATTTTCCACTTATAGTCCAAGTAAAGATTACAAATTTCCCAGACAATAGAAAATTGTGAGGTTGGTTATGCCATTAGAGTTTGGCTTGGGGCAATTGGCGAATTCTAATAAATATTTTCGCCTTCATGGTTGATGAAACTCTAAAACTAAATTACAAAGTTATCAAATACCACAAATTGTCGATTTCTTCATGTATTAGAGGCCATTGAAAAGATAGTTGCTTACGAAAAGTATTTCATGATGCAACAAGAGAATTTGTCAACATATTTGGGTACGATGATTGAGATGTTAGACTTTTAAATATAATGCTTAAAGTTCGAATATGCCGTCTTTTTTCAACTATAAATATTTAGATTTTTTTTATGATGTTACTTCATATAATAATTTGAATAACGTTTATATCGAATCGAATAGAATAAATAGATTTTCAATTTGGTAGTATATACATGAAAGATCAAAAGAAATTATAACCTTTCCTCTAGATAATTAATAAAATTTAAATAATTTAGGGGCCGTTTGGTTTTGGTGATATCTAAATCAATGCATTGTGATCAATACATGCATTGTAAATTGTAATATACATGCAATTAAGAAAATTATGTAATGTATTTTACATTGTTTGGCTTCAGTGATAGTTCTTTTAGTATTTAACAAATTATATTACTTTTTGTAGGAAAAATTACTTTTGTTCTTACTTTTATGAGAACATATATATATAATTAGGGTATAACTGGAACAAAAAATGAACCCAACAATCTTCTCAGAACAATTTCAACAATCTCTAGTTTAGTATAGATATTACTATCACTCCTTTTGAGTAATAGTTTCCATCACATCAACAAAAAAAAATGCATTGTTAACAATGCACACATTGTAACAATCTCAATTAAACTATCACCAAATCCAAGCGATCCTTTAATTAATTATATAAAAAAAGTTCAATAAGAAAGTTACCAAAAACTAAAAACAACAGGTTTGATTAAGGTTTGATTAAGGTTTTTTAATAATTAATAACTATGTCATGCCACAATCTTTACTTTTTGGTATTTTGAACAAAACCACAGGAAAATAGAAAAATAAGAGGAAAACATTTACAAAAGAAAGAGAAAGAGTGGAACCTGATGCCCTTTTTGATGTATGAGTGGGTGGTGGTCTTTCTCCCTCTCTCTCTCTCTCGTAAAGTTTTCCACCTTCTTTCATCTCTGTGAATTATTTTTCCTCCCTTTCCCCAAATCCATCCCCCCTTCTTTCACTTGTCGTTCTTCTGTGTTCTTCCTTCCCTTGCAGTAGGCAGATAAAAACCCTCTTCGTCTGCTCTTGTCATCATCAGAGATGATCTAATGAAGAAGAAGGTAACTGTTGTTTATGGGGTGGAACTGCTAAAGGAGACTGCTTCTTCTTCCCAAGAATGAATCTTTTTGCTTGTTTATTTGTTTTTTTTTTTTTTCCTTCTTTCAGTCTCTGGGTTTTGATTATATCCTTATTTCCCTTTTATGACTGTGAACTTAAGCTCTTCGATGTGCTCTATTAGGATGATTTTGAGAGATGGGCTTGGAATGATTTCTCTTCTTCTTCATTTCAACTATCTCCCTCTCTCTCTATGTTATTTGCTTTGATTTCTCACTGTAACTATCCGTTGATTTCTGTCTTCACTATTGTTTTGCTTGGCCACTCCATTTATCGATTCCTCTGCTCTTTTACCTGCTTACCTTTCCTTTCGCCCCTCCCCCTCTTCTTGTTAATTTGTGGATTCATCTAATCCGGCCACATAAAATAACACTCCCTCCAATACTTGCTTCTGCTAATCTCAGTCTTCTCCCTTATCTCTTGCTGCTTTGCTTGATTTTTCATTACATAAAATAACCCACCGCTCAACCCTCTCTATCACTTCTAATCAGTTGTTTATGATTATATCCTATGTTTGAATCGATTTAGTTTTGATGATTGCAGGCTGATGAGCTAGTTGAAGTTAAAAGTTTCATCCTTTCTTGATCTTCCTGATGTACACTTCATCTAGCTTGAAGAAGTAGATGCTGCTGCTGCTGGAGTTTTTTTTTTTTGGTTCAAACCAAGCATCTTTTTCTGTGTTTGGGTTTGGGTCCCCTCCTGTGGTGGAGAAGGAGTACTTTGTTTTGTTGGTAGTGGTGGTGGTGGGGTTTTGGTTTCATGGAGGAGTGAATGAATCAAAGCTGCCAATAATCAAATTAGCACAGTTTCTAGACCAAAGTTTGAAAAAAGAAGAAGAGAGAAGTAGATAAGTAAGCAGAGGAAGAGGACTTCATTTGATTTTGTGTACATGCTGAAGTTAAAGATAAGGAGGCCTAAGAGCAGCAGCTGCAACAGACGCTGCAATAAGGTGAAGGAGATCAAGACGAAGAAGCTGTTGCTTGTGACTACTGTTGTTGTGGCAACAACAGCAGCACAAGAAGAGAGAAGTTTAGCATCAGATGTTATCATCCATTGATCAAAACCTGCTTCAACCACCAGATCCCTCATCACCTCATGTTCTTCCCTCCCAATTCTCTATTTCTCCTTCTCCCTCCTCTACTTCTTCTTCTCCTTCCTCAAAGCCTTTGGTGCCTCAGCTGCAGCAGCCGGTCTCGTCGCCTGAGCTCGAGATAGAGGCAGATCTACCAAACCCACTTCATAGTTTCTCCATAAGGTAAAAGTTTGAATGAAAGCTGTAACATATATGTATAATTTTTAAACTTTGCCTTAATATTTTCTTGGTCTTTGTTTTAGACTTATGTTGAAGGATGAACAGTGCCAAGTAGATTTTTTTCTTCTCGCCCTCCCCTCTGATCTTCTTTTTGGCTGGACGCCATACAGCTTCTTCTCTCCTTTCGTATGTCGTTACTATTAAAAAAAATTCTATGGTGAATTTGTTGAGACTCAGATCCAGAGGGTTACATCTCTATGCTTACTTTGTGGCTCTCTGCCAGACATACCATGGGGCCTGTTCCATGACATATACCACCTCTAGTTTGGTGTCTAGTATTTTTCACTATTATTGTTACTAATCTTCAATTCCGGCCAATGGTAACTTTTGCTATTTTGGTAAGAGTTTCAACCTTCATGGCTTCCTTTTAATTTCCTCAAACCATTCTGCTTCTTCTTACTTCCTAATTGGATGCTGTAGTAGTTACTCTTTCTGCTTTCAATTTTTTTCATGCCCTTTCCTTTTTGCTTCATTCACAAAGTTGTAGGCTTGTGATTTCATGTCACCTTCTATTCGTTGGTTGCAGAGATTATGTGTTCACAGCACGAAGCAAGGACATCAAAACTAACTGGCCATTCTCATTGAAGAACCTACAGCTTTGTTTGAACCATGGCTTGACAGAAGTTTTGCCACCATTTCAGCCTCTTGATACCATAAGGAATCTTCAAAGTTTCGGCAGATCACGCACAGTTAAAGAACCACCCATTACTACCATCGTTGACAAAGTTAATACAAGCAAATTCAATAATAAGAAGAATGACGGGTTGATAGAGCCATCATCTGACGATACAGATATGGTTGTGAAGTTGACAGAGAAACAAGTTGATACAATAAGTTCATGTAGACATGCCGAAGTAGATGGTAACTCATTCCCATCTTTGACAACAACTGCTACTACTAGTGACGTAGAATCACTTCCCAAAGCATCGTTGAGAGCCTCGAAGAAGTGCAGGCTGGTAGTGAAATTTGGTGATCGTGGTGTCTCGGGAGAATACATTGCTTCAACTAGTACTACTGTTACGCCTATAGTATCTGAATCATCATCTATGATGGCTTCAAAAGTCTGCCCGGTGTGCAAGACTTTCTCTTCGTCGTCAAACACTACACTAAATGCTCACATTGATCAGTGCCTTGCTGTGGAGTCTTCTTCGACACTGTCCAAATGGAGAATAGATGATGATGATGATGATCAATCGAAGGTGGTAAAACATCATCATAGGGTGAAGCCGAGGAGGACAAGAGTGATGGTTGATATATACAAGACGGCTCCCCGTTGCACGTTGGAAGAGCTCGATCGACGAAATGGGAGGCTTTCAAGCTTGTCAACGGAGGAGGTTGATGATGATGAGACAACGTGTCTGGAAGGAAAAAGTGAGAGGTTAAAACCAGTTCGAGCTGAGAAAATTCTTGGTGATGTTGGACCGGTGTATATTGATGAGAGCGGGACCAAGGTGAGGATTTTGTCGTCCAAGTTTGATGAGGTTTCTCTAGTAGTGGCGAGAGTAGTAGGGGAGAGTGGGGTTCGGATGAAGAAGAACAAGAAGAATAAATGTTTGAGAGGAAGTAAAAACATGGTGGTTATGAAGAAGAGGAAGAGTCTTGTTCATAAGCATAAGAAGTATCTGAAACTTGCAGCTCAAAGCAAGAAGCTTTTCTCAGATAAAACGACTTGTTCTTCCCAGGTATGTATGTTTATTCAGCTTCCAGATATCTTGGAATGGTAGAATTTAGCTTAGATGCGCATGTTTTAAAAGTTCCATTGAGAGCAAAGGGGTTCTTTGTGAGTCATGGGTTGTTAAGATATGTAGATTATCGAGAATACATAGTTGGTGAAATTTCGGAATGCATACTTGTTGCAACATATGTAAGGTTTAGGCGAGTTTATTTTCATTCTTTCTGCAGATTCAATAGGCTTAGCAGTTGAACCTTTTTTTCCTATTTTTTTTGAATTTATGCTGATGAAACAGATTGGTGGAAACCATGAGCAGCCTGCCAATCTGAGAGCATTTTCTGATAAGGAGCTTCTTGCCTCTCAACAACAAATCACGCCTGGTAATAATTCCGGGAATCTAAGACCATGGGTTTGTTCCAAACCCAGAGGTATTCCGAAAAAGATTAACAACCACCACCAAGAGGGTCACCAGCAACAGCAACCTCCTATAAGAAGTCAATGGCATTCCCCTCTTGTGGAATCTGATGACCAGTCATTTCCTGTTGGCGATTCTAGTGAAGAGAGCACAGGTATTCAGAAGTTCACGAATCTTTCAGAGAATCTGGCTTTTCGTCACGAGAGGATTGAGAAGAACAAAGTCCAGCAGGAAGTTAGCATCAAAAGGAAACGTGGGAGACCCTTGTCTAGGAGGCCTGTCATTACTGGCAATGAAGATGTGGGGAAGTCTTTCAGTTCAATGAAGCAGAAGTTTGTCGAATCAAATAGACATTACCATTGTGATCGTTCGTTGAAACCGTCATATACTTGCAAGAATAACACGATGGGTAAGGTGTCAAGCGATCATTCTGTTGTTGAGGCAGGAAAGAAAAAGATTAAGAAAGGATCCAACTTTAAGGAGCCTCAGGTTCATTTGATCGATGGAAGACGGGATGAGTTGTTAGCAGGCAATAATGAGGTGGATCAACAACTTGATTTGATGCATGATCATAGAGAGTATCAACTTGAGAGTGATGTAGTAACTGAAGAACTGGCTTGTGGTGATAGTAATGCTATGACTGAATCCAGGCAAATTGAAGGGATTATGATATGCAATAACTTGCAAGGGAAGGAACGATTGGGTTTGAACAGCTTGGATTCTGTATCTCCTGGTTTTGACTCGACTAGAGAACTGGTTCATGGAGACGGCATTGTCAATGAATCACTGTCCAAGACTACAGATGGAATGCATGATGGTGCTAGTTTGAGTAAGTCCATTGACGCGGTATTTTATTCGGTGAAGGACGCTTCAAAACTATCTATGGAAGATTACAGGGGGTTTCTAAGTGGGTCTGACGCACCAACTGATTCTGCTGAGCCAGATTTTGTGAACGAACACGAAATGGAAATGGACACAGAATTTGATTCTGAAGAAGCTGAAGATGGAGGAATGGGCTCCTTTCCTGAGGTCGATCCAATTCCTATCCCTGGTCCCCCAGGCTCGTTCTTGCCAAGCCCCAGGGACATGGGAGGATCAGATGATTTTCAAGGGAACTCATCAGTGACCACCACCAGCCGAGCTCAGTCGTCTCTTGATCTTGGTAATGTTGTTGATAAAGATTCTTCAGAATCTCCTATTTCTGCTGCCTCAAGCATCTCCAACTCTACTACTGCAGCACACAATGGATGTGCGCTTGATTTTGTTGAAAGCAAGAGATCATTAGGCTCAACGGCTGTTACAAGTAGTGACATCGAGCCTCTTGTGCAAAATGAAGACGATCTTCCAGTGAGCAAGTCATGCATTTTAAAGGAGCTAAATATGAGATTTGATAGAAACCATCTCGATAAGGGATCATTCACTGTGAGAAATGATGATCATCATCAGCCATGTTGCTGTCAAAGGAAAGAGAGAGTACCACTTGCTCCAGCCAGTATTGTGCTGAACCAGCATGATTCTTCTTTGCTGCTTCGACGACGAAAAATGGCTGCTGCTTTAATGACGACAGATAATCCTGGTGGTGAACCAAAAGGCTGCAGCAGTTCATTGATCCCCGAGTCGTCTAGTACATTTGACACGAGAACTGAATATGCTCCTCCTGGCTCTTGTCCTACTTCAGGTGCTGATAATGTGGGTTTCCAGGTCATTAAACCTCATGTGATTCCCTCGATGGACTATGAATCGAGTAGTCCGTCAACTCCCAATCCAGTGCTGAGGCTGATGGGAAAGAACTTGATGGTTGTCAACAAGGAAGATGAAGCACCCAAGCCTACATATTTGCAGCAGCAGCAGCTGGCATTATTATGTCATCCTCAGAATCACTATTCGGCTGATCCTAAATTCCCAACGTTTGCCACAATTGGAAATGTCCTGAATCACGAGCCTCATTCATTGAACCAGATGGTTCCTCGTTCCCATTCATCGGTAGTTTTCCCTAGCAATCTGCATCATGTGAGTCCTTACTCGAACATTGGGTTGGCCAATGCTGCAGCTGTTCATCTACCTAATGGCATGTCCCGGAACTATCCTCCACAATGCAATCCACTGGCAACTAGTGCATACTTATCACCAGCTCCCCGCTGCACAAAAGAGGTTATCATCATCGATGATGATCCTGAAAGGGTGCATCCCATGATGGCCAATAAGCTTATTTCAAAATATGGTGAAGGCACTAGTATTAGAGAGAATAAGAACCATGTCATCTCATCAGGCAGCATGTACCTGCCAGGAGGAATGCAGAGTAATTATATCCCGATTCACATGCGCCCTAGCGCTTGCTATCCTCCCTCTCAAGAACACCATCATATCTCTCCCATCGGCGAATCATCATCACCGACTGTACGTGGTAACAGGTTTCATTTGGCAACTCCTAGTAACATTCGGTGGCCAGCAGTCAGTTCTGGAATGCTGCATCAGAGTCCATTGCAGGCTGCTGCGCCACCACCACGACCACCACCATCCTCTAACGGTATGCTGCCATCCTCGTCAGCGTTGTACTATTCTCCAAGCTTCTCATAGCGAAACGCCATGTCGATGATGATAATAAAGCTTTGTCCTCCTGCACCAGGTTTGCATTCATGAAACTTTATCTATCATTTTACCTTTGCAGTAGAAATCGAACGTTTGTCGTTGGGAGAGTTATTGTAGATGAAGTAACGAGCAGAGCTGAGATCGAAAGGAAAGGTTCAGTTGGTTGTACTGTTCTGATGTACTGAGAAATGGGGAAGAGAGAAGACAAAGCATAATTTTATGTAGCTTGGGGAGGATAGATATATAGAGAGAGGTACCCTTTTCCTTTGTTTTTTGCCTGTGTCAAAAACACTCTGAAGCCTTTCTTCTACAAGTTGACTGGACAATCAAATGTATAAGCATCATAAAAGCTAAAAAGTGATAGAAGAAAGAAGCCCATGAATAATATATAAGCAGCTTTTGACCCCTCTCTGCTGCAAGGAACCTTTGGCTTCAAAAAGTCGGTAAATTTTACCACTTTTACTGTTTTACCTATACATAATATGTGATGTCGTATGTCATGCATTTTCTTCTACTTTGTCATTTATTCTTTTACCTCATTGAGTACAAAGTTGTGCTTTCATGCTGATATCTCAATAGTCATTCCCAGACGCCAGCAGCAAATGTCTTTGCTATTTGCTGTATGCTTCAAAGTGCGTGGATTACACGTCTGTTTAGTTTTATGGCCCTTAACCCAAATTAGGCAAAGCAGATGATGTTAGGGCTAACTTGTTTGATCAGTTGAGTTACATTTTAGCGTATTCTTGAGTCTCCTATGACCTCCGCCGAAGAGAGTTTTGATGCAATATTTTAATGGATTATCATATCGGTTTACACCCATTTTCTTCTCAGACAAATCTACTATGTTATGTGTACCTTATTGAAATTGTAGTCAATTACTATTGCTATTACTATGGTAGGGGGGAGCAATGCATTATTGCCTTGGATGAAGGTAGGGTAGAGGTTGGCAAAATGCCTCCATTAATACCCTAACAAGACTGAGGTGACATTCTCTTGGTGATGATATAGTTGTCCCTGATACTAAAATAGTGAGAGTTTTGTTGTATTCCTAGTTCCTTTCAAGAAGAAAATGGGATTTAATCTTATATATATATCATGCTTGAATTAGCGAGATTTACAATTTGTCATTCATCATAAAAGATGAAGATTGAATCAAAATAACGATCATGAGGGAACTACATAGGTTAAATTTATTCACCTGGTAACGATGAAATGACGTTGTTAATTCACTACAAGTCATTGTTTTCTACCTTTGTCTTCGTGAGGAGGTGGGAGGGGGAGGTCGTTTTCATGAAGGGATGAAATTCGACTCAAAGGACAAAGACAAAGTCAAAGTGCATTGCATTTGCATACATATGATAAGAAGTGAAGTAGTGCAGAAGCAATGTGGCTGGCTGCTTTCCTCACACACAGTACATGTATTAGGCTGCCTTGGTTGATGGCGACCTTTTCCTTTGCTTTGCTGGCGCTACCCTGGTCTCCTGGCTGCTTCTTTGGCTTGGTGCCGTGTTGAAATTGTTACAAACTAATATATATAAGCACTACACTTGCAGAGAATCCTCTAGATGAACTGATCACAAATTAACAAGTAGATTCTTTGTTACAACGGAAAGAGCTCTTCATGCTATTTCCAGTTCCCATACCACATTTCCCCGCCTCTGTTTCTGATGCTCTGGTACTCTACTGCTTGGCAATGTTTCTTCGATTGTCATTTTCAGCTCGAGATTAGAGTGGGATTTTGCAACAGAGTAGGCCCAAATCAAAAGCTATTTCAATCACAATGGAGAAACATAAGCCAGAAATGCATACTGATTATTAGGTGTTAATGGTACAGAATATGCACTTCAACAATGCTCTTGCGGCAAACTGTATTAATTTCATCAAAACTGAGTCAACACCACTGCTCTCTTACTCTTACATGCTCTATTGCTCTAATCCAAAACCGGAATCAAACATCGTACAGAAACCCATGTATGTAGATAACTTGAGACCATTAAACCATACAAAAATTTCATCACCTTGTTGCCACGGCCGATGGAACCCATCTCCAGGAGATTCATCCACTTCACTCAATCACCAAATTCATAAGCAAGCAAGACAACAAATATGAACCATCGCCAAGGCTCAAAACAACTCAGCTGATCTAGCAGTAACTTGTCTAAGCTTCGAGTTCACCTTCCCGGGTGGTGCACCCAAAATGAGGCTGCAGAGAGCATCCCTGGCGATCTTGATATTCCGAAACGACCCCAAGATGTGGATCTTCTCGTCCGCCAACACGATCCTCGTCTTGGTAGCATTCTCGATGGAGAACTTGGTCTTCCCTCCTTTCCCCGAAAGCCTCCCGATGGCTCTTGACTTGTGCTCCCCCTTGAGCGTCTTCACATCCTTGATCTCGAACGAGTCGACGTACAGCTCGTCCATCCTCAGCAGGGCCACTGCGTCGATCACATCGAACCCCATCATGAAGGCATGGACGAAATCGGCGCACTTCTGCAGGTTGCTGATATCAGGGGTGTCTACTCTCGTCTTCAGCTCGACCTTCCGTGCCTTGAGGTTCATTCGGATGTCGATCTTCATCTGCTCGTAGACCGGTGTGTATATTTCCATCCACGCTTTCTTCAGCGGAGTGTATCGGTGAGGAGGGACGGAGACTTTCCGGAACTGGACTTTCCCGTCGGACATCTCGTGTGCCTTGAGCGGCTCGAACAATGGCTTCTCCGCAACAGGCGGAGCTACACCATCTATCTCCATAGCTGCTAGGTTGGTTTCTTCCCTACAAAATCGAACAATTGGAATCACAGAGAGAAAGATTACCCCTTTTTCTTGGAAATTTTCTCTTTCTAAACCCTCTGAAACATTCAATCAACACACTACCAAACCGTAGCGCAAACGAGAGACTGATAGACTAGCTTGACGGAAGGGAGAGATGAAGAGGTAGAGTGGTAGGAGAGGAGGGGCCTTACCTCGGAGAAAATGGAGGAGCAGCTGCTGGCTGGTGAAAGACAGCGGCGATGTGCGTTTAGTGCTTTGCTTGGAGGAGGGAGGCGAGCCGGCAGAATTAGGGCAAACTCTGGAAGATATCAGGGAAAGAGGGGAAAACACACCGTTTCGTGCAGCATCTACTACGTTTCGCGGGATTTTTATTTTCCGGGAAAAGAGGACTACTCTTGTTTTTGTTTAGACGGGCCATGGGCTGGCTAAATGCGGATAAGAGAAGATGGGCTTCTTGTGGGATTTATTTGGGTCGGGCCGACCAATTCAGAATCGCCCTCGAATCGAATCCTCGATTGGCTTCCTGTTGGCCGTGGGCCGTGGCCGTCGCCACGCACGTTGTGCCGATCGGGTTTGGTTACGACCGGTAACGAATGACTAGAAGAAGGTACTGAACTACTGACTGATTTCCTTCCAGACGAGACCCATGGATTCCTTCCCAATGTCGTCTGCTTAGAAATTATATTTGATAGAATGAATCTGCCTATGCCTTCACAACAAAGCAAATAGTACATTGCACAGAAAGGCTTATATAACAAAGATGATGATACCATTCAATGGGAAACCATTACATTTCATATCTCCATTCCAATCGTGAGAATAAGTACACATAAATAAAATAGCAATACATATATCATATGAGCATGGTGGTCTGGTTGTCCACCTGAGGAATTCAATCTAAATATTATCTGTACAATCAGTACACCAGCAAATTTCAATGCTTTGGCCACAAAAGAATCAGGTCATGATCATCAAAGTGTACACAAATCAAGCAATCTATAGCATATACTATACTGTTCCCTTCCTTTCCTCCCTTATACCTTCCCACCTAAATCCTTCACAGTTTCGTCATAAAACAAACCCCCCGTCATTATAAATCGCCCGTTTGATGATTCAAGACACCAACAACAGCAGCAGCGGGACTCAGAACCAGGGATCACTGCAGCCAAAGCCAATGCCCAGCTGGAAGAGCATCACTAGTACTTAGAAGCCTTTCCAAGCATTGAGGACTTCATGGAACACTTCGGCAATCAAATCCCTGTCTCCACACTGCAAGAAGGCACTGAAATCGTCACGAATGTCGTAGATCTTCCCAAACTTCACCAGATACCTCATGCAGCTGGCCTTCAGTCTAGGCAGTTGGTACAGTGCAGCACTCTGAAGCCTCTCAAGGACATTCTTCGCGTCTATATCTTCCAACAGGCTTATACCATGACCAAACAATGTCAGTCGATCAGACAGGATGGCCGAATTGTAAGATTTTTAATTAGTAAAGATCCTAACTTTTAACTAACTAACTAAGTACCTTTCGTGGCAAGCTTCCTTGAGGTCGGAGATGTCGTACTTGTCTGCTGCACGGAGCAATGCGAGGCGGTGCACGATGAACTCGTCGTGGCTGATGCTGCCGTAGATGTAGTTCATGAGGGCCTGGCAGGCCTCGATGGACATGTCGGATATGTTGACGGTGGAGAGCTCTTTCTCCTTGAGGTTGTGCGCGAACATGCTGCGGAACACAGGGGATCTCGCCGCCAGGACAGCTCGGTGTGCGGCTATGGTGCCGTCCGAGGCGTTGATGGTGATGTCGGTGTGGATGGCTTCGGTTAACATTCGAGCAAGGGACGAGAGCGCTGTCGCATTTGAACGTCTCTCCGTCAGGCCTTCTCCCCAGATTGAACAAGGGTCTCCTCCCTGAATGCATCAAGAAGAACTTGATTACAATGTTCAAAAGTATGTCCTTAAGGGTGCGTCACATTGGAAGTTCACTGAAATAGTTAAAAGGGAAACAGGGGAGTCCTTTCTTTATGCGGATGAGCAAAATGTGTCTACTAATTGTTCTGCTAGCATCAACCACAATAAAGAGGATTCGAGAAAGCATACTTCTGGTGATGCAGTCTTGAGGTCGAGAAATTCGACGTCGATGATGAATTTGCCAGTCAGTGGAACCTCAATCGCCCACACGAAATCGTCGTTGCTCTTTAGTTGCCTGTCTGTGATTTCTGCAGCAAGTCACATTGGAGAGAGAGACAATCAGTTCCATCCATCAATTGAACACCACAAAGCTTAACATGTAAAGAAGAATCAATACTAATTACTTATTCACTATCTCTTGAGTTCTATGCGAGTCTTTTACTCTTTTCACTGTGTCCCAGAGGAAACCATTTCGATTGAATGACTCAAAACTCTTTCATCAAGATCTTACACCATCTTCATAAAAATCCCTGAGCTTTGTCCAGACTCCTAAACCTCTAACACCATGCTAAGAAATGATTCATCCAACTACCTCGAGTCAGTAGAAAGGTCAATCATGAATTTATACCAGGATGAATCAAGGACTTGCGACCTCCAGCGGAGCAAACAACCCGAATAACAAAGGATGCGATGGGAGGATTCTCTCTGGTCAGATTGGATATCTCTGGATATAGTTTAACAAACAACACCCTGTTCTTCTCCACTGATAAATGCCTGCCAATCCAAATCGAGTGAAGATCGTTAAAAGACAAATCAATTATCTCATCCAGAATTCATTTCGTTTCGCCGTTCTAGGCTTGTTGCCATCCATCTTCATACCAGAGATTAGAGATCAAAAAGGTCAGGACAAAACGAAGTAATCAATGAGGAAGGACAGCGAAAGAGACAAAACGGAGAAGCAATAATTCTTATAATGGGCAATTGGTAAAAGTCCATTTGCTTCCATACTTCCTCTGAGCTCTGGCAGCTGTGTGACCATACTTGACAAGTTCGCCCAAAAAAGAATCCCTATCCCAAGTTTTCAGTTTGGATTGCCTTTTTGCCCATCCATGCAATTCAAAGCGAAAGAAAGAACAGACACCCACTTGGCAGCCATAGTAAAGCAAGTTTCTTACGACGAGTAAATAAACAGAAGAAGAAGAAGAAGAAGTATCATCAACCAAGCTAAGCAGGTTGCTTTCTGTGTGTTTTAAGACAACGGGGTAAATGAGAAAGTTAATTGGGCGGGAGTTACCAATTCCAGTTGCCGATCTTGAAAGGATCGGATTTGCGGTAAGAGCAAGAGGAGAGGTTGTCGATCCGCCATTGGGCGAGGCGAGAGGTGGTGTCGACTCGGTAAGCGGAATCGTTCATCCTAGCGAAGGCCAGAGCCGAGGTGATCTCATTGATGCAATCGAAGATCCTCCCGTCCAAGAAATACGCTCCCGCCTTTCCCAGGTTGCCGGAAACTAACTCTACCCTCCCGCCGGCTAAGAAGACAGTACTCGCCCCTGCTCGCGTCCGTCATAAACGCCCACAACACGAAGCGCGATCGTCGGAATGGATGATGTTTTTTCAGGGAGCAGATGAAATGGGTCTGTTTTAATTGGGGATATGGGAGAAGGGTTGGGGGGAAAGGGAGGGGATTTCCGATTGATTGTTGCTTTCACGCCATTGACGAACTCCCTTCCCTCTGTGGTAGCTCAAGAGTGAAGAAGACACGGCGTTTTTAAAAGAAGGAAATAAGGAAGGGAAAGGGTGGGTGGGTGGATTACACTGCACTCCTTGTGGAGGAAGGATTTAGATTCTTTGATTGGACGACTGCATTTTATTGGGGGAAGCTTCACGGTTACGGACGGTTGAAGAAGAAAGGAAAGAATTTTGGTTTTGGGTTTGCTTTTTCTGGGATTGAGTGCAAACTTTGGTGCTTTCAAGGAAAGTATCTTGTAGTTTGTCAGTGGGGGAGAAGGGTTTTGGGTTGGAAATGGGAGAAGAAGATTCAGAGTCGTCTCGTGGGGTTTGATTGGATTGAGTGAGCCCACTGCCCCACTCCATCCCCCACCACTGGATTCCCTTTCTTGTCCTTCAGACTTGCTACAATTTGCAGCATGGGTTAAATTGTTATGATTCATTAACTCCATTGTTTGCACTATTGGATTGCACATTCCGTGATCCACAACCGTGTTGTTTGATGCATGCAATGACAATTTAGTTGATAAATAAGTTGATGATTGCTAATATGCATATAGCTTGTAATATAAGTGTAAAAGCATAAATGATATAGTGCTTTCATATCATATCTATACCAAGTTCTTTTAGAATATTGTTGTTAATATAGCATTTTACTTATTGACCAAGTCATTTGTTCTTATTGATTAGCAAAGCACATCATCTAAATGCTCTAGCATGGGCCGGGGTGCAGCATTTGTTCCTATTGATCCTTATGGCTTATGGTAAAGTATATTACCTCACAGTCTTTTATGTATTTCGTTACTAAATTAATTGATTAGGTGGTTTTTTTTACCATTCATCGTCTATTTTTCAATCTATTATTATAGACTTCATGTAATTTAATAGCCATACATATTTATATAATTGAGCATATTATTATTGATAATAGTATATTTCGATTAAGGATCACTCGTAATAAAAACACAAAAAATAGGTCATGAAGCCTAGTGATTAGGTAATTTGGCAGGGTTTTATTCACTAATCCAGGAGGCAAGAAAAGTATCTAGTGGGGGTGGGACAGGGATTATTGTGTGCTGTATGGATGGATGATCTGCCTTTTAACACCTTCCCTATCTTGCAAGTAATCTCTATGTAAATGACTTCCCAATTAATCACAATCGTACATTTGTTTGGGAATCCAATTATGATTTGATTTACTATAATAATAATTTATCATTAATTGATGACTGCCGTTTGATCCAGGATTCCTTGAATCTTTTGTATGGGAATAAACTCCCAACGCCACGTTAACATTGATAATTTAATATGGTAGGGTACTTGTTGGGGGACAAAGGTGGGGGGATTTTATTTTTATTTTTATTTTTAAGAAAGGTGGGGGAGATTTAAAAGAGCCACTTGAATTTAATTTGTGTAGTGAGTGGAGTGTTCATTCTACTTCTCAACTAATATTGTGACTTTTATTATTTCCATCAACATCCTCAAATGGATGGGAGGTATTCAAAAATTACAATACCTGTTTTTTCGACTATGCTAGTGTTGTCAAGTTTTTATTTATGAATTGTATTTATTACCGAATTAGTCTAACTTACCTCTCGTATTCCTTTGTATTTATAAGATATACTGAGTTGTAATTTAACACTAACTCTCGACAACTACAACCAACTACAACCAGTAGTGTTGCATGTTGATCATATTAACTTCATGTGTCATCAAGTTGGGAAAATGGTTAACTCTCACTATATGAAGTCCATACAAAAGCCCCAAACGCAACTTTTGACAACGAAAACTTACACACAAAAAAGTATAATGACTCGATCGATAATTTTATCTTTGAAGATATTTTCTCCTATATTTTTTTACCACGAGTTGTTGATTTCTATGTAATGTATGCATAATTAGCTCATCCCCGATCCAACCAAACCAATCAATAGTGAAAACAAAAACAAAAGAAAAATGCGTGAGATATATATAGTGGATGTCACACAATAGTCAACATTTTACAGCAGAGAAATTAAAAATCAGTTTCTTACACCAAATCATTACCAATGAAACAAATCATAATCTCCCCATAAACACTTAATTAATCACAAGTAGGCACAAATTTGGAGGTGGGCCATTGGCTCCAAATTTTCTATATTTCTCCAATGTCACCCTCAATGGAATTGAGAGGTTGCTCAACAATAGGGTTAGATATTTTGGAATGGTAGTGAAAAATGTTCTAATAAGATTGGATAGTTGGCCTAGTTGCTCTAAAGACTTGGCCCCTCTGAAATGCATCATCAATAATAGATTTATTTGCAGTTAGCAATGAATTCGTATTTAATCAATCCATACACATTTGTTCTTCTACAAGTCTTGATGTTGCGGCTTGTGACTCAACTTTCAAACCCAAGATCTCATGGTTCATTTAGTGTATTGACTGAAATTGGGCCTACGTTGTGGTTGGGTTTGGTGGGTAATCAATTTCCAGATGACCCTTATAACCACCATTAACCACCTCCTTAACAACCTTAATACCAAATAAATTCATCATCAAGAACAACTAATCCTATCCGACACGACTAATTGTACCAAAGAGTAAAAACCCTTGCCTCCCCGAGATTTGCAAGGCCCATCAAGACTCACCCAACCAGTCTGGGCCCGCTTTTAATTTATGTAGGTCGGACTAAGGAATTCCTCGACCCAATAATAGCATGGAATCATTGGAAGGCCCGAAGAAGGGTCCATGGAATCATTTCTCTGAATATTCTGACCCGAAACGGCGCCGTGTAGTCGTACGGTAAACCACAAACGCGGACACTAGGTTTATATCGTTAAAGTTGGTCGCCGCAAAGGCCGAATCCCAAAAAACGTTCAACTCTATTCACTCAGCGCCAACCGGCGTCCCTCCCTCCCTTTCCCTCCGCCGCTCAACCGAACAAATTTGTCTTCCCGTTTACAAGTTCCCCATCAGCAGCGGAATAAGTCAAAGCTTCCTTCCGGCGGAAAATATTGAGCCATGTTGGTGAAAGTCAAATCGGAGCGCAACTTGGAAGCAGCAGCAGCTCCCGGAGCAGCAATCGGCGGGCAAAAGAGTATCCGCAGCCGCATTCCGGAGGAAGTAGTGGTAGATGAGAAGAAGCCTTCAACTTCTAAAACGGGCATTGTGATTGCTGATGATCCAGATGGAGTTCTTGTCGACGTCGTGACTTTTGCCGCCATTTCTGCTGCTCCTGCTCTCCCGCCGCCAAACAAGGCTGCGGCGGCGGCTGATTTGGACGCCACGGAGCACTCAAGTTCGTTCGAGGAAACGCTCTCCGACACGGATAAATGCAACAGCGAGGGGGAAGTGGAGTCGGAATTTTTCGGCGATGGCGATATTGCTTCTCCGTTCGATGCTTTCAGTAGCTTGTTCTACTCCAGGTACTACCTACTTCTCTGTCCATTGGAATGCTTTGGCTTAACGGTGATGATGAATTTGCAACTCGAATTGCTTTGGAGGGATTGCATTTTTTAGTTGGATGACCCAATTCAGTTCAGGACCAAGTTGGAATCGTTGGGTTTGGATTGTGATTGAATTGAATGTTACCATTTTTTTTTGTTTTGGGGGTATTAAGATGTTTCAAATTTAAAATTGGATTGATGAAATGTTTAAGGGGTCATAGTGCCAATTTTGTTCTGACAAGACCCTTAAGGATCTCTTAGTGTTCTTGTCAGCAAATCAGGTTAAGCCAGACTTTGATTTGATATTTGGATTTCTTCCTGGGGTTACCTTTCATATACTTCAAAGCTGTATTATGTAAAGAGTGAGTAGAACATCATTAGTCCATTATACCAACCTAGCGATTTCGAATTATGTATTTCGACATTTGAGATGGATGTGTAGGACACCCTTCACTGACATTCCTTTGGTTCTGGCCTAGGAAGAAAAAGGTATCTAATCACTGGAGGAACTTCATACGGCCCCTCATGTGGCGTTGCAAGTGGGCAGAGCTCAAAATCAAGGAGATTGAGTCTCAACAGATGAAGTATTCTGGGGAACTCGCAGCCTATGAACAGAGAAAACAATCTGGAGTCTATCAGTCAATTCCTGAAGGGGTCTGTACAAAATCTTTGCCATTTTTGAATGCATGTAACAGAAGAAAGTCGAAGAAGAGGCGAAAGAGAAAAAGAGTCGAGGACTCAATGGATATATCATCATCGTCGTCTTTCTTTCCTGATCATCCAATATTTTCTTACTTTGGTATGGGCTTCTAGGTATTGATGTACCAACTTCTTCTTGTTCCAATTTCCATTCACAGCTTTTCTCAAACAGTTTTTGATGTGCCATTACTGCAGAAAGCAAGAGGGCTACTGCAGATGGAGCTGCTATGGGTGATGACTTTGATCCTATAGGTTAGCTTTTCTGCTTTCAAGATGGTTTATCAGTTTCCTACACGCATAAAACTATTATATGCTCACACTGTTTCTTTGGCTTTCTATAATGTCGAGTGCAGCATCGACAGACGCACCACGTACCGACACCAAAGACGAATTCGTGGACACCAGCGTCGAGCTGCCATTTGCATTTGGAGACTCTGACGCCTATCTGGAGAACATCCTGCTGAAAATCGAATCAGTGCACTCTCACGTCCACAAGTTGAAGGACCAGCTCGATTCAGTGATAAC
The DNA here is from genome assembly GCA_946122785.1 of Linum tenue. Taxonomy (NCBI): domain Eukaryota; kingdom Viridiplantae; phylum Streptophyta; class Magnoliopsida; order Malpighiales; family Linaceae; genus Linum; species Linum tenue. The sequence continues at coordinate 47,865,707 of CAMGYJ010000009.1, read as the reverse complement.
GAACAATGCCGGCAAGTTCTCTTCATGGGACAACCTCTGCCTTCTAGCGTCTTGTGGCGGCGAAGGGCAGACGAGCTCAGCTCCAAGCCCCGTGTTATCGGTTGGGTTCGATGGCGAGACGATGTCTCCCTGTGGTGGTAGGTATACGGCGGGAACTCAGCCAGGGTACGATATGAGCGAACTGGTTCTGCCTGGTAGTGCAGTGTCGAGCTTCGGAGAGGCTGTCCATGTTCCTGATATTATAGAGAGCACGGTGGGGATGCTGGCTGATGCTGAAGTGACGTTCCATGAGCCGCAGATCGACCATCCCTGTGAAGATGTAAGCATCAACTTCTATTTGGATACATTATGCATATCTTTCTTTTCTCACAAGAAAACTGGTGTTACCCAAATCAAATTTTCGGCATGGCTGATCCGCAAATTATCTTACCGACTTACTACTAGGGGCGTACGATGCATTTGTTGGATAGATAGGAAGCAGGTTTGGAATTGGAATTTTGAAGCCACTCTGAGAAGGCTACCTCCCTCCCTGTGTGTGAAAAAACCTTTGTATCTGCAGGTGCTGGAAAATGTCCTGATAAAAAATGAAGCAGCGGATAACACAGATGCTTTCATGGGGACGACGATGATGACGACAAGTTGTAAACTGAAAGAAGAGGAGGAGCATGATGGTGGCAGCGAAGTGATGGAGAAAGGCGACAAACCAGCAGCGGAAGAGGAAGAAAAGATGACTAATGGTCGTCAAGTTTTAATTACCACCTCCAAGACCGAGGAATTGGCAACAAGAGGGGAATCGTCGTCGGCGGCGACTCTGAAATCGTGCTTGGCGTTAGATGTGCAAATCCCTAGGAACAAGAGGAAGCGAGGGGAGCGGAAAGCTGGCCCTGGAACTGGCGGGTGGAACAAGAAATCCTCAGGTGATGATGATGCTCCCCATAAATAATTAACTACTGTTTAGTTCATCCATGTCCTCGATGAATACTTTCTTATCAAGAACGTCGTCATGGTTTTCACACAGTTGTTAAATCATGGTTATGCTATAGTTTCCCGCCTTTTTCCTCTTGTATTCCTGAGATCATGGTGGTTTTGAGCCGCGTGCGGCGATGAATAGAAACTTTTACTGCCGCGGCGGAGAAATCGATAGAACTGAATTGCCGCCGGATGCTTGTGGCGGTAGGGAAAAACGGCGATTGGGCTGGCATAACTTACGTCCTGCGTGGTGATTATGGGCGTGGCTCGAATAATGAATCAAACTAATTTGTTTACCAAATGTGAATATTAGATATCACTGTATCGATCATCCATGTCGACCATCATCGACATGGAGGATGAATATTCAACGCCTACTAGCTAGGCAACTAGTTAAGTTACCCCACCATTCAATTCCAAACCACACACCCTTAAAGTGCAGTCATAGACTAGCATTGGGCAATTGGGGGAAGGGAAGGGAAGGGAAGGGGACCCCATCCCCTTTTGTCCAATGTTAAATATGACACACTCATTTTTTAACGTGCAAGGGAAAGAAAGAACCAACCCAACCAACTTGTGGTGTTGTGCTTAAAATCGGCTACTGCTTCCTTCCGTCCTTCCCGTGAGGAAGACTATCCAGTTGCTACTGCTGCAGTAGGAGGAGCCAAAGAGGAAGAAGAAGAAGAAAAAGGAATAGGAGGGAGATCCGTCCCCCCGCCTGAGAAAGAAAGGTTAGTAAGTTTGGAAGCAAGCCAGCATCCACGTGCTTCACTTTTGCTCACTGTTTTGTTTCTGTTCGTTTGCTTGATTGTTCGTTTGGGTGGTCGGTAAACCGCCGGCGAAGTAGGATCGTCGGAGTACCGGCCCATTGGGTCAACGAGACTAGTTTGCTTTTTCGGAAAAACAAGCAAGGCAAGGAATGGAAATCCGTTATTTTACTCACACCCAATGAATTCTACTTTGGGCATATTTTTTTTTATGTTTGAGTTTGACAGGTGGAATAATAAGAGGAGGAACGGAACGAATCTGCGCGCGCCTTTTTTCTCAACTCAACTACTCCCGGCCTTTTCGCGTAATCCCCAAATCAAATTATTTATTTTCTTTCTGCTTGGCGAGTTTATCGGATCTGGAAAACAATTCCGTTAATCGAATTATTCTTCTCTTTCTTTTCCCCTTCCAATTTCCATCTCTTTTCTCCGCCATTCCCCCCCAAAAAAAGAAAGCCTCGCCATTGTTGGAGGTGGAGGTGGAGGGGTGGGAGGAGGAAGGGGAGGAGTCGCCGCCGGTGACCATGGACAACATAGCGTCGCAGCTGAAGCGGGGGATATCGCGGCAGTTCTCGACGGGCTCGCTGCGTAGGACGTTCAGCCGGCAGCTGTCACGGCAGGCGTCGCTGGAGCCTCGGCGGAACAACAGGCGCTTCAGCTTCGGCCGCCAGTCGTCGCTGGATCCCATACGGCGGAGCCCGATCAAGGAGGAGCTGCTGGCGGTCCCGGAGAACTTGGACTGCACGATGCAGCTGTTGTTCATGGCGTCCCGTGGCGACGTGCTTGCGGTCCAAGATTTGCTGAACCAAGGGATTGACGTCAACAGCATCGACCTCGACGGGAGGACCGCGCTCCACATTGCCGCCTGCGAGGGGCACGCCGAGGTCGTTAAGCTTTTGCTCAGTCGTAGGGCCAATATCGACGCTCGCGACCGCTGGGGGAGCACTGTGAGTCCCTTATTGCTTCCCTTCTTCAATTTCTGATGGATGCTGTTTTGGGTAATTCGAATGCTTGTACTAAATGCTCGGTAATTTGCACCAGGCTTGTGCTGATGCTAAGTTCTACGGGAATGTAGAAATTTACAACATTCTCAAGGCTCGAGGGGCCAAAGTTCCGGTATTTATCATTTTTTCCTTTCAACCCTCTTAGGAATGTAGCTCTGCTAGGCAGATTATGGTAAGTTGGGTAACTTACTGTTCATTTCTCAGAAAACCAGGAAGACGCCAATGGCTGTAGCGAATCCTCGAGAAGTACCCGAGTATGAACTTAATCCCTTAGAACTTCAAGTTCGAAGGTCCGATGGCATCACAAAGGCAAGTGGGAACTGATATGTCTGTTCAATGCATTAGGTGTGAGGATTCCCTCTCAGTTGTGGTGTGACGTCCCATCTTTTCTATGTATGGTCGATTCATGTTGTTGCTACGAAAATGGTGGGTATTTGGTGTTTTGGGTATTCATTCCTTGACGTGTTTTAGTCATTATGGCTTGCTTCTAAAACAGGGTACATATCAAGTGGCTAAATGGAATGGTACAAAGGTTGCTGTAAAGATACTTGATAAGGACTGCTATACTGATCCTGAAAGCATGTACGCGTTCACCTTCTATGTCTCCCTCCCTTTACAGGAAGACTTTCAGCTATTACTTGCATAGAAATACAAATGACCATGATCTTGTATTGCAGAAGCGCATTCAAACATGAACTAACCTTACTAGAGAAGGTTCGACATCCAAACGTGGTTCAGTTTGTTGGAGCGGTTACCCAAAACATACCAATGATGATTGTTGTAGAGTATCACCCAAGAGTAAGTTACTGGTCCTCTATCATTCTTCTTGTAGCATTCTCATTTATCAATCATTACCAGGTGACGGGGAAAAAGAGCTTGTGAATGTATGGTTCTTTAACACAAGCATTTATCTTTTTCCTATATCACAGGGAGACTTGGGAAGTTATCTCCAAAAGAAAGGCCGTTTGTCACCATCCAAAACTCTAAGATTTGCCCTTGACATTGCCAGGCATGTCCGATTTGAACTCCTAAAAATGATTCTAAGTAGCCGTTTCTGCGATAAAATTAGAGTTTTTAACCCACTGATCACAGATCTCCCACTTGTACCCAGGAATGGATGATGTACCTTGTAGTCATATTTGCATTTTGTGGCAATCTTCACTTGATTTTAACAGTGTATTTGTATTTTTTGTTATCAGGGGTGTGAACTATCTTCATGAATGTAAACCAGACCCAATTATCCACTGCGGTCTAAAGCCAAAGTAAGACAACCAAATGCACAAGCATATTTGGTAGCTGAGTTGTGATATATTCTCAGTGGAATGTCCTATTCTTTAATATCTGAAATTTTGGTAAGGTGCCAGAAACATTATGCTGGATAGTGGAGGCCAGTTGAAGGTTGCTGGTTTTGGTTTGATAAAGCTGTCCCTAATTTCAGTTGACAAAGCTAAAGTTGCGGCAGGGTCTTCATTGGACTCCTCAAGTAAGGAAAATTGTCACGTACCTCTTATATTGGTTCAGTGAAGAAATTGAGGCAACTATGATGAACAGTTCCTCCATTGTTATTTTGATTGTTAACTGTGTCTGTAACAACCCGTCTTGACTTGAAGTGCTTTTTATGTATCTACAGATGTATATATGGCGCCTGAAGTTTATAGAGATGAAATTTTCGATAGAACTGTGGATGCTTACTCTTTTGGTGTTATGTTATATGAGGTACCACTGTTTCCTATTGCTATTGCATTCTATAATGAACGCACCGTTACTTCGTAATGGTTTTATCAGTAGGCTTAATGCTTCAAGTCGTAAGGATGATATTCTACTATGTTTTGCAAACACAACCTCTTTGACAGTTCTTGTTTATTTCTTGATGGGGGATAGATGATCGAGGGAGCGTACCCATTCTACCCCAAGCCTCTTGCAGAGGCTGTTAAATTGATGGGTGTCGAGACAAAGAGACCGGCGTTTAAGGTCAAGTCCAGACATTATCCTCCAGATATGAAAGAGTGAGTTCATCACTATCGTAATATACTAAGTTACTCTAAAGAGTCTATACACCGAGTTCTGGTGATTTACGTGTTCACCGAGTTACTCTAGCCATACTCATATGTCATTGTTCCTTAACTCTAGTAATGAATCTCTTTCAAGGGGATAACATTCCCCTCTGTGCCGAATCTGTGAAACAGATTGATTGATGAATGCTGGCATCCTGAACCAGTTGCCAGGCCAACGTTTTCTGAGATAATCGTGCGACTGGACAGAATAGTTTCACACTGTTCGAAGCATGGATGGTGGAAAGACACTTTTAAGCTTCCCTGGTATGCCTCTCTCTCTCTCTGACCACATTTCATCCATAGTAGTCATATATGCAAATGCAGCCTTCTTCACGCTTACGCGGGTCATGGCCCCCTCTCTAAGCTACATAACCTTCCTATTTGAGTTCACTCCTGCAGGAAATAAGAGGAGGCATGGGTTAGTAGGAGGGGACACGGTGAAAGAAAGCAATGGTGAATGAGCTGACATTGATGGAAAGAAAGGGGGGAAGAAGCTTCATGTACTACACAAGGCCATGATATGTGTAAGTTCTAGAGAGACGGTGGATGTTCGATCCGAGCAAAGAAGCAAGCAAAAGGCGGCGAGAAGACACGTTACACCAATCTGCTTTTCAAGTTCAATCTGCATTCCATATGTATTCAAAAGATTTGCGTACATAAAGTACATCGTTGTGTAAAAAAAGAAGGAAAACATGGCCGTTGTTGTAAAATATGTTCATTGTGATTATAGAAAAAGGTGGTCTTGACGGTGGTAGTGATATGTTTGGAGCGGATTCACTTTCATTTTTCAGGTAATTACTACTATAGTTGGAGAATGATCACTCATGAAAAGCTTATAAGGTGTTTTATTTATGACTAAAGGGAGAGTTTTGATGGTGGTAGTGATATGTTTGAAGCTGATTCAACTTCATTTTTCAGGCAATCACTATTTACGATTATAGTTGGAGAATGATCACACATGAAAAGTCTATAAGGTGCTAAGTACAGGAAGATTCTTCGTCCGTCAATAAGATGTGAGAGCCCTCGTCTAGAATGCTATACAATAGCAAGAAAATTTTAAAATATGTAGATCTTTGATAGAACTCAAGGAGAGCTCTACCGGTGTTTAGGGATTAGGATCAACTAGGGATTTGATCCGGGTTTAGGAAGGGACAAGAGAATTGGGATTGGGGATTTTTGGAATGACAAGAGGGCAGGGGAATGGCGGCTGGTCGCCTGCCAAGAAGAAGAAGAAAGGGGTTGGGGGAAGTGCTGCGCGCAGCAGGGAAGGGAGAGGGGAAAGTGGGGTCGGCAGAGGGGAAGGGAAGAGAATGCAATTAGGAATACTAGGTTTATGATTAATCCTTTTCTTAACCCTAACTCTAGTTTACAATAGTTTATATAGAAAATGACTAATTTCCTACCACTACCCAATCTATCAATTATGCCCGAATAGTCCTCATAATCCGAATAATAATAAACCGACAATTAATCAAGTACGAAAATATAAGTTTCTATCATCCCCGCTTCCTTCGAAAATCAACCTTGTCCCCAAGGTTGATCCTCTAGCTCACTAGGTCTCTTCTTCACCATTTCCGGCATCCTCAGCATAGTCCTCCGCGTCATCCTCCCATCGTCCCACCAGCATCATCAAGTCTTCCTTGGGGCACTGATGCCCAATGGTGAACCGGCCATCACACTTGAAGCACTTGCCTTCACGCCTCTTCTGCTCAATCTCAGCTGGTGACAGCCGCGCGAAGCCCTTAGGTATGGCCCGCGGCCCCATCCTGGCTACCGGAGCGGGGCCTCCACTGCCAGTGTTAGCCCCGGTCGGCCCTACCCCCGCCGCTCCTCCTGCGCCTCCACTACTCCCACTGCTCGACTTCGGAAACCGGCCAATGGCGCCCCTCCAACTAGCGAGCTCTTCCTCCTTATGACCTGCAAGACGAAAAGCCGCCTTCAGAGAATCAGGCTCGAACACCCGGACTGCCGCTGCTATCTCGGGCTTAAGACCCGCCATGCACAGCCCCACCAAGGTGTCCTCTGGGACCCCCTTACACTGGTTTCCCAACTTGAAAAACTCTGCCCGGTATTCAGCCACCGTGCCGGTCTGCTTCAGTTTTGCCAACTGCTCGGGCGCCCACCCTTCTGACTTTCCAAACTGATAACGGAGCTCTTCCTGAAACATAAGCCAGGTGATCGGGGTGGCTGCAGCGGCATAGGACCGTTCCATCCACTCCCACCACTGGAGCGCATCTCCCTCCAGATAAAACGACGCCAGATAGGCCTTTCTCTCCTCCGGGACCGGATGATTTCTAAACCATCTCTCTGCTGCATACAACCAAAGACCTGCATCCTCTTGCCCATTGAATTTGGGAAACTCAATGGTCGGAGGCTTAGCTCGAAAAACCACTCCATCCATTCCTTCATAATTCATGTAGGGGGGCCCATACCTGTCATTTCCTGGAGTTCTCCACGGCTGCCCAAAAGAAGAGCCCGGCATCCGGTTCGGATTCTCATAGCCATAGTCACCCGGATAGTTGCCCTGCAGGTTTGGGTACCCTCCTGGCACGTGAGTCGCCCCGTACGGAATCTCCCAGCTGGCTGGTTCCCGGTAGTCCACCCTCCTGTACTGCTGGGCCGTCGGACTCGGGCGATGCCCGGTTCGACCCACTTCCGGACGACCCATCCCGGTCCGGCCCGGCCCGGTTCGGCTCCCCTCGGTTCGGTCAGCGTCGGTCCGACCGATCCCGGCTCGACCGGACCCGGTCCGGCCCCCTTCGGTCCGCCCCATGGGGCCCGCCCCTGGTCGCCCGCCCGGTTCTGTGGGCCTCCTCGGCCCATCCGGCCCCCTCTGATCCATCTCCGGTTCAGCCCACTTGGCCTGTCGGTCTGTCAGGCTAAGTTCGTCATACTCGGGCCCATCCTCCAGATCCAACCACCCCAATCCGTTATGGATCTTCGTGTATTGGCCCATCAGCTCCGGTCCACTGTTCGGCGGAGGTACATCTACGTCATAACCGGCCATCTTGGCCTTTCCTTTCCGGGCCGCAATCTCTTGGGCCGTAGGTGTCGGTAGCAGACCTGGGCCCACGCCTAGCCCTACCTGCACTGGCCCTGTCCCCGCTCCGCCTCCGCCGGTTCCCGGCCCGCCCTCGGCCGTCGCCCGCCCGACCGGCGCCTTCTCCGCCGTCTCGAGCCCCGGCGCCGCCACTCCTCCTTCGGCGGCCGTGCCGCCTCCACCTGCCGGGGCTTCCGTCGCCGAGCCCTCGCCGCCGGATCCGCCCACCCCGACACCCGCCAGCGAGCCCGCGCCCCCGGTGGTACCGCCGCCGCCTCCTCCTGCTCGCCCTAGGACCTCAGCCACCATCGCCTTCAGCTCACCAATGGCGAGCCACATCCTCTGCGACTCCGCCTCCCGGGCTCGCGCGTCCGCCTCCCGAGCTCGCGCTTCCGCCTCCCGGGCTCGTTCGCCCTTCAGTCGGGTCCGGCGCTCCTGCTCCATGGCCTCCGCCATTTTGGCCATCTCGGCGCGGAGCTCTTCTCCCAGCGTCTCATCCACCATCTCCCCATCCCGCTGAACCGGGACCTCAAGACCGCCCTCACCCGCCGTCGGCAGTCCCGACGTGGCCGCGATCGCGGCTTGTCCTTGCGCCGCCGCCTTGGCGGCCTTCTCAGCTGCTTGCATCGATTTCGTCGACACCATCGCGTTCTTCGTTATTCGTTTGCTCCGGAACTCAAGAAAGAACCAGGCTCTGATACCAAATGATAGAACTCAAGGAGAGCTCTACCGGTGTTTAGGGATTAGGATCAACTAGGGATTTGATCCGGGTTTAGGAAGGGACAAGAGAATTGGGATTGGGGATTTTTGGAATGACAAGAGGGCAGGGGAATGGCGGCTGGTCGCCTGCCAAGAAGAAGAAGAAAGGGGTTGGGGGAAGTGCTGCGCGCAGCAGGGAAGGGAGAGGGGAAAGTGGGGTCGGCAGAGGGGAAGGGAAGAGAATGCAATTAGGAATACTAGGTTTATGATTAATCCTTTTCTTAACCCTAACTCTAGTTTACAATAGTTTATATAGAAAATGACTAATTTCCTACCACTACCCAATCTATCAATTATGCCCGAATAGTCCTCATAATCCGAATAATAATAAACCGACAACTAATCAAGTACGAAAATATAAGTTTCTATCAATCTTATCATTTATGGATGCCATATTCTAATAGAACGTAAATCATTCTTCAATAGATATCAATTAGGTGATGCCTGAATTTTATCCAAATAAATTATGTGATAATGATGCAAATCTTATAGCAACCATCCATCATCAAGGGTTATAATTCTTTAATGGCCATTTGTGTGTCTCCATAGTAATTACAATTCCGGCATCCAAATGATTCCTTCGTTACCGTTTACTTGTATTTCTGCTCATTGTTGCTTAGCTTTCACAATGCCTTCTCAATAACCTCAACTTGCTTTGTATAATTCAAACCTCTACTTGCTCCAACTAATAAATTACTTCGTACAAATTGGATTTTCCCATCAAGTTGAAGATACAACTGCATGGGCTTTTTTGAACAGAATAAAAACATTAGGGATCTTGTGAGAAGCTTTACAAATTTAATGGGATTACATCTACAAAACAATGATGTGGATATTGAGAATAAGAACAAGGTGGATGATGATGACATGTGACTTTGACTTAGCATGGTACATGTGTTGGTGCATCAGCATAATTAGATTACATTATCCCAAAGTTGATGATGCTTATTGCTTCAAACATCCCACAACTAACTATAATTCTCAAGTGTTATTGGAGAGCACTTCTACTATGCTATATAGTATTGGTGCTTTAATGTACAACTTGAAGTTGTACCATAACATTAAATGTATAAGTTTAGGTTGTACCATAAAGGAATTTGTATCATTATGTTATGGTACAACTTTACAACTTGAAGTTGTACCATCAGACAATGTACAAGTTTAAGTTGTACCATAAAAGAATTTGTACAAAAAGTATAGGTACAATCTAAAGTTGTACCATAACGTTAAATGTACAATTTCAAGTTGTACCATAAAAGCAAAAACCTATAGCACCAATACTATATAGCATTGTAAAATTCCTCGTTATTGGATTAACACGGCATGGTACATGTGTGATGATATGATTGTGTCTACTCAATATGTTTGATTAACGAAGAAATATCATCTATCAATTATCTTTTGAAATACACGATTGAGTTTTAAGTGAAACATTTGATTGGTGGCGATTTAATCGGAGTTTCAATAACTTAACAAGTCTTAATCAAAAAATATGCAAGAGTTAAGAGAAATGAGTCAATTTGATCAATTGTCTCGTTTTATAAACGAGGCAATTAAAATGAGTCAATTCGAATTACCTGCCCCAACCCCAGGTAATTGAAATTGACTCAAAACGGATCAAATTCAAAATGACTCAGGCAGATTGATCCATCCAAATTTTTTGCTGGCAAACGACGCAATTTGGTACAATTGTCTCAAAACGAGACAATTGTGTCAAATTGATCTGTTACAATTCCTCATCCAAACGATATATATATATAACCAATTGAGGTAAATATCGAATCACACCTGAAATACGAAGCAGTACAACAGGGAACATACTTCTTTCCCCATCTCAGATTCCTCTCTCGACTACCTTAAACCCTTCCCACGACAGACCACAACAACGCCATGGACGGACGGCCTAATCTCTATGGCATACCGTGCCCTCAAGAAGAGCTACAACTACAATACAAGGCTCATCGCCACTACAAGTGCCTATCCACATCAGAATTCCAGAAAGTCACCAACGGAGGCCAACATCAGCGTCACACCTCAGCAGGAGATTTTGCTTCGTTGACAACAACCGTGAGCAAGAGTTACTTGAAGAAGGTCGTCGCCGACAGAGCTATGATCGAGGAAGCAGCAACAGGAGATCGTGAGGTTAGGGTCCAGCAACCGGCAGAAGAGTAGTGTATCTAATATAATAGAGAGCAGAGCAGTCCTTTAGTTTGTTATTCTTTCTTCTTTTACCCCATCGATGTAGATGTCGTATCTCGTATGGCTATCCAGTTTGAAAGTTTGAATTTTTGCTTGAAGAAACATAAGACTGCGACTCATATCTAAGATGATTGAAAATCCGAGGAACAAATACAGTGTGCGGTCTATAACAGCAGAAGATTACAACAAGTTGATGCTTTGAGAACTACTACAATTGACAGAACAATGAGGCTGATTATGAATCTATACCTTGAACAGTTGGTTTTTGTAACATTGTGTCCAATCAGAGTCATCCGATTGAAATAGAGCATCACCATCACGGCTTATGTTCATAGACTCTGCAGGAAGAAGAAGACCATCTTTAGCTTTCCCATCTAACACACGATGTTTTCCACCAGAGCAAGTTTCAATGCATACATCCGATGTTCGACTGTTTTCTATATCGAGATCGAGCTCACGAGTTTGAAGAGGTTCATCCTCTTCTTCGTCGGATACACACTTGCAACAGCAATCCAGCTCATCCATCTCAAAGATCCTACTCACTAACCCGTCTCTCCACGAGATTCTGACTTCAGAATGCGACATATCGTCGAAAGTGGAAATGGAAAGCCGGGATTCCTTGATGTCGAGAGGGTTCTGAAACTGTGAAAGATCAACAACAGAATGGGAAGCTGTAGTTGGCAAATTAAACTGGAACGATGAACTAGCTGGCCAATGTTGATCCACTGAATCCAATTCGAAGCCCCAGCCCTGATTGTATTTCTTGCCTTTCTCTCCAGAGTCAGATTCTGGGGTTTGTAATAAATTGACACTGCACAACAAGTTCATGGAGAATCGAGACCCATCTTCTCCACCACAGCCAGCGATTTTCTCTTCTAGAGGAGAAATTTCCATATCAGATGATGTCACAGAAGCACGTTTCATTCTCCTCTCTGTGTGCTCTTTTGACAGATCCTGTGCTCCTCCATTTCCAGAACTACACTCATTGTCCTTCTCAACCGGCGACAAAAGCCAATGCATCGAAGCCATGATAGGCAAATTCGACGGTGAAAGATTGATCCCATTACCATCTATTATAGCATCATCAGCTTCATGATCATCGTTGACGTCAAACTTATCAACAGATTTAGCTTCCCCTACAACAAGTAAGCCCCTAGGCCTACATTTTCTCTTGTCAGTAACCCCAGAAAGAAGATGCCCAGCACCATAACAAACTGGTGTAGCAGTAGTAGCAACTTTGGTGGCAGCAGTTGAAAGCGCTGACGATTGACATTGTTGTTGTATCTCCGGGGATATCGAGGCATGAAGTGGAGGCGTTTTTGTGTTGCTGCTCTCTGAGTTCGAATTCAAGCTACTGCCTTTCTTACACCTATCAACTGTAACATCCAAACCAGACCCAGCTACAATCAGTCTCAAAGGAGTCGAATTTGATTCCTCCACAATACAACCTTTATCTCCAGATCCAGAATTTTCCAACTTGCTCACAGGATTCCTCACAGTATCCAACCTCGAAACCCCAGGAATAGGTTTAGGGTTCTTCCCGGATTGCCGCTTGTACAAGCATGCAGAAGGGATCCCCTTAACTTTCTCCCGATCCACCCTACTGGGTCGCGAGATAGGCGCCGATTTAGGGGTTTTGCAGGGCATTGATTTGACTTTCACCGGTCTGTGATGATTACCGCTGTTTCTATTTCTGACCTGGGGTTTTGAAGTGGAAACAGCAGAGTGATTGAGAAAGAACCTGAGACAGCCTTTAGGAGCTTCGATGGAGGAAACCGAAGAAGAAGAAGAACCAACTGTCACAATGCTGCTATTGACATCAGTGAAGCTGCCGCCATTGCTGAGATCTTGAAATGGGTTTCTATTATTACTGCCACTGCTGTTCCCCTGTTCTTCTCTTCCTTCTTTCTTCTTCTTCGTCGACGAGTTGGAGGTATTGGAGTTTCCTTCCCGCCGGTGGATTCGGCTCCAGGAAGTTGACGAGAACACTGGCTGCTTCATTCGTGCGAGAATCACAGCGAAAGATTGTAACTTTTTTGGGATGACGGATGTGGGAAGGAAGAAGAACTGTGTCTGTGTGTGCCGTTGGTTTGGGATTTGGGGGAAAGTGGCAGAGTGGGGTTTACTGGAAATTTGAATTTCGGGCCATTAGATTTAATTCCGGGAAAATTAATAAATTATGGGCTTATTTAGATTTGAACAGGTCAGGGGACAGGGAACATGGGAATAGTTCCGATTCAGTCCCTGAAGTTGAGGATGGTAGCTATTCGGTCCTTAATCTGTTAGATTAGTTTCTTTTGGGGTCTCCAATTGGAATTGCGGGGTTAGTTGTATGGTTGGTCACTGAAATTGCAAAAAAAGTTCAAATTTGATCACTTGAATTATTTAAATCCATTGGTGGTACTTCAGTTTACTGAAATCGTTCACGTTTGGTCACTCTCCGTCCAATTCCGTTAACTTTTGTATACGTGGCGATCAACTCTAAAAGTTGACCGTTAAATGTGTGACGTGGCAATTTAAAAATCCCACTTTGAAATCTTCCTCCACTTCAAAGCGAATTATCAAACCATGTCGGAGAGCTGCAACTCCTGGCATTTCTCATGGCTGGTGAAATCCTGCCTCCCAAATCCAACCCACCACTCCCCTCAAAATCCTTCCACCACCCCATCTCCGCCGCCACTTTCACCGCCGCCGGCACCACGCTCTCCTCTCTCCCCGACGACCTCCTCCTCGATTGCCTCTCCCACCTCCCTTCCGCCTCCCTCTCTGCCGTCTGTCGTCGCTGGTCCCACTTCATCGACTCCGCCGTCTCCGCGACCTCTCTCCTCCTCCACCACTCCCCCGCCGCCGCCGATTGGAATGTCGAAGCCTCCTCTCTCCCCTTCCAATCTTTCTCTCCCGTAATTTTCGCCCACGCCAGATTGGCCGCAATGGGGCCCACAATATACATCCTTGCTTGGGCCCACACTTTACGCTGCCACATTTAGACCAACACCGTTCCCTCCATCTCCCACATGGATTCCCCCGGGAAGAAATTCGCCTCCGCCGTCGTATCGGGAAAGATCTAGGAGGTGTTGGGGAAATTGTTCACGTATACTATTTTCTTGCAACACAAGCAAACATATAAGCTTAAGAAAAACATGCAAAGACACATGCAAGCGTCCTAGCCGATAGAATTCACTATCTCTCCTTAAAGAATCTTATTCCCCTCTAGTACCCAAGGTTATGGAATGATTCCTCCCAAGATAGAAAGGACGTACCTTTTCCGGCGTAGCGGTACCTCAAACCCCGGAATCCATCGAACGCAGCGAACCGGCGAGAACCACACTTGACTCTATTTTCTCTTTGAAAAGAATGCAGAAAACTAGTTTTGGATTTTGGCAGAATTTTCGTATCGGAAAAATCTATATAAAAACCAGAGGGGGTTAGGTGCTATTTATAGAAAATGAAGGGGTGCGTACGAAGGGAGGCGACTCTTCATATGGGTGGTTACACCCCAACCAACACATTGGTTCGTTTTAAAATAATGAACCATTGCATCGGTTCGGCCTATAGTAGTTGGTCCGGTTTGGTTATTCCAACCGCCATATCAGTTCGATTCGATTTGGTTCAACTCGGTTTGGTTTGGTTCATTTGGTACACAAACCAATTTAACCGATTAACCACATATTATATCAAATCGATCGAATTCAAGGCCGTGCCTTCCCACATCTTACCAACATGGTACTTCAAGAACTCTCTTGAAACTTTCCCCTTTTTATTTCCATTCACACCACTAAAAATCCCAACAGGAGGCGGCGTGTCCATTCGGACGCCCAACAATGCTTTTAATACAATGCGAGATTTCCGGTCCCGTGGGAAGGAAGGCCAACAATGGAAGCGACAGCGGGGGTATGCTGCCGGAGTATTGGTATTGGGGATCAAAAGAAATTAGGGGTTTTTATTTATTTTAAATAAAAGTGATAATGAGGTGGAAATGAGATGACAATTTTAAAAAAATTATTTTTTTATTATTTTTAAATTGCCACGTCACACATTTAACGGTCAACTTTTAGAGTTGACTGCCACGTAAGCAAAAGTTAGCGGGATTGGACGAAGAGTGACCAAACGTGAACGATTTCAGTAAACTGAAATACTACCAATAAATTTAAGGATTTTGCTACGGTGACATGCATGTCATCGTGACATGGACTTTTCGGTCGACCTAATCCACAAGGCGGTCGACCGAATTGACAAATTCAGTTATGTGAGGTTCAGAGACGCGGTCGACCGTCTACATAAAATGGTCGACCTCTTTGGTGGTATAACATAATGAAAGGTCGACCCAAATACCTCATAGGCCGGCCCTTGTGCACCTATCAGGTCGACCTCATTAGTAAGAGGTCGACCGCATGCACACCGTATTCGTATTGAATAAGGATTCCAACAGTAGAAAGGTTCCACAGTTGGACAAGAAGACGAATTGGGTCGACCCATTCACGTCCTAAATCTCTATAAATATGAATATAAGTCCCCTTCAACGCCACCAAAAGTCTAAATTAGGTTTTTTTCGATTTAGAGCCTTTGTGAAGAAGATTGTTCGCGGTTGCAGTTATACGTGTCGAAAGTGGTCAACCACGTCTAAGGTGAGGTCGACCTAATGTAGCATTCGCCGTCATCTTCCCTAATGCGTGATTTCCACCGAAAATAACAACTTAAACTAAGTGCGGTCGACCAGGTGGTCGTTGAGGTCGACCACAATGCTTTCTCGTGCTGCCCAAATTAATCAATTCGGTCGACCGCCTTCAGGATTAGGTCGACCGAAAAGTCCATGTTACGATGGCATGCATGTCATAGTAGGCATACCCTAAATTTAAATATTTCGAATGACCAAATTTGAACTTTTTTTGTAATCTAAGTGACAACCATACAACCCTGGAATTGCGCCAACTAGGCCAAAAAGGCCAGCCATTGCCGACTATTGTACCTGTTCGCTTTTATTTTTTTTCCTTCCCCATTCTTAAATTCGTGCAGTTGTTGGAAAAAAGGGCAAAATAAACTATCTGAGGTCCTAAAGTCTCTAGTCTAGAAAACTACACCCAACCCAAAACAAACGTTGGTTGTTGGCTGGCCACATTCTCGTTCGTGAGATTTTGAGGGGAGGGAAACGAAACAGTGCCTAATACTTATACGGAAGAAATGCTGAGAAAGTGCAAGAAAAAGTGACGGAAAAAGGAAAGAACCATTTAGCTAAAGCTAAGCTAAACCCACCAGCAAGGCTCTCTCTGATTCGCTTGCCTTGCCTGCCATTACCATTTCTGCTGCTACTTTCTCCCCCCGGATATCAACCAACGAGTTCTGAACTGTTATTCCTCTGAATTGGAGATGAACACCGAGTTCCTTAGGGTTTCCTTTCGTCTGGACAATTGGACTTGATGATGATGGTGAAGCAGAAGACGACGATGAAGGAACTTGTGGGATTCAATAAATCTGGCTTCTTGCTACCTCGCGAACCCTAAATAACTGCATCAGAGCTGGACAGTTGGAGGCGCCCTTTTGACTTGCGCCAAAACCCTATACGCACTTGGCCTGAACGTTGGATCAAAGGTCAGATTTTCAACTGTTCATGGAACAATCCAGATGTTTGGAGCCCGATCTACAACATTTGCTGGTTTAATTTCGATTGTTCATCTGCTGATCTGGACAAATTCACTGGGATCGTGGCGGCTGAACGTATTTTTAGCTTAAAGATTGCATTTTTATTTTTGTTTGCAGGGTTTGGGGTTTGGGTCCTTTTGGAATCTGGGCGTGGGGATCACAATTCACAACTTGACTTGGTGGGGTTCGAAATATTGAAGGGTAGTTTGGCAGAGGGTCTGCCTAATTGAAAGTTGTGAACTTGCAACTCTGTCCCATAGCTTCATTTCCTGGTTGGTTTCTTAGCTGGATTAGATCAGAAAGAGAGGGGAAGATGCATGCTAGGCATAGAAATCCTGGAAATGGTTATAATAGGTCAGGTTCTATGGGAATGGGCTTTGGCGGTGGCTCAAGGATGTCCCCAGATGGTTCAGCTAGGGGTGGTGGTCATGGGTTCTATAACTCTGAGTACAGAACCTTCCGCAATCGAGGCTTTGTCCGTGGTGGTCATGGCCATGCTCCTGGGCACCAGCAAAGAGCCTTTCAGCAACCACCCGATTTGCCGGCTCGCAAAGGCGATATCTTGATGGAGGCTGGTAGGCTTGCTGCTGAGTATCTAGTCTCCAAAGGCATGTTACCTCAGAATGCACTTGCTGGGAAGTGGCAGAATGGTAGCTTGAAGAAAGTGTCTCGTGATTATCTACAGCAAGAGCCCCCACCAGTGCAAGAGGGCCGGGTATCCGTCCACTCAAGATTAGGTACTGGTTCTTCTGATGCAGGCTCAAGTGACAGAAGATATACCGATGAGTTTGGTTCTAGGAATCAGTCTAAAGGGCGGAGAAGAGGTGATTATCCTCGGAGTTACAGTTCCGAGTGGGTGAGAGACTCTGGAAGGAGTAGTTCTGGGTCGGAGAGAAATCGGGAGTCACCTGAAGGGGAGGGTCAGTATGAAGTGCAACAAGGCAGTAAGGGTACGGATGATCGGCTGCAGGTATCAGATCGTAATAATGCATTAGGACCAGAAAAAGAGGAAGCAGCTGACGGCGACGAATCGGGATTCGAGAAATACAATTGCCCCCCTGATAATTCGGTTTCCAAGGCAAGCTCTCCTGGTGCTGAGAGAGAGGAGGCCGATACTGAAGTTTTGAAGGGGCCTAAAGATTCGGTGGACTTGACTCCCGGGAATGAAGAGATGGAGGATTTTAAAAATGATGAAAGTGGCACACAAACTGTTCCTGAGGATGATATCTCAAGCAAAAATGGATCTGATTTGTTAGCTTTCTGCAACCTTGTCAAGATACCGACAAAAATACGATCTGCATTGACCAGCAAGGTTTCCAAGGTTGATCATGTTTCTAGTGATGGAGCAAACTTATTGGTAACTGTACCGCCCAAAGGCTCAGATGTCTTAGATCAAGATGTTGCATGTGATGATCCCCTTCCAACTATTGTTGAGGAAGTAAGCGAGATGAATGATCCAAAGCATTCCCATGCTGAATTATCTCAACAGTTGCCTCTTCAGTGTGACGAGGAGGATAACAAAGTAAGCCCAGCATATGGATCGGAGCATGGCAAGTGCATCAGGTCTCGGTCGTTCTCAGATGGAGTTTTTGATGTTGATAACGAGTTTGAAACAAGCAATGAAGCAGTGAAATTTGGAAGGTCTAGCTCTGTTAAGGAAAGAGGCGAGAAGCGTCCTGCAGATGACAGTGATACGAGTCAGCAACAGAAAAAACCTAGAGAGAATCTTCTTCCTATCTTCATTCCTAATGTTGCCAATAAAGTGACAGAAAATCTCGTGACTCCAAAAGAGGAAGTGGTTTCACTTGCTCAGCAGCCGTTGATAACTGAAAGTAGTTTGGGTAATAGTCGTGAGTGCCCAGAGGATATTGATGACGAATATGATCAAGAGAAGCAGCAGTTTCCTGGTTCATTCAAGATATGCGATTTAAACCTGATGGAATCTTCCGATATCCATGACAATACGGGCAATGAGTCGGTTCTTATGTTCCCGCCTGTTGTGCTTTCCCAAAAAGCAACAGCAAGTGTTGATTTGTCGATGAGTAATGCAAAGATGCCTAATGAATATGTTAGGCATGTCAGTACCGGTAAGGAGATAGAAATAATTGATCTGGAGAATGATGTTTCCCCTCCAGAAAACGAGGCTGTTGGAAGTTCACAGAATAAGTACGTGTCTCTGTTTTTTCTCTCGTATTGTTCTGTTGTTTTGTCTGGATTTGGTTTTATTTCTGATTGTTTAGTATGCAAGTTCATTTGGACTTTTAGTTCATATTTTCAGGATGGAAGTTGAATTTGGTGGCACAGAGGGATTTTCTGGCAATGCACAAGCATCTGGCCATATAACTGACGTTCAAGATAATTATGATGGTCTTATAATCTCGGAGTTCCTTAGCACTTTCTCAAGCTGTACGTCCGTAACTGAAGGCATTAACCCACTGCAGAATGAAATGGGCCTTCACCATGCAGAGGTACGGAAAGTACTAGAAGCACTTGACTGGAAATAAATTTTCCTTTCAACATTATCACAACCGTGCTGGTTCATGTGAAAGCATAGGCAAACTGTTCAACTTGATGGGTCAAATAACTGCATATTCTCTTGTTTGTTTCAGGGAACTCTTGGATATGATGACTCGATTTATACGTCCCTTGAAGAAATACCATTAAGTATGTTTGATCTTTAAATTCAGTGCTTTGCTTCTTTTCATGTTTGTTTGCTTAAGGAGTCGGCGTCATAGCAAGACTTTTGCCCATGTTCAACCATGTTTGCTTAGAGAATCGAAAGGAGTTATTGGTCAGCTCTCCTCGGTGTATATGATTTTCTCAGGTAGATCAGTTAAAGGAAGTGTCTTTAGGTTTCAGCTCCCATGCATGACCAGTGACTTCCTTTATAGGTGATAGAGCTATTGAAGCAAGGTAGATGGATGATGTTGACGATTCCTAGTGTTGTTCTTTGGAATATTTTAGACTGTAGGATTCTCATGGTCCCTTGCTAAGAGCATACTCCTATCAATAGCATTTGCTTCATTACCCTGCCATTCTCTTGTAGGTTGGTAACACTTGCAAAATTTTCCTGCAGGTTTTATACCAGACTGGGAGCAGCCAACACCACAGGGGTTTGAGAAGCCATTTTGATCCTCTTTCTCCCACAAAATGCAGCTTCGGTGTATGGCTTTGTACTATGGTCTGGTCTGGTCATCGGATTCTTGCAACGACCAATCGTTCAACCAAACCCGAGATCCTTGTGTTGGCCTTCCCACAATTCAAAGTGTCAGCATCATCATTTCAATCTGCAATTGCTGCGGTGGCATTGGTGAATGCTGTTTCATCTTGTTGTATGAATTTGTGTCTCACCTTCCTTCCTCCCTACCTTCAGCCGAGGGAAGGAAATGGATGTAAGTTTTCATTGTCGATTAATGTTGTACACGAGTCACGCTTGAGAATCAAGTTTGTTGTTATTGTTTCACGATTAGGCCGTCTGTCCGTTGTTGTGTAATATGTGGAAACAACAAGAAGCATGCTCAATGACGACGTTAGATTGCTGACCAACTATGCTAGGTCGTCCCTGCCCTTTTTCTCTGGGGTGAAGAGAGGAGTCCAATAAGAATATGTTCATTGATCTCAAGAATGATATGTTATTATCGACATCACATGGTCCTACTTCCCAAGAATGATATGTAATCGGAAGTGCATGTATTCTGAGAATCCAGAAGAGGCTTCAAACCACCTCGTATTTGCATTGATGTAACGTTTACCTTCTTTTTGGGGTTTTAATCAAGAACTTCAATACAGTAGGAGCAAGCTATTTACTCTTGGGGACACCTGGAATCCAAAACCTCTGTTCATCAACTCTACTCAATCACACATGACTTGGCCAACTCGTTCATCACATGATTGAATTCATTCTTTAATTGTTGTGATGCTACACGACAAAACTCATTGGTGGCCTGGCCGGAAACAACAGATGTCCTCATGCCAGTAGTTAAGAATTGACTAATAAATTTATATAGAAAAAGAAATTGGAAAATAGTTTGTGTTTTTTCCCCCTTTCCAGAAAGGCAGTGAAGTGATATATAAAAGGAGGAGGGGACGGGACGGAGGAGAAGGAAGCGCGGATTTTCTAGCGGGATCGTCGCAACTGTTTCAGCTAGCTATCATCTACAAAAGCGCACTGCCCACCACGCTCCAATCCAATCCAATCCCTATATACAGTACAGATAAACACCAAAGAAAGAAGTAATCTTTGCATTCAGTCCCCTACTATTTCGCGCTCAATCGAAAGTCCCCTGAAAATCTCACCGGAAACAGAGTGTATTATAACACATAGATGGTAGTATGCCGGCGGGGATGGGAGCCGGTCAGGAAGCAGTGATTTTTAGTTACGGCGACGACGAGAAGCGAGTCGCATTCCTAGAAAAGCGAGACCAGAACTCCTCCTCGTCCTACTCCGGCGGCGGAGATGGAGCCGCGGCGGTTGAGCGGAGCGGGACGGTGTGGACGGCGGTGGCGCACATAATCACGGGAGTGATCGGGTCGGGAGTGCTGTCGCTGCAGTGGAGCGTGGCCCAGCTGGGGTGGGCGGCGGGGCCGGCAGCCATGGTGATGTTCGCCGCCGTGACTCTGGTGTCGGCGTTCTTGCTCTGCGACTGCTACCGGTCGCCGCATCCGCTCCTCGGCCCTTCCCGGAACCGCTCTTATCTCCAGGCCGTTAACCTCACCCTAGGTAAGCAAACATCCACACCGTTAATCTTTCTTTCTTTCTGTCTTTCTGTAAATGTTCATTTGCATCATCTTTTCATAAAGTCTCTACCTTTAAGATGTTTTGGCTAGACTCTAATTGACAAGTTCATCATCTAAACATGTTCAACTAGATTTGTTGTTGATTAATGATCAAATTGATTGATGATGTTCAACTAGATTACATTTTATTGTATTGATATCAATCTATTTGTATCTATGATTAAATCAAGACCAACTTATCAGGATTAGTATACAAATTGAAAGACATGTGGGGAATGTTTGTTTGTTTGTGTAGTGAGGATATTGGATAGGTTTTTGGATGTATTTGGTATGGTGGAAGCATTATCACCCACCAACTCTTATCAAGTCATGATGATGATGATGATAAAGCAAGCCATGGAAGGAAAGACATATTTCCTTTCATGGTTTTGGATTATAGCATTAATTTTCTATTGTTCATGGTTTGTTATTATTTTGGCATACATATATGCTAAAATTATGATAGTTGCTGGGTGAGGGAAGAAAGAAAGGAAAAAGAAAATCTAAGTTAGGAAAGAATTACAAGGAAAGTGATTATTTTGGATACTAAATCCTTACACAAGTGTATGGAAATCAATGGACCGGAAAGACATCATTCTCAATTGGTTCACGCAAGCAAACTCCATTTCAGCTGCTTTTACAAAAGTCAGACTCCACTCAAATCAATAGGGTATTAATTATAATCATCTGCTCCAAGCAAGGAGAGCTAACAAGGCCCTAAGCTCAATGCTGAAGCTACTCTGTCCTTCCTTCCTTCCGAACCCAAAAATATCGTTAACAATTAATCTAATCTCCGGTACAACTTCACGATCGGGTCGTGGTTTTCTAACGTGTAAGTAAGTTTGTTTATGTAATGTAAGGGAGGACAAAGGCGTGGGCATGCGGGGTGCTAGTGCACACAAGCATGTACGGAATAGGGATTGCCTACACCATCACTGCCGCCATCAGCATGAGGTCGATTCAGCAATCAGCCTGCACCACTTACAACAACAAGAAGAAGAAAGAAGATGGGTCATGTGACATGAGCTGGCACATGCTGGTGTTTGGATTGGCTGAGATGTTCATGTCTCAGATCCCCAACTTCCACGACATTCAGTGGCTCTCCAATGTTGCTGCTCTAATGTCTCTGGCCTACTCCTTCATTGGTCTTGGCCTTGGCTTTGCTCGCGTCTTGGGTACGTACGGCAAACATTTTTCTTTCTTTCTTTCTTTCTTTCTTTCTTTCTTTCTGATCATGTGCCCTAGCTATATATAACCACTTGGTAATGTAATGTAATGTAATGATGAATGGGATGCAGAGAATGGGTATGTGAAGGGCAGCATGACAGGGATAAGAGGAGCAACTCCGGTTGACAAGATGTGGAAGGTGTCTCAAGCGCTTGGGGACATTGCATTTGCCTATCCCTACTCTCTAATCCTCATTGAAATCCAGGTAACCAATTGACCAAATGCTTGGGCTTAATCATGTGATTGACAATTAATTAAGTTGTGACTTGTGATGACTCAGGACACTTTGAAATCCCCGCCTTCAGAGAATGAGACGATGAAGAAGGCATCCACAGTGGCGATACTAGTGACCACAGTGTTCTACCTCTGCTGTGGAGGGTTCGGGTATGCAGCATTTGGGGAAGACACTCCAGGAAACCTCTTGACTGGTTTCACTCACCCCCATTGGCTTCTCGACTTCGCCAACGCCTGCATTGTGCTCCACATCCTCGGTGGCTATCAGGTAAAACACTGAAAGAACACGAATCTAATTGTGCGATTTAGAGTTTGCGATTGATAAGAGAATTAGGGATTTGGATGAGAAAGAATTAGAAATTAGATGACAGAGAAGCAGAGGTCGATTCCCAAGGAAGGGATGGCCAACGGCTAGGAATGAAGAGAAGAGGATTCGGCTAGGTGAGAGTGAGAAGTAGTTGTATAGAATAATTCTTATGTTATTGTTTAACCTCCAATTTTCTCCTAACACAGAATATATAGTACGACTAATTCCCTATACCTACCCAGATAATTAACCTGACCGAATAAACCTCAATAGTTCCCAAAATATCCAAATAATAATTAACGACAAACAAACTTCAAAATAATGAGTTTCTGACATTTCATCCCCCTTGAAACCAACCTTGCCCTCAAGGTTGGCCTTCTTTTCTCTCTTCCTTCTTCGCCTCGGTCCCGTCCGTCTCCATTTCCTCGCTCTCGTCTTCCCACTTTTCGATCAGCAGCATCAGGTGCCCTTTCGCACACTGGTGTCTCAACGTATAACTTTCGTCACCATTGAAGCAGCGACCGTCCCTACGCTTCTAGTCCATTTCTGCCTGAGTCAATCTAACGAACCCCTTCGGCGGTAGCCTAGCTGGAATCCTACCTCTTGGATTGACACCAGTGGCCACCGGATTTGCAGTTCCCGGTGGCCACGAAGATGCTGCGGCGTCTTGGCCTGCGCCGACGCTTGTTCCACCACTCGCATTATGGAACCTCCTTGCCGAAGACCTCCAGCTGGCTAGCTCCTCCTCCTTGCGACCTGCAAGTCTGAAAGCAACTCGAAGAGAATCAGGTTCAAAGACCTTAACTGCTGCCGCCAATTCGGGTCGCAATCCTGCCATGCACAGCCCCACCAACGTCTCTTTTGTCATATCATTGCACCGGTTCCCTAACTTAATGAACTCCACACGATACTCCGGCACTGAGCCGATCTGCTTCAGTTTGGCCAACTGCTCTGATGCCCACCCTTCAGGTCTAACAAACTGGTACCGCAGCTCATCATGGAACCTGACACATAAAATAGTCTCCCCTGCCGCTGCATAGGCCCTCTCGGTTCATTCCCACCACTTGAGGGCATCCCCTTAATTAGGTCGCCAGATGTGTCTTCCTCTCCTCTCTCATCGGGTGATTCTTGAATCACCTCTCCGCCGCATACAGCCACAGTGCGTCACCATGACCATCAAATTTAGAGAACTCTATAACCGAAGGCTTGGCTCTAAACACCAAGGTCGGTTCTCGGAGGAGGGATGACCGACGGCTAGAGATGAGGAGAAGAGTGTTCGGCTAGGTGAGAGAGAAGTAGTTTTAGAGAATATATAATACAACTAATTCCCTATACCTACCCAGATAATTAACCTGACTGAATACATCCCATCAAAATAGCCCGAACAATAATTAGGGACAAATAAACCCTGAAAATAACAAACACTCAGTTTGTGAGTGGACGGTAATATGATGAATGAGGCACTAATTAATGTGATGTCAATAAATGTATAAACAACACATGCACAGGTGTACTGCCAGCCGGTGTTCGCAACTGCAGAGAAGTGGTTCGTGGAGACTTTCCCGGACAGCATCCTCGTCCGGCACAGCAGCGTGAAATTGCCAGTTCCCGCGGCAGGCCGGAAGGTGGAAGTGAAGGTGCTGCGGCTGTGCTTCCGGACGCTGTACGTGGCGTCGACGACGGCGATCGCGATGATGTTCCCCTACTTCAACCAGGTGATCGGGGTGCTGGGAGGGTTCATGTACTGGCCGGTGAGCATCTATTTCCCGGTGGAGATGTACGTGAAGCAGAGGGAGGTGGAGGCCTGGACGCTCAAGTGGGTGCTGTTGCATTTGTTCAGCGTCTTCTGCCTCTTGCTCATTTGCTTCGCTCTCGTTGGTTCGGTTCAAGGCCTCCTCACCGCACACTTGGGGTGATTAGTTGATCTGCATGCACGTCACGTCACGTCACACTCGAGTTGTTTAGTTTGTGTGGGAGTTAGTATGATGAGTTATGTATTGTCTTGTCTTAGTCTTGTTGATTGACAAGTGTTGTTACTTGTACAGCAACATTTCAATCTATCATGTCATTTCCCCTTAAAAAGAGTTGGGTTATAGAGGGTAATGTACTATTAGTTAGCACTTAGCATGGTAAAAGTCATGGGATTAATTAAACTCATGAGGTTGAACCGTAAAGGATTACATTTGATTTACGCTAGCCTACTACTCTCCAAATCACTTATCAAAATGCACCTATCGAATGGTTATAAGCTCAAAGTTATGGATGGTTGGAAATTTGGGATGTAAAGATTCCAAATTCGGAATACCCAAGTGACAAGAACAATGAGCACAACAGCTACCCCCTCTAGTCTATAGGAAGTTAGGAGAGAATACCAGTGTGTACAACTACGAAGGCAATTAATAACGCACGTGCATGACCATGAAATCGAAGACCATCCCTCTCCTACCTCCCATCCCCTGTTCCACAACGGCCATTGTTTCTTTCTAGAGAGAGAAGAGAGGGGAGATGGAGGTTTGTGTGCATATGCACTCGTGCACCAACAAACCAACAGTAAAATCTCCCCCATGCCATGCACAAGACCTCCTCAATCCCTCTTTCTTTCTTTCTTTCTCTCTCACTCACACGCACGACCTTTAGTCAACAAAAAGAAGCCATCCAATCCAAGTAGCAGCATGCATGTTCTAGAGAGAGAAACACGAGGAGGGAGAGGGAGTCCTTGACTGACCGGGCGTCTTGGGGGTGAGCTACCTGCCTTCTCCAAGTAGAGCCTCTCTCTCTCTCTCTCTTATTCACACGCCCAACAAGCCTTTGAATTCTTTATTCCCATTCATGCAATGCATACCCCTTCCTCTCTCATACCTTTCTTCACCCTTTCTCTCTCTCATTCTCATCCTTTACCTATGAAGAAGAAGAAGAAGAAGAAAACCGCAGCAAATATTAGCATGTTGCTTTTGTATATAAGAATTATTCACCCTCCTCATTTCTTTTCTCACCTAAAGAGTTATTAGAGAATTAATACTCCTCCCTCTCCCTCTCTCACCCTCCTCACTTCAAATCAATTTTCCCCCCTCTTTACTTTTTTAGGTTTCTTATTCACTACTAAACCGTAAGAAACTAACAGAGGTAACCAAGCAAAAAGAAAACAGAGTGTGCATATATATATAAAAAGATGGGTAGGATACCTTGTTGTGAGAAGGACAACGTCAAGAGAGGCCAATGGACTCCCGAGGAAGACAACAAACTCTCTTCCTACATCGCCCAACATGGTACCCGCAACTGGCGCCTCATCCCCAAAAACGCCGGTCTTTCCCTTACCCTTCTACCTTCCTTTCACATTGACTAATGCAATCTTCTCTCTTTTCCTTCTCATCCATCCTTGTTCCTGCCATTGTCAGGCCTGCAAAGATGCGGCAAGAGCTGCAGGCTGCGCTGGACCAACTACCTCCGCCCTGACCTGATGCGTGGCAAGTTCACCGATGCAGAGGAGCACACCATCGTCAAGCTCCACTCCGTCGTTGGCAACAGGTAATTAAGCACCACCACCACCACGGCATTTCCCTAGTTGTTTTTGCTGTGATCCCACAGCGACTCAGTACTAACTACTCTCTTCTTGCTGCCGGCTGGCAGATGGTCGTTGATTGCGGCTCAACTTCCAGGGAGAACCGACAACGACGTGAAGAACCACTGGAACACCAAGCTGAAGAAGAAGCTGTCCGGGATGGGGATCGACCCAGTCACCCACAAGCCATTCTCCCACCTTATGGCTGAGATAGCCACCACCCTCGCCCCACCCCAGGTGGCTCACCTTGCAGAGGCCGCGCTCGGCTGCTTCAAAGATGAGATGCTCCACCTGCTCACCAAGAAAAGGATCGACTTCCAGCTCCACCAAGCAGGGAACAACCACCACCACAACCAACAGTCGTCTGCTGGAATGCCAGCTTTCGTCGCTGCAAAACACGAGGAGAATGACGAGGACACGATTGAGAAGATCAAGATGGGCTTATCGAGGGCAATGCAAGAGACTGGCAACACTAACATTAACAATAACTGGGAGTCCAACAATAACGACCAGTTACCTGCATCATCGTCGGCACACTTCGGGATCAGTAGCATGTTCCAGTGCGGTGGTGAGCCACCGTCGTTTGATGGGGACGCATGGAGCCAGAGCATGTGCACAGGGAGCACTTGTACCGCCGCAGGTGGAGAGAATCGGAGAGGGCGGATGGATGAGGAGAAGCTTGACGAGGACGATGATGACGACGACAATGTTCTGTGGGATTTGCCGTCGGACGAGCTGATGAATCCTATGGTTTAGAAAAACCAAAGCAAAGACAGAAAGAGAAGCTCTGGCCGTGGGTCTAGTTCACAAAAGTCCCAGAAATGGCGACAAAGAGTTAGGGAAAGGATCATCAACTAGTTCAAACTAAATAGATAAAGAAACGAAAAAGAAACCAATAAACTCCAATATTATCGCTATCATAACCTGAATAAGTGTATAACAAATGTAAATACAAACACAAATCCGATACAATATCATGCATTACATCCTCGATCTAGAGAAACATTATTTTCTGCCTATTCCCCTATCACTTTTTACTAATTCAGTATTTTGGATGTTTCGAGATGCGGTTCAATTGGTGATTGTTTCAGGCGAAATACGACGATGAAGATGATGTATCAGCAAGAACCTGCGATGGATTGATGAAAAGTATAGCCTCAGTACATAGATCAGAAAAGATTTTGGACAGCAAGTTCCACGCTAATATATCAGTAGACTAACAATTGGTATGACCGAATCTATTACCTCGAGCTGCTCTTCGGTGAATGAATCCTTCTGAAAGTTCCAAGTATCAGCGTGAGTCCTCCGAAACTCAGCAACTGCTTTCGTTACTGTGGATTTTATGGGGGAAGGCTCTGCTGCGAAACGTGCCAGGAGAGTGACATGCTCTGGCAACCAACTGAAACAAGAAATGATTGATTATATACTAAACAATTTAAGGAAAATAAACAGCTGATCTACTAAATAACAAGAACTACAGCCCTACGACTTAACAAAGAGGATAGCCAATTGGATTAAGATCCAATGATAGGAGAGAGTGGACGCTCATCCAGTCAACTTTGCAGCTCAACAATCCCTGCACTCGGCATTGCAAGGTGACAACCAAAGCTCATAAAGCTGTGACCACTTGCCGAAAGTTTTACTTATTAAGAAGATGAACCACCTTAATAAGCAACAGAATAAGAATTAATGAAAGAACTCAGTTGGTGAAGTAGGATGATAGCCTTCATTCTATTCATGAGCTCTTTGCAGAATCCTTAGAATTGGCTGTTCACAAAAATAAGGTACTCTTGCACATGCATACATAGACTGTAGAAGGAAAACAATGCAACTCCACGAAAAGATTGCAGGATGTTAATCCGATATCTGTACCTGGGCATATCATATGGCACAGATAATACAGAAGCCGTCAGTGCAAGTACAGCACCATGGATGGATGATATCGATTGGCCCCTTCTTAGATTCCTGTCATCATCAAAACGAGACCAAAATTCACATACAAAAAGGCATTTCTTCAGAAACTAAATTCAATGTGCATGAAATCATGGCAACGAAGCTAACCTCTGCTGCTTTCTCGTCCGTTGCATGGCACTTGCATCCGCTAAAGCTCTCTCACGGAAATCACAAGCAAGGTCCTCATCCCCACCTTTCATTAGACCTGCAAGAACTGCTGCAGCATGCTCTCTTACCTGGAAAAAATGCATTTTTTGTTAAAACAAAGATAGAGTTAAAAGGTAAATCCTTCATCCAATTCACGTGCCTAGCCTCAAAGCTATGGATGCCTTGTGATAGAAGACTACCCTACAGGATCTTGTTACCTGACATTCACCATCTCTATCCAAATAATTAGAAGAAAAGAATTTATAATCTCATCCTCGTCTCACATTTATAAGAAAAGAAAATTGCCATCTGAGATTTAGACTTACGAATCTAAATTAACATTTGGTTCAAGATTCCATCAGAAATTACCTCGACTTGATTGTCTCTCAGCAGATTCTCCACAGTTCTCCAAATTTTTTGTTTCTCTGCTTTAGAGAGTATGTAAGTATGCCTGGAAATAAGAAAATGGTACATATCAGAATTTAGGCTATATCCAATATGCTAGTGAAAGACCTTATCCAACAAACTGACAAATCTCTAATGCCAATCTGGCAGACGAATGAGTGAACTAGAGTACCAAACAGAAGGAATCTTAAAAATAAACCCGACCTCCAGAAAACCACTTAGTAAAAGGACATGAAATTAAAATCCAGAAAAGGAGACACCTTTCGTATGGAAAAGACATTTGAAACAGCTGAAAATTTTCCTACAAGTAGAATATTGAAAGCCCAACAACAACAGAGTACACACCTATACATAAAAGTACGTAGATACGTCAGAGTAGCTGATCTGGTCCGCCAGTTGGAATCAGTAGAAGAAGAAAGAATGACTTCAACAACCCTCTGAAGATGAGGTTCCCAAAACACCCTCCATTTTAGCAACTCAAAAGCAGCCTTCACCAGAGTTGATAAATCCTTATTTGATGTTTCCTGAAATTGGCCCACAGGCAAAACTCAACAATATATAACACGAACTTCAGAATAAACAAAGGAAAGTACTTCACATACCTGTAAGGCAATTACAGGATAGATAAATCTGACAATGACATCAACCAAACAAGATGATCTTCCGGACTTCAAAGTTGAGACGATAAAATGAAAGAGCTGAAGAAACATAAAGAAATTCCGTTAGTCAGAATTGTATGAACGACCAGCTTCTATATCCCAATTTGAATAGTTAGAGAGTAAGTCTCAAATCTCATTTGTACCGTTTCCATCCACTTCACGTCATCTTGTATATCTCCATTTAATGTGCCATTTTCAGCACTACAATGAGCCGCTGTCTCCATGTTGTCTGTCTGACTAGTATTCTGAATACTTGTGACCATCTCAGATGCTCGTTCTGTAAGAAATGCAACCCAAGTCTCTGTTTTATTTGGGTTGTCACTGCCGTGGTCAGCCTCTTCATGGGAGAATGACGAATGGAGGCGGATATTTGAGCACAATATAGAGAGGTTGATTCCTATAGCTTCCCTTACCTGTTCCATGCAAGTTAATTATTAGAAAATGACCAGGAAAAGGAAAAGCTACTTTAACTAAGCAAAACAAGTTACACATAGAGCGCAAAGGTTGGGGAAGGAAAGGCTGGTTTCCTTTAGGATTATAAAAGTATATAGTAGCAAAGCACAACCACCTCTCTTCATGATTCTTTCTTGTTACCCACTCCATTTTGTACATTTCAAATAAACAACGCATTCGGTTTCTTATAAGAATCTCAGGTACAATCAAATATTTGTATACAGGGAAAAGAAACACATAGGCAATGGACAATTCATTCATAAGAATAAAAAGCATTAAAACATATGAGTGTGATATTCAAGGCAACCAGAAGTAAGACAAAAGAATATCTATACTTACTTGGGCTGATGAATGGCACATATCCGCCAACAATTCATTCAAAAGTTTATTGTGAATCTCCAGTTCAGTCACAGGCATCTTTTGAGGGCATATCTCTATGAGTGCAGCAGAAAGAAAAGTGTAACGCTTTGCAACTACAGTAGTTGTTGCAGTCGGAAGGAGGGGTGTTATCAAACAATCCAAAATTTGCTGTCTCAGAAGGGGAACATTTGTACCATACTTTCCTTTTCCAGTGACAGCATACCGTATGCAGGCTGACCACTCTGGTATCGACTCCACCGACTGACCAAGAATAATACTCTGTAACTGACCCATCATCCAGCTGTCCCACGCTCCTAATACACCATCAACATCAGAGTGCAACACACCTGCAAATGCTTCTGCTGCAACACACTGCTTAGACCTTTCCTTAGAATTTGCAAAATCTTCTAATGGGCTTTTTAGAGCCAACAAAATGGGCATGCCACATTCTTGCACCAGCCGCTTGAAAATTCTTGCAAAGCTAGAGTAAAAACTATCAACCCCAAGTAGAGAGATCCAGCTAGGTGTGCGAGGCCAAGAGGATGAAAAATCAAAATAGAAGCGGGTGATTGATTTATCTGCCAGGCTTTGAAAAGAAGAGTTCCCATGATTTCCTCTGGAAGAACCATCACTGTCGGTGATAATATGCACATGAGATAGACTATTCAATGTCTCGTGAAAGAATCCCTCCTCCTGAAAAATTTCACTTAATGCTCCTTCAAGGGAAGATTTGACATTGGTGTGTAAATCCTCCGGTGGACCACCTTGATTTGCAGCTGAAAGCTTATATGGCGATTCGTTCAAGAGTGTGTTCAGTGCTGAGATTGAAAGCATCCTGGTCTGTGGAAGTTGACTCTTTAAACTTTTCAGGAAGTGACCTACAAAAGTATAATATAGTTGAACTTTAGAAGATCACACTGATAAAACTTTAGTCACTCACTCAAACCCCATCAAATCACAATAAGCAAATAAAAACCTACCAGTAGTTTCACTCAAGATTTTCGAGAAGGTTGGGTCATTTCTAGAAGCCATAGCCAACAGCAAAAGAATTCTATTGGCCATCAAATTATACCTGGAAACATATTGGCAAAAGGAAGAAGTAAGTGTTCAAAAATCAGGAAAACCAACTTTCAGACAGAGACAGAAGGTGGCAAAGACTCTCCTTTGTTTTCACTGCACATGATTGATAGATTGACTTATTATTGACTATAATATTGAAAAATACAGAAAGTAGCTAACATAGCATAAAATTATTTATATCAATGTTCTGGTTCAGCATTCCACATTTTGTCTTATAAATAATGGTGGTCATTCTTGATGCAGTTATTAATCCCATCTACCGACTCTACACAAGACCAAGAACCGACTTTCAATTTTGCTCCAATCATTGACTTTCTTGAAGAAGTTTGAAGCTGACTTTCAATTAGTATAAGAATCAAATGGACCATTTCCTTAGAGTGACTCTGACACTGGAAGGACCTTAGTCTTCAATATGGTTTAGTCAAACTATTCTAACAATAAGCACGTCTATGATAAGACATCTACCTCCAGTGCAAGCCAGAAGATTCAAAACTCATTGATATAATCTGAGAAACCAAATCTGAAAAATCTGAACCACCCACTTCACTGCCTGATGGTATGAAAATGCTCCTGGATAGTCCCGAGAAGTAGATGTTGTACTTGACAAAAAGCTGTTGTAAATAAATAAATAAAAAAACATCAAGAGAATGAATAGACAAGACATTCATTCACCTATTTAGAGCAATGTGAATATACCTCATTGATTGCCTTCTGGGTTTTCAGGGACTCATGATGAGAGCTGGAAAATCAAAAGGTTTAAGTGAAAGAGCTGATAACAAAGAGGATACTAGCAATTTATCCAATCCAATTCTGTATGTTACTCGGTCAGGGAAGAAAATGAAGAAGCCAAGAAGAACTACCTTGATAGGATACCGAGAAGAAATGAAGAGAATGTTTTTGGATCCTGCAAAGCAAAGTTCTCTCAGCCAATTAAAGACCATGGTAATATGCAAACGAAAATTGATTTCTTGAGAACAATCACCGTTGTCAAATGTTTGAGAACAGTCTGAGTTGAAAGCACAGCACAAGAGCCTAAGACTGCACATTCTGGAGCAGTTGGGTTCTTCAAATTTTCAGTAAGAGAAAGCACACATTTGGAGATCATAGACGGCCATCTCTTAATCATCTTGAGCAGAGATTTGCCAGCAAGTCTGAAATTAGTCAGTAATTCAAATTGGTAATGAGTATCAAGCAAGTGGGGCACTGAAATAGATCAAACAAAATGTTGCATATGATGTTATGCAAATATCCAAGAAACAGACAATACATTTGATGCAACAACAAGAAATGACAAATATCTCAGGACGCAACACAATTGGAGGACTTACCCTCGAACTGTTTCATAGCTATGCAGACACAGGTTGAGTAGATCATTCATCAAAACAATTGCATGCTCAGATGGAGAGAAACTTCCACTTGTACGGAAAAGATGGTAGGTCGATTGCGATGTTCTCCATGTATTATGCATGTAAGCTTTGTCAATAAGAGCCCATCGAGGTCTGTCATAGACAAATAAAGTCACTATTCAATATTCCTATGAATAAGTAAGATAGTTATCAAGTAAATACGACCACCTCACCTTTTTTTCCCTTTTGAATGAGATGAAACTATAAAATTTATGGGAGGTTCTATAATAGCAGAAGATTCCAACTTCCAAGCCTGCCTGTGATTTGACCATTCATCAAACTCCAGACTTCCTATGTAGCAAATATTAGAATAGCACACATTTTAAAATCTAAGAGAAAGCAAATATGCACCTTAAAAACTGAAATTCCTTCCAGATAACAAATACAAATTGACATTACCATAGTTTATCAAAGCATCGATTATCCGCACAATGAGTACCAATAAGATGCTATCATCTGATTTTTCCTCTAAAAGATATCTGCAATTATAGCAGACCAAAATAATACTTAGCATAAAACAATCAATTGAATTGAGCAGGAAACAAGATAAATAAATGAAAATCGCGTTAAACCTACTTGCAAACAGAATGTACAATTTCAGCAGCTTTTTCACGCAGTTCAGAGCTGCCAACAGTTGCACCTGTTGCTCCAGCTATCAGGCTAGTTATGTACGACGGATCGTTGACAATCCCATTTCTGGAGGCTGGGCTGAAATCAGGTAAGCAAGACAAAACACCTTGCAGTGAAGAGTCAATCCGCAAAAGAGTCACTTTCAAGTGCTCTTTCTCATTGCCTGCTAATGAATAAAAAAGAATCAGGAAAAGGGAAACAGTAATATATTATAGGATAGTCTACAGTACACCCTAGAGATTTTGGAATGACACTTTTCAAATGTTCACATACATTGAGCATTATGTATGCAACTGAAATCTAGGTCTACTGCAGACGCTATAACTTATATTAGGAAAAGCTACATACACACAAGATTACTCACTTATGTATAGTATTACACCAGAAAACAGTAACAGGATGTGCACATGTCACCATAAAATCAATATAGCAACCGCAAGTAAGAGGATGCAGAAGAAAAGGAACAGGATGGCATGAGCAGACATGACCTGGATCGGAATGGATTCGATCTCGGCAAATCCTCAATAGATCATCTAAAGCTGATTGCAAATGAAGGTACAAAAGCTCATTCGCACATTGAACTTCAGCGTCATTTGGAACATGCCATTTGGGCGCGATAGATGGGTCCTCATTACCATAATCTTTTGTGCCAATCCACTCTTCCAATTCCCTAGCATCAGGGTGCCATAAAATGCACCTGAGGAACAAACATAATCAGTTATTTGCTGTGGTTGTCAGAAGAGAAGTCACTAACCATTCAGAAAGCAAAGCAACAGTCACAGATGATATTCTATACCTGTACTGATCAACAGGGTAATAAAGGACCAGGCTTCCTATGAGGGACCTAAGAAGATGATCACCAGCTCCATTAACCTAAAAGATAAGGAAGTACCCAGTAACATAAAGATTATGAGGGGGAGAAAATGCCGATGCCAGTAGATTAGCAAAAATAAAACATCTGAGCAAACATATTGCTCAACTAATTCACAAATGCACAGAAGTAGAGTTAGTTAGAAGAAAACCAAGACCTTCCAAGAGGGAGATTCGAAGGCAGATGCTATAGCTTCTAGAAATTGATCCTTGTAATGTAGAAGGACAGGGCCTCCGTAATTGATTGCGACTGACAGTATTTTCAATTGACAATCAATTGATGTTTCAAGAGCTGGAGACAGTGTTGGTTTTGCCTGAAAATAGGAATCGTATTTATTTAGAATTATACTTAAGTTAGTGTATAGGAGATAGCCCGCCCTCGTGCATAAAAAAATTTACAAAAAAAAGGATACTTTTAACGCGCTCATTGGTCATATAGAACCAATAAAGTTTTCCTTCTAGATGAGAAGGAATAAAATCTGACCAACAAATATAATGGTCTTCAATATGCTAGACTCGGTAAAAAACATTTAAGAAATATTAGAACTGAATTCAGCAAACAGATGCAGAACCTTCGACGAAACTGAGGTCTCAAGGACCCCTCTTCCTCCAAATCCAGTTGCTGGCGTCCCTTTCAAGGAAGATATAACAGCAGATAACATAGGGTCTACAAGAGCAGAAACGGCCTCCTCAGGGTTCGAATGCACACATGCACAGCAAAGCAAGCCAACCTCAGCAATTGCACCAGGAAGAATATTTGTCCTTACAAACTTGGCAATTTTCTTCAACGCCTGTCACAGAACATGGAACTGATATGAAAACCACAGCTACATCATTTAGAGAAATGAACAGTATGTGAAAATGGAGATAAGAACTGAACCTGATTGTACAGTGATTTTGAAAGCCTTCCCAGCAAGATTTCAAGCATACAATAGTAATAAGGACCATCCTCAACTAAAAATGTCCCTGACGTTGCTGCCGAGTGTAAACCTTCACTCCTGCAGACATGTGATTAATTGTTCTCAGGCACTGGAAAGTGGGAAGGTG
This sequence comes from Linum tenue, assembly GCA_946122785.1. Lineage (NCBI taxonomy): Eukaryota > Viridiplantae > Streptophyta > Magnoliopsida > Malpighiales > Linaceae > Linum > Linum tenue. Next base: position 47,830,165 of record CAMGYJ010000009.1, on the reverse strand, counting down.
TAACTTGAAATTCGGACTTAAAGATAAGCAAAACATGGTGATCAGAAGAACTGAAGCCTGCTACTCACACGACACTGCTAGGTTCCAAATGCTGAAGTAAGGAGAACAACCGACACAAGAACTCGTCTAACCACTCAGACATCTGAATCATTGGCATGAATGATGAGTCAACCATGCTATCATCCAAAGTAGAAATCTGCAAACAACGGTGCACAATTATTGCATCCATTGGTTGACAGTATAAACGAAATACTTCTCTTTAGGCACTCATCGACTGGCAACTTACATTAGAAAATATAGAACCAATCAACTGCATGGTTGCCAAGGTTTTGGGAGGATCATTAGCATCCATACCAAGTAATGCATTCGATAATGAAATCATCAGAAGATCCATGAATGTGTTACTATCACCAACAAGGTGTAGCTCTTTGGCAGAGGTTGACAAGGATGTCAGGAACAATGAGCGTCCTGCAAATGCCACGGACATCACGGCAGTTTTCAACTGGTGGGTGGCAGTCATCTGACTAGACACAAAAGTAGGCAAAATGCAAAGGTTAAGGTGATGAGAAACAGAATTCAAATGCCGATAGAGGAAGCACAATTATTCAGTAAACTTTTACAGAAAAAAAAAATTATTCTGGCAACAGATACATGATACAATACATACCGTCTCCAAGGCCAGATGGAATCGGGATGTTAAGAATGGTAGAACTAGCGAGGGTTCCACATAGGATAGGATAGAAGTTGCTGCAGCTACAGTCTCAGAGAGATTCTCATTCTTGCTGTACTGTCCACGATCAATTAATTTCAATAATATTTTGACAAATGCCGTCCTCTCTGGTCTTCCCAGAAATAGGTGAGCATATATATCGTTATCTTTGTTCCTGCAACACCAGTGTTTTCAAAGAAGGATTCAAACATATAGTATACCATGCATACAGTACATAAGATAAGACAGCAATGTCAATATATTCTTACAATTGCTCATGCTGTAAGCGCTTTTGGAATGTAATTACCAAATACAATAGGAACCGCTCCAATGAATAAGTCCACCTGCCACCATTAGATGGGTGGTAATACCTACAAAGAGACAACAATGAACTAAGCACCAACAAATCCACAGATTTGAGATGGCAGTAGTGAGTTGACAGTGTGGTAAACAAACTGTTCTAAGAGGTCGACCAATTTCTCCAAGTGTTTTTCTGTTGAACTACCAGGCTTCAGTAGATAGACCTGCATTGGGGCCAAATAGAAGGTGGCACATGAGAATGCACATAGAGACACATATATAGTAATACTGTGGAGTAGGATTGTCAATCTTACAATTGATTTAGCAATAGCTTTTGTTGGGGTCATTGTTCTATTCGAAAATAAGAATCTTGTATTTCTAGGGACATCAACAGGGAAGGGGTATGATCCGTTTCCATTCGCCACTGGAACCTGTTAGTTTCAGAAAATTTGCATGAAGACGTCCAAATATTCAAAATTCTAAGAATATAGATTATCAAAGTTACAGAGGATAGAAAACAGAATAAAAGGAAAGACGGCCATGAAAATCTTATCACAATAGATTGTCAATACATACAAATTGGCACGGATTCAATGAAACTTCAAGCAACCAAGCAAAATTCCTAAGCAAAACAGTAATCCAAGGAACAGATACCTCCCATTCACTGCATATGCCATATAAGAAGGTGTAGATGCAGGCCGAGCTATAAACAGTGGTAAACCCAAAAGCACGAAAACTACTAGGTTACAATATCAGGGCAGGAACTGAAGTACCAAGCAAAATTACCTCAAACATATTTAAGTATCGAGTGAATAGCACAGGTAAGAAGCCTTCCCAATCTACGAAGTCATAGTTCTTTATGACTCGAGCTATAACGGCTGCCCACTGGCTGTTCCAGAATTGGCAATTTGGTATAGATTCCCACAGCTCCATAGTCTTTCTCACCCAATCACTGTCATGAAAGAATGGGCTTCAAGATTGTCGTATAAATGTGGTCAAAATGGATCATAACACCCCAAAAGTAGCCGTCCTTACTTGGTATAAAAATCCTGGTTTTCCAAATTAGTTGGGAGGAATAGTCGTACGAATCCAGATCCTTCGAAAGATGAGTTATGCCACGGATTTTCCGTTAGAGAACTGCAAAGACTTCGACCATTTATCAGTATTGCACAATGGAAAAGGGAGGATAGTAAGCTCAAAAATTGTTAAAGGCAGATCGTCTTATTTATCTTTTATGTATATACATTAATATAGTGAGAACGGAAGAAGCAACAGCCTATCCTAAACAAGCATGAAACTTTCTGTATAAAGGATGTGTCAGCGGGGAAATCAAATGGCAGCAGATAAGTAACTGTCCATATTCGAAATAAACATGTGAAACTAGCTAAGTTTCCAGTATCGAGGACACATGAAATTAGCATGTATTACTTAAGCTGCAAGAAAGAAACCACAAAGCAGGAATATTTGAAAGTAGATGCAATCCACGCACCTAAATTCAGACCAAATCTCAAAGGCTGAACCAGCAGGAAAGAACCTCCTGCATGATCTAACAAGCGAAGTGACGGTCTCGAAATGTCGCTGCCTAAGCCTCCACCCTTCTGGACCAGTACTCCTGTTATGAAACCGTAATTTTTGTGAAGTACGGGAAGTAGGAAATACACAGTTCAACTGAAACTTTCCGCCCAATTTTTCAGAACATCTTGCCAAAAAATATATACAAACCTTGAGAAATGAGTGTGAACCAGAGTATCGTATAAAGGGCGCCATTGTATTTTCAGAGACAACTTCTTCCTATACTTATTAAGCACTCTCACCAAGATATTCCCCCATCTAACCTGAACAAAGCAAAATTCGCAAACGCCTAGAGCTAAGTAAAACAACAGAAGGAACAGAAAAAGAGAACATGGCCACAAAATGATCGAGATACCTGAGCATAAAGCTTGTCCTGCGAGACACCGAACAGCTCCAGCCCAATTTCCACGACGGCAGTGACATCTTCCAAGGCCACGTCGCTCTTAGCCTTGACGAAGCTGGAAAAAGAAGAAGATAGGCAAACAATTAAACAGAAACCCCATTACAAATAGCCAATTACCGAAGTCAAATCAGCAAAATGGAAGCCGAAGCGATTCCACAATTCCTCTCACACGTCGAGGACGGAAATCCATTTGATAGTGGCGTAGACGGAATCAGGATCGTCCGGTTTGTACGAGCTTCGCATGGAGCTCACGACGCGGGAGAAGGCCTCCCCTTCCTTCTTCGTCTCCTCCGCGACCGGCGGCGGCAGCCATGCATTGTACAGGTGCATATCACTTTCTCCAAACCCGACAACTGGATTCAGAGAAATCGGAATTCAAGGGATTGAAATTGGGAGAAAATGAAGGGAAGGTGTTTGATGTTTTGCTGCAGTGAAACTGGGAGAGTATTTATTTATAGCGCGAGGTAGATTTTGGAGTGGGTTTTTTTTAAGCTTATTTTGGCTTGTGGGTTGGGTCAGTTATGTTTTTTATTAAACAAGAAAGAACTGTGAATGGAAAAGAAAGAAAGAGACGACGGCTGACCGGCGATTTCCCCGGGGGAGGGGGAATCCATCGACGACTCGCTACCGGCGAAGACTTTTTGGGGGCGGCAGCAGCTACAGGATCTAACCAGCGCGGGTAAATTGCTGCCGCTTCCCAAATGGATGAATCCTCGTCGAAAGGGTAGGTAAATTTTTTTTTTTTTTGAAAGGGTAGGTAAATTGTGGAATAATTAAATGGGTTAATAATGCTATCCTATAAAAAATATATATATTGGATTTCCCGAGCCACTAAACTTTGATTATGTTACAACAAGCCCACAAACCGGCCCCAATCCTGGGTTGGGTTTGTTGGGCCCAAGCCCAATCATTGCCTGGGGAATCCAGGAGCCTAAAGGCCCGCGAAGTAATATAATAAATAAAAAGAAGAAACCAACATTACCGTTAAAGAAAGTAGCCGTTGAATCAGAGGCGGTTTTTCCAGCAATTTATAAATACCTGAAACTTCCCCTCCATTATTTCCCTCCATTACCAAGCAATCGATTCATTCTCAATCTCAATCTCTCAATTCGCCTTCCTTCCTTTCTTTCTGTTCCCCAGTCTTACTGCTCATTCATTTTCTTCTTGTTTTTTCTGCATTGCTCTTCGTGTTATACTCTGTTTCCATATTTTCAGTTCAGTTACAGTTCATTTTCCATTACTCTTCTAGCAATGACGGAATCTCATCACGTGGTGGAGATCCCGGTCGACGATGACGAGCAGAGGCAGCTCGTCGTCGTTGCAACGGCGATCCAGAACCACCCGCTGACGGAGATCTCCCGCAGCCCGGGCCACTTACTCCTCCTGAAGCTGTGGCAGAGGGAAGAGGATCTCAGCGGGCGACGGATCGCCACCAAGGAATCGCGACTCGATTCTATCAAGCGGGAGATCTTCCAGCTCTGCTCCTTCTTCCTGATATTCCACGGACTCTTCTTCACCATCCTCTTTACTTCTTCTTCTTCTGGAGAGAGGAAGTGCGGGAAATGGTGGGTACCAGGGGTAGTTTCCTTGTGCACCTCACTCGTGTTTGTGTGGTTGGTACAGGTCCAGCTGTACAGGTACTGGAAGGTGTGGAAGAAAGTGGGGAGGGATCGGTGCAACGGCCGCGCGGTGGCGAGGTGTATTCAGGAACTAAGGATGAAAGGAGGAAGCTTTGAGCTGGGGATAGATCCCTACTGCGCTGGTGGCAAGAAGATGAAGAGTTCGAGCGTGGAGATTAAGTGGAAGCCGGTGACTTGGGTTTCTCAGAACTCAGTGGCAATCGGTTTGTTCTGCTTTGCCGGATTGGCCGTTTTGGCTTCGAGATTAGTTATTTGCGGCGGATATTAGTACAGCAGGGGAAAACTGAGGACTTATGGCGACAGAAGATGATGGTTCGAGGTAAAATGATTGATTGATTTATTTGTTGAGATCTTGTCGAGGTAGCCTGGTTTCATTACCTTGAGGTGAAGATCTGATATTGGATTCTTCTGTAGTTGAAATGTGCAGATTTGTGTTGGTGACGAATGAGGATGGGGAGCAAGAAAAGATAACACATCGTGCACAAAATGTGGTGCAGCGTTTAATAGTCCGTTGCCATATGAATGCAAAAGAATTGGTCTAATGGTGTTATGCATGCAACAAATACTATGACAGAACTCGGAGATTGAGATGACAGGAGGAATGCGGCTACTACTAGTCTCAGAGACTTGCCTACTTTGGGAACTTCATGTACTTGTGCCGCCACACACACTGCTTGTGTGAACTGCCATTCTTTCTTTCATTCATCCATCAATAAAACTAACTACATTCATTCTTCCAAGCAACTGGGATTTAAGAGCTTGTTGGTCATAATTAACTTGATACTACTACAAGTTGAAGTGAAATGCATACGAGACAATATTTCACATTCTCTAGAACAAACAAACTCTAGAGCGAGTCAAAGCCAAATATACGGAAAACACCTGCAATAACATGAAAAATCAAGTGGAGTGAGATTGGATTTATGATATCATTCACCTTCATCAGCCTGATATTTGTTCTTGTCATCCCCAGCATATGCAAGTAAATTGTACTTGGGGTTCCACTCGACACTGTTCATGGCAGCTCGACAAGGGATTTGATGAACTGTCCCACCGGTTTGAGCATTGGACTGTTTTGAAGGATTGCAGGGTCAGACAAACAAATTGGTATCGGTTTGAAGATAAAAGGAAGTTTTAGGAAACGTACTATGTCAATGAACAAGTCTTCACTTGCAGAAGCTATGAACTCTCCCGTGTGGTTGAAGCTTATTGTCCTAACAGGCCACCTGATCGAGTTGACAACAAATAGTTTATCACCCCAGTTAGTTTTGTTTGTTTGTTTGGTTGTTAGTTAACAGTAAGCCACTAAAAGGAATAGTTGCAAATAAGACAAATCAAACTCACTCTAGCTTTGTAAATGTCCGGACGCAAAGCATCTCTGAGATATCCCAAAGACTGACTAGTGAATCAGCACTCCCCACTGCGAAATATCTGTGAGCAAAGAACTTAGGTTAGTGGTTCTATGACTCACGTGCAGTTTGCATGCCATTAAAGCTTGGAACTTTGAAACTTCTGAACCCGACCTTCCTTTTGGATCAATGGCAATGCAATAGCACCCAGCTGTATGAGCCATAAGAGTGTCCACTGGCCGAAGAGCTGGGTATGCAAGCACTTCAACGGTACCTTCCAAAAAGAACTCATAGCAATAAGATAACCTGAGCACTGTTTAATGCGAAATTAGCGATGGTCATTGAGAAAATCGTTATTACTTATTACCATTCCCAGTTGTCATAAGGAACATCCCTCCTGTCATATCCCAAGCAATCTCATTTACCTAAGAAGAAGAGTGCAAGGAAAAATTTCAGGTCACAGTATAAGCAGATATAGGCCAATAAGAAGCATCCTCATAAGTCACAAAAGTTCAAGTTATTGGCATCAACTATAATGTACATTCTTCTTTGCAGTTTAACAATTGGTGTTGAAGCACATCCAAAGGAAACACGAGCTTGATTCATGAATAGGCTTACCTCATAATTAAGACAGTATAGTAACTCACTTTGTCATGAGGACATCCGTTGAATGGCATTTCAGCTATCAGCTCCATAGCATCTTCAACTCGGTGGACATCACAGTAACCTTTGATCAAAGTGTTACAAGTTACAACGTCTGAAGTGATCCCAACAAGTTGCATCCTTGCCATAAACCTCAATGCTTTGTCCAACCTATTTGTCAACACCAAAACATGGATAGTGGTGTTACATATCAGGAGGTTAGGTTCAATGCCAGCTTTCTGCATCCTCGTCAACACCTGCATAGCATTCCTCAACCTACCAGCTCGACTGTATGAAATCATTTCATTAAATAACTAAGCACTTCAGGCTGTCGTTCAACACCTCGGCGAGCATGAGCACGATTATCCTCCTGGCACCTTGGCATAGTTTAGTTTTACTGAGCATCTCAAGCAACACGTAATAAACAATAGGATGGTGCCTGTACCGCCACTGACGGTCAGCCCAATAGAAGAAACCTAAAGCAACTCTCTCATCTGATTGAGATCGCAGAACAGCACAAACTAGTCGAGGCTTGAGGCTTCTGAGCAAACGCTTCAGTTCCTCTTCCATCTTGGGATTCCAAGCTGACCTAAGATCAATCAGCCTGCAGACTTCCTCACCGATGGATGCCGAAGTTCATGTTCCCCTAGCTCAATTCTCATTGTCTCTTGCTTTTGCTCACGATCCCTTTTGAAGGAATCTAAAACCTTACAGCCTTTCTCATCATCGCCATCATCATCTCCATCTGATTCTTCAAACTCATCAGAGCAATCAGATTCAAGTTCCTCATTCACCCTAACCCCAACATCCGAAACGCCCATTTGCCTCAACCTCTTGGACTGATCATTACCATTATCATCAAAACTGCGTCTTTTCAAAAGGCGAGAGTCGAAATTGACGTTAGAGCTAGAACGAGGAGAGTGATCACTTGAAGACAAAGAAGAGAACCAAGAATCAAACACATGATGGGCATATTCACAGCCCGTCGGTCTGCCCCTGGCCAAGGCTCCAGCGGTAGTCCTCGGAATTGCTCGGTCATGGCGAACAATGTTATCGAATCAAAAGGACGAGGAACAGCTTCAACCGTCAGCCATGGAGAAGCAAACAGCCCCAAAGAAGGGATAATTCAACTTTGCCAATATATCATGAAAACAAGCACCCTCCCCTCCTCATTTGTTTCACCGTCGAAAAGTGAATCGCCGGCAGAGGCGGCGGGGATGAAACCAGAGGGTCGGAAGGACTGTCGGGGAAGAAAAGGCGAGGCGCGAGACTGGTAGCTGGTGTCTATGCGGGAAGGGCGAGGACAATAGAGTCGGACTGGCGACGGAGTACTTAGAACTTAGAAGCGGCGACGGGGAGAGGGAAATAGAAACTGAAGTAAGGATTCCTGCGCGCGGTTCATTAACGACTTTGATCGGCGTCGTTTCAGTTAGGGAATATTGTAAGGGGAAAGAAAGGGTTAATTGCATTTCTAGTGCTCGCACTATGAAGTTTTAACAAAGAGAAACAACATAGTACAAAGAATGGAAGTAACATCTGACGAAGATAGATAGATATGGATGATGACTATTTACATTACAAGCTCAATCACTCTATTATTACTACACGGCCACATGTAATCGATAGGAGCAAGTAGCTCTTCTGAACCATGGAGGCAGAGAAGCATTCTTTGCATCTCTGTCCTTCATTCATCATCCTTAGCATTATCATCATCTTCGTCGTCATCGTCATCAATGCCAACCCACTTAGTAAAAGCAAACAGAAACTCCTTGATGTTCACCATCCCATTTTTATCCCAGTCCATCTCCTCTGCCATTATCATGTTCAAAGTTAAAAGCAACTCAAAACCACATTCCGATGAAGCTTCCAACATGTGGAGAGAGGGAGGGAGAGAATTACCAAATCTCTTCAAGGCTATTCGTCCAGCAGCACGTTCCCCAGAGTCCTGTATAGCTTGTATCAGCTCATTCTTGCTCACGTAGCCATCCATGTTCTTGTCAAAGAACACAAATGCATCGACCAATGTTTCGAAGGCACCCTCCAAGTTTGGCATCCCCATCTTCGGTTTCTAGCATTGGTCATGGAATACATCGGCATTCGGCACAGGAAGCAAAACTAATAATGGTACTTGTTTACTACTATTAGTGCCTGGGAAGCTAAGATGCTAAGACCTGGAAAAAGTTAGAGTCTACGCCTGAATGGAAATTATATGCTCTAATAGAAAAAGAAAATACTTGGGAGAAATACACAAGCAGCTAGGCACAAACTCGAAGCATTTAAACACTTTGTTCTGGATACGTTAGGATCAGCAGCAACAGCAGCAGCCTTGAGAAGATACACCAGGCACAGAAGTACTATGAACTCATGGAAGTTCATTCCATAGTCGTCATTAATATCGCAGGCCGCAAAGAGATCATTGATCTCCTCTTCAGTGAAAGAGATTTCCAGCTTGTTGAAGCACTTTCTCAGCTCTTCATGATCAATGGTGCCATTGGAGTCCAAATCTAGAAAGCAATACAATGAAGACTAACCCATTAGGAGTAATTAACAAACAAAATCTCGCCTGGGCAGGCAAACCAACTTTGAAACTATGTTATCAAAGGATGTGTTCTTTTGACACTGAAGGGGGAACCTAAGAAGATATACAAATGACTATGGATCCATGCTTAAACTAATGCTAAAGAATTTAAATGTGATTCTTCTGACACCAATAAGCGATTGCTTGACATTGATGTGCAGGGTTTCCGAACACCTACCGAATTGCTCAAAGATGGCTTTGCATTTCTTTAAGCTATTGTCAATCTTGGGGAACTTCAAGAGTATGCTGTTGAATGATCTCAAGGAACATCCCGCAGCTCCTCTCTGCTTCATGGCATCAAGCATTTTCGACTCAATCTTTGTTTCTGGTACCCATACTCTTCTAGGTGATTCAGCCTTCACTACATCACCTTCCATTGCTACCGTACCAAGACAGTCAGGGATAGAAGATGTGTGCTGATTCCAACCTACCTCAAGCTACATAATGAAATAGACCAGGTAAGAGAGCACTTCAACAAGCATTGATTAAACCCATACTTGGAGGAAGTCATATTGCAACTACTGATCAATCACTCAATCATTCTAAATAAGTAGATTCAGGAAGCAAAATCTTTTATCATCTTGCAACTCTGGAATGGCTGATCGTTCAAATCAGATTCATATTCTTGATCAGATAACGGAAGAAGAAAGAACAGACTGAGAACGAGCTCCTGTGCAGAAACAATAAAGGAGGCTCGTCCACGAAACTCAGATTGGATTGGTAATTGTTCTCCGATTTACCGAATTAGAATTCTTGATCAGTCAACTAGAAACTAAAAGAAGGACCTCTCGTAACGGTTTTGGTTATAGATAAAGTTTGGCTCACAAGAACGAATCCAGATAAAATTGAAAATTAATGTACTCAATCGTAACTCGAGGAGTCCATCTCCGGCGACGATCATACTTCAGAAATGGAAAGGAAAACGCACACAAGAGAGAAAGAGAGAAGAACCTGGGGGAAGGCTCCACCAATTGTTGGCCGGAAATCGATGCCGAAGATGATCAGAGACTAGAATCCACCGGAGAAGCTTTCGGAGGAGGAGGAGGAGAAGTAGAAAATAATTGGAGACTCGATCTTGGCACACTTCTTACTGCCCTCTGTGGTTGCCAAACACGACGGTGTAATGTAATCCGCTCCCGCCGCTGACTTTTCGAAACCTCGGCCCTTTTTCGTACGAAAAAAATTGTACAGACCAAGCCCAACTAAGAGTATTTGGGCCGTTAACCACAATTTTAAGTAGCTGATCCTGATCCTGCCTGGCCAGGATAGGGAACGGGCCTACCCACTTCAAGGAGCCACGTGGCGAACTGAGAAGTTAATGGGCCGTGCACTTGCCATTTCATTTCTTACTGTTTTGGCAACAGAAAACAAACTAAAATGAAAATGAAGCTGTCGTTTCCTAAAAAACAAAACCTGAAGAAAACTTGTTTAGCTGGGAATTTGGTGAGTTCTGAAACTAGATTCTGAAAATGAAAACCTGTTTAGTTACTTCATATTGTTTTCTGATACATGATTGTCATCATTTTTTTCATGGAATATCATACCACTCTAGTGATGATTATAATTTGTAATATGAATCACATTGATATCTCACAACTTATTTGTTTGTGATTCCATCACGTGATACATTTGTTGCTCGAGTTTGATTTGAATTGAAATTTTATACTTTTCTTTCTTGTGATCCTTCTTGTCATCCTTTACAATTAAAGTAGATAATAACACTAATAGTGGGAGGTTAACATGTAATGGTAAATAGGTACAGAGAGAGACCTATTTTGTTGTACTGGGGAAAAAAGGGCTGGATAATATATGGTATCGGTAGCAACTAGCAATCGGCAAAATTCCTATCACCGGGAATTTGGACCAGCAATGTGTAGGCACCACCCATATCAGATGGTGAAGATCATTAGAAAGGGGACTTCAAACCAAACAGAGACGGCGTTAGCAAAGCAAAGGCCTAGGATCTTGGATTTTGGGATCCATGATAAGCCATTTAATTTGCAGAGAGGCAAAATACCCATCCACGTTCTGGAGAAGGGGAGCGTTGCAGATCGACGGCGGCAGGGGGCCAGTGAGGTAGTGGGACGAAAGATAAAAAAACATGGAGTATCGCGGTCTAGTTCAAGCCACTCGATTGCAGGCGTGTGAACGGTCCGTCGCTGCTGCTTCTCGTCGCCGGAAGGAGCATCAATTCGTCACCGGTACGAGAGCTTCTCGTCGCGGACGCAGGGCTGCTGGAGGAAGAGGACGACGCCGCTGCTATCCAACTCATCTAGGGTTGGAGAGGCGGAGCAGAGCAAAACGATGGTGTATTGTGTAGCGGAGCAGATGCAAAAATTAAGTGGCAAGTGGGAATCAAAACAGTGACCTCATTAATGAATAGTGAATCACTTACCACCAAGAATCGGGGAATAACCCGTGTCATTATTTCCAGGAAACATGTTGTTGTTTTCGCCCAGCTTTCTCATTTGTAGAAAACAGTTTTTTCCAAAGAAACTAAAAGTGTAAGTGAACACACTTGTCTTTTGTTTCTTGATTTTCATTTTCTAAACAGAAAATAGAAAACGAAATGATAAGTGAACATAGCATAAGATTTCTCTTCCTTTTATCCACTTCCAAATTCGCGCTACTGAATCCCTCGTCCCGCCTCTTCCGTCCCCTTCTGCTTTCCCCTCTCATTTTTTCTGCAACCAAGACAGCAGAAGCAGAACAGTAGCAAGAAGCAGAAGACGAATAGGAAGACGAAGGGATTCAAGCTCGGGGAAAGCTATGACAATGGGGGTATTGCCTCGCTCCATCCCGCGAACTCTAGGAGGTAATGCAATTCCGATTCCATTAATTTCCTCCGCAAAAACTTTGTCGGAATCAGAACACAGGCCGCATTGCCTGAATATTAAAATTAAAATCATCTCGCATTCGAATTCAACAGGTAATCCACTTCCCTGCGTGACCCCGTTGATTTTCGGTGGCGGCCGCTTGATCCGCTGCTGCTCCACCGCGGAGCTCAGCAGCAACAGCAGCAGCAGGCGCAATTTCAATCGGACGAGAACCTGCGCTCTCGCAAATCGTAGGGATGTGATTGGGGCGCTTCTTCTGGGAGCTTCGGGGCTAGTTGTCGGTGGATTTGAGGCTGAAGGAGCTGGTTTGCCGCCCGAGGATAAGGCCAAGCTGTGCGATGAAAGTTGCGAGAAGGAGCTTGAAAATGTATGCTGAGAGAGAGAGAGAGGTTCGATTGTAGTTTGACGGATTTTGGGGATAAAATCGTTGCTGATGGGTTTATTCTAATGATTTGAATATGAAGGTGCCGATGGTGAGTACGGAGTCTGGGTTGCAGTACAAGGATATCAAAGTCGGTGGAGGGCCTTCTCCTCCTGTTGGTTTCCAGGTGATTCCTGAATCTCCATAACCGCTACTAGGTAGGGACCCGGCCAGTTGGCCGGTTATGTTTCATTAATCGAGTAAACAACGATAATAATTGTTCAAATGAATATTGACATTTTTTGGGTAGCCACTCCATGATGTATTCCAAAATTCGTTTGTTCAATTTTTCTATCTCATATTTTGGGAGAGTTACAAAACTTTGAATGCGGATCACAAAATTCGACCTCTTGCATCTTGATAGAAGAATTTACAATATTTATCCAAAAATCATGTACTCACTATTTAGATGTTCCGCATGCAAAATCTTTATGAGAGTTTTATCCACTACTTCAATATTATGTTTATCGGCTCTATGAGCTTCATCCCTAATAATTAAAGAGACATTCTTAATCCACTACGCAAACTCGCTTTCTTATTCAATATGACATGTCGATTATGAATCACAGTCTATTGGAATATAAAATGGAGAATGAGTTGTTTGACCTCCAACCATTAACAAAACTCCAATACTGAAAGTAGCAATGCACAATTCTATTTTTCTTTTATGCCTTAGTTTCAAACAAATAACATTCAAAAGAAATATGTTTTGTATACTTGCAAAGCCATCAAGTAAAAGTTAGTTTCATTGTCATCTACAATTTGGAAAACAATAATAATTGTTCGAATGAAAATTACTTTTTGGGTAGCCACTCCATAATTTATCTCCAATATTCATTTGTTGAATTCTTCAATCTCATATTTTGAGAGAGTAGTAAACCTTTGAACGTGGACCACAAAATACGACCTCCTGAAAGAAGAATTTACAATATATATCCAAGTTTTCCTAGTAATTACTGTTAATGTTATTCAAAAATCTCCGGCAAACACAACAAAAATTCACCAAAGATCATGTACCCACTATTTTGTTTTTTCACACGCAAAAATGTCTATGAGATATTAAGTTTATTAACCACATGATCTTCATCCGAAATAATAAGAGAGCCCTTCCGAATCACTATGCTAACTCGCTTTCTTGTTCAATTAGCATGTCGATTTGAATCACAATTTATTGAAGTATAAACTTGAGAATGAGTTGTTTGACCTCCAACCAATAGCAAACCTCCATTATTGAAAGAAGCCGTGCACAACACTACTTTCTTAGCACCATTAATATAATTTTTTAGCAGGTTTGGTTTATATGGTTTGGTTTCATGCACTGCTAACCAATCCAAATTATTAACCAATTAGATAATTAGTCATATATCAAATGTTCTTTCCATTTAGACCCATAAAAATAAAGCTCATTCATATGTTATACTTGATTCTTGTAGAGTGTAGACACCAACATATACATGATATCCTAATTTATATCAAGCTCATATATTATATTGGAAACCTATGATAATTGATAAGGCTCTAAGCGTAATTCACAGAGACACACCCATTTCATTACCTCTATACCATTGGTATATATTTTGTTAGGTGGCTACTTTTGTGTGTAAGATAATCGCATTAGTTTGTGTGTATTTATGTAAAAGGGTAACTCTGAGTTGATTGTTATTTTTTATTCATTATATATATATATATATGGTGCCTTCTACGGTACCCCGGGTGAAATCCGGGGTACCGCATACCTTGAGTTTGAAAACGCTATCTAGACCTCGATTTAGCAGGATTTTCGGGCATGATACTATACCCTAACCCTTAATGAGTGAACCCTAGGTCCTAATTATCTAAATCATAAACTATAAACCCTAAGATGGTGCAATTATTTTTTGCCTATATTTGGACGAATCATAACCGTTGATTATTGTTTCAAATTAAATTGATCTTGGTGTATAAGATTTAGAGAATTAATACCTAGATTTTGATCTTTACAGGTTAGAGTATAGTATCATGTCCGAAAGATCAGTCAATTCAAGTTCTGGATAGCGTTTTCTTACTCAAGGTATGCGGTACACCGGATTTTACCATGGGTACCGTAGAACTCCCCATATATATATGTGTGTGTGTGTGTGTGTGTGTTATTGGTTAATCAAATTAATTAATTTATCAAACAAATTAAAATTTATTTTGGTTAATTTGATTGATTTGGTGAAGATGTTGTACTTCCAAGTTAATAGAATTTAAACTTACTTGGTATAATAGTTACCATGATAACCATTTGAACAACCCTAATTGGAGTGTTGATAATTTCCGCCTATATACGCTTTTGACTTATACAAAGAGCATGTTTCCTTGTTCCTAATTTTATGAGTGAATGGCTTATCAGTTCTCTTCATATTATATTTATGTCAATAAATTTATGAAAATGGAAGATGGATAGTTGTAATTTTGTAACATCAAGTAGCGTGAAATAGTTGGAGAGATTAGAAACAACTCATAGTTATAATCAATGTGCATGCCATCAACCAACTTATTTTTACACTCATATAGAGACTAATAAGAAACAACTACAACTTCTGATGATATAAAAATGACTCATTTCCCCTAAATCGCACTTGATATGAACACACATTAAATTGCAAGATGTATAGAATTATACAAATAAAAATATATTTACTTAAATTCCATTTTTAAAAATTGAATTGCAACATATATTTTACTTTTGGATGATTCTCCACCTGCAATAATTATCAAAATAAGAGAAAGGTATTACAATGATATGGGAAAACGGAGAACTAATGCAGATTAATTGAATTATGGGCCTCAAGAAATCAAAGGGTTGAGACGGATCGTGTTTGTAAAATCGTATTGTATCGATGATCTGATCAAAAAATCTTTATATCAAAGAACAAATTAGTATATGAATTATATTGTTATAAAATAGTTGAACCACAATTAAATGATAATTAAACTTTACCATAACTACTTCCGATTCGATTTTACAATGTTTTTATAGGAGATTTGAAGGGCTGGGCGTATTAAGACATAGTAGAGAAGAGCTGTCAGGTAAAGCACTTATCTCGGTCGCTTCATTTGCAGATCTGTGGCAGAGGTTCAATATATGTGCTATGGGTATTTTTGCTTTGTTTAATCCCCCTCCTGCCTCCTTACTTGATATTGATGTGCAAAAAGTGAAAGAAAACGTGAAGAACCACAAATTATACATACACAAAAGAAAGTAAGAAACACAACATTTAGGTCGGGCCCACTAATTACAGAGAAGCCCACCTGTTCTCTGGATTTAGTAAATGGTAAAATGACCAAGGCATCCTTCCTTGGTTTGCGCAGAACACAGCAAAAACGGAATGAGGTAGGTACTTAAGGAGAACCTCCTTATATTGATGGGAGGAAATGGATACGGTTTGGCCCATTGAAATCACTGCTGATTTCGAATGTGAGACAAACAGATTGTCTGAGATTGTTCTATTGGTCTTGATTCATATTCTATGAATGGTTCTTATTAGTAAGGATAACATGCTCACTACTTTGATGTAGTTGCTTAGTGATGCCTTCATGCCTTTGGAACAACATCAATGTGTTTCCTCGGAAAAACCAAATGCCACCGCCGGTGCCGAATTCGTTCCCGGCGATGTTGATTTAATATTTCGCGGTGGAAACTCTTGCGGTGGCGATTGAACGGATGCACCACTATCTTCTGACCAAATACCATTGTCGGCGTGCCAAGCGACGATGTTGATTTGATCGAATTGATGCGCCACTGACTTCTAATCAAGACGACTGTGACTACGGTTCACACCTCTCCAAACTACGTTCGAACGAGGGTGTTTGAGTTTTGAGGAATCTACGATACCGCTACTCCTATGGAGATTCCTGTGGAGAGCTCCGCGACTACGACTAAGACTACAACTATGGAGATCCTTCCTGGAAGGAGAGCTCCGCGAAGGAGTTACAGAGAAAAGGTAAAGTTTTGACAGAGTTGTTCTGTGTTGATTTTTGGTTTTCCCTTTCTCTCTCCTTGCTCCACTGCTTTTATTCGAAAAACTGCTTCGTAGCCTTCACGCTCGGTGGAACCGCTTCCTCAACTGCTCCGTTGTGAAATCCCACGTGTCTCAACTGCCTTGATCTCCTCTTTCTGCTTTGCGTAAAAATCACGTGCCATCGAAACCGCTCCTGTTTGCAGAAACTTGGCGAAACGACATTGAGCCAAATCCTACAACCTTGTCCATGCAACAATGTCGTTTCACCAATACCGCGGCATCACCTTTCACTAATCGATGCTGACAAACAATGTCGTTTTCCATTCCGCGACATTGTTTCTTTTCAACCAAACGGCACCGTTGTGCTTGCCAGGCCTCGCCAAAATCCAAACCATTGTGGTATGGTTTTTAACTAAACGACACCGCTTAGTGATACTGCGGCGTTGTTGATGCCTTAAACGGTGTCGTTTTTAACTTAGCAGCACCGCTTGATTCTACCCGCGATATCGTTTTAACATTAAACGACTCCGCTTCCAGCCTTGCGGTGTCGTTTTCTTTCCCAACCAGCTCCGTTTGTTTTTTCTTCCGCGACACTGTTTATTATTAAACACTGTCGTTTGCTAATCCGCGGTACCGTTGGGCCTACTCGCGGTACCGTTTTAACTCTCCGCGATACCGCTTGTCTCCATGCGGTACCGATTTTCCCCTTCCAACAAGGAATAAAAATATTAATTAATTATAAACAAAACTCCTTCCCCAACACCTACACTGCGCGGCCCCTCTCCAGTTCCGCGGTACCGCCGAGCTTCCTCGCGGCACCGATTTTCTGTTTCGCGGTACCGTTTTAACTCCCCGCGGTGCCGCTTCTCACAAGGAATAAAAAAAATAATAATTAAACAATTAAAGACTCCTCCTTCAACCCCATTAAACACACGGCCCTCTTTTTTTATTTTCGGCCAGCGGTGTCGTTTCCGGTGTTGCGGTACCGCTGAGCTTCCTTGCGGTACCGTTTTTGTTTTGCGACATCGTTTTAACTCTACGCGACACCGCTCAACTCCAAACGACACCGTTTTTCTACCCGCGGTATCGAATTAAATGCCGAGACTAATTAATGCGGCATTTAATTCAGGCCGAATTAATTTTAGGTGTCAACAAATGCCCCCCACAATTTGGTTTATAAGAATTATGAACCAAATTGTTGACATAATCCACAACACCTAAAATAGTTTTGAATTATACCACCAATCCACCAAAAATTGGCGTAAATATTTTGGCCTCTTTTTCCACCTTAGCAGGTCTGCATAGCCGCCGTGCCCTGATCCGCGTCCAAGCAGCGCTGATTATGATTTTTGATTTTCTGTTGTTATTATTCTTTTTTTTTATCTCTCCACCAGGGCTGTTGGGAACAGCCGCAGGGCTGGGAAAATTTTTTATTTTTTTTTTATAATTTGCCGCCAGAGCTGTTGTGCCAGACCTGAAATTTTTTTTTTTTTTTCTTTCACGCCTGGTAAACAGCGGCAGCGCTGCATGCATGTACAAATTTTTTTTTTTCCTTCAGGGCTGTTTGTGCAGCCGCAGGGCTGAGAACCAATTTTTTTTTTTTTTTAACCTTGGCCAAATTACAACTACAAAAACATGGTTGTTGCCAAACAGAGTTGCGGTGAGAATAGTATTCTCCACGTCTCCGTTTTTCTTTTCAACCAATACTGGTATGCTCCGCAGCCTCATGCAAGAAGAAAAATTAATATAAAATTTTTCACTCTTTCACGACTTGCAATGCTGCGAATTTTACCTTGGCCAATTTTCTACAATGTTGCGGCAAGTCATAAGCAACGTTGTTTGTTTTTTTTTTCATAAAATTTTCTAGACAATATGTGGCTTAAATAGCCATAATTATTTATTTTAATAATATCTAAACAAAAACAGGGTTGGCTTTAGCATAAACCCTCATGCCAAAAGTCCACACCCACTGCCAACTCCACTGATCAAACCAAACAAGCCATCCATAAATACCCTGACTTGTTGGCTTCACACATGTTGGTTTTGATGTTTTGGGAGTAATGTTGGCTTGCACCTCTCCAGGTTGTTCAGCTCGAACGCCTTTGTTCGAAACTCCACGAGCCTGATTTGGTCTCATCTCAGCCTCGCGAAATGAAAAATCATATGCGTTCTTGGCTCTAGGCAAGACCTTCACGTTTTTTGACACCTTTGTCTTATCAAGTCGACCATGTGGCATTGCTTGCCCAAACAGGTCTGGTTTTGTCAGCTTCGCACTCTCACCATGTTGCTGTGAGTATAAGCACCGATGCTTACGAGCTTCACCGACAAGTGTGTGGGTGTTTTGTTTACCACGACACTTACCACACATCCACATCGTTTCCTTTGAGCTCCCGTGTGATTTTGGAGTTTGTAGAGTATTATACTTGCCCCCCAATCCTCCATTCATAGCAGACTTGTTCCTCCTCGACACTGGTGTGGCAACTCCATGTCGGGCTTGCTTGAACTTGCCCCCCACTTCACTCGGTGGCGGCTTTGGGGACAACTTACACGAAGGATCTAGGTAAGTTACACCAACTTTCGTGGCCTTGGGGGTTTTCACGTGATCACCACCTCCATATTGAATAGTGTTTGTGGCAACCCACATCTGCTTTTTCCTAGAACAGGGTGGATGTGGCAAACTGCTTCGCCACTTGTGATATTGTTTCTCCTTCAACCCGCCTTGCAGTGGGATCTCATGCCCCCCTAGCGGTTTAGATCGAACATCATCGTGACGTTGCTTAGACAACCCATCATACGTGAGCTTGCTATGCTCGACGCGATTGTAACCAGGTTCTCGACCCTGGTTCTTGTTTTCAATCTTAATAGAAGTAAGTCGATACTGACTTCTTTGTAGTGGCTTTTGCAAGCCAATCCCAACTTGTGTGTCCTTAAGAACAACATTGTTCACAGGAAAAGACACGTTCGGCTCCTTGGCTTTTGGCAACAATGTTGTAGCCATACTCGTCGATGGCGTTTGGTTGACATTGGCTAGCCGATCAACCATCAAATCATCGCACGCAACAGACATGGTTTCAGATTTAAACACATCAAAATCACATGTGGCTCTATGTACTGACATACTAAAATCAGAAACACAGTCATCCAACTTATCAAACCATCGATCTATGTTGTTTTCAAACTTATCCATTTTCTTTTCAAGATTATCAAATTGGAGATTTACCTCTTGGTGAAAATCCTTCATGGATTGGTGAAACTCCTCCATGGATTGACGTAGATACAGGATTTCAGCATGTAGCAGCTCCTCCATTCCTTGAGTACGTCTATCTGCCTCGTTCGCCTGACCAACTTCAATGTCGGGCGCCTCCGCCTCCACAGGTACGTGTGGAAGATCACGATCTGGATTTCCTCGACGCAGAGCCGTGTCAAACACACGTATCCCACCGGGCGTGCCAAATTGTTTCCTCGGAAAAACCAAATGCCACCGCCGGTGCCGAATTCGTTCCCGGCGATGTTGATTTAATATTTCGCGGTGGAAACTCTTGCGGTGCCGATTGAACGGATGCACCACTATCTTCTGACCAAATACCACCGTCGGCGTGCCAAGCGACGATGTTGATTTGATCGAATTGATGCGCCACTGACTTCTAATCAAGACGACTGTGACTACGGTTCACACCTCTCCAAACTACGTTCGAACGAGGGTGTTTGAGTTTTGAGGAATCTACGATACCGCTACTCCTATGGAGATTCCTGTGGAGAGCTCCGCGACTACGACTAAGACTACAACTATGGAGATCCTTCCTGGAAGGAGAGCTCCGCGAAGGAGTTACAGAGAAAAGGTAAAGTTTTGACAGAGTTGTTCTGTGTTGATTTTTGGTTTTCCCTTTCTCTCTCCTTGCTCCACTGCTTTTATTCGAAAAACTGCTTCGTAGCCTTCACGCTCGGTGGAACCGCTTCCTCAACTGCTCCGTTGTGAAATCCCACGTGTCTCAACTGCCTTGATCTCCTCTTTCTGCTTTGCGTAAAAATCACGTGCCATCGAAACCGCTCCTGTTTGCAGAAACTTGGCGAAACGACATTGAGCCAAATCCTACAACCTTGTCCATGCAACAATGTCGTTTCACCAATACCGCGGCATCACCTTTCACTAATCGATGCTGACAAACAATGTCGTTTTCCATTCCGCGACATTGTTTCTTTTCAACCAAACGGCACCGTTGTGCTTGCCAGGCCTCGCCAAAATCCAAACCATTGTGGTATGGTTTTTAACTAAACGACACCGCTTAGTGATACTGCGGCGTTGTTGATGCCTTAAACGGTGTCGTTTTTAACTTAGCAGCACGGCTTGATTCTACCCGCGACATCGTTTTAACATTAAACGACTCCGCTTCCAGCCTTGCAGTGTCGTTTTCTTTCCCAACCAGCTCCGTTTGTTTTTTCTTCCGCGACACTGTTTATTATTAAACACTGTCGTTTGTTAATCCGCGGTACCGTTGGGCCTACTCGCGGTACCGTTTTAACTCTCCGCGATACCGCTTGTCTCCATGCGGTACCGATTTTCCCCTTCCAACAAGGAATTAAAATATTAATTAATTATAAACAAAACTCCTTCCCCAACACCTACACTGCGCGGCCCCTCTCCAGTTCCGCGGTACCGCCGAGCTTCCTCGCGGCACCGATTTTCTGTTTCGCGGTACCGTTTTAACTCCCCGCGGTGCCGCTTCTCACAAGGAATAAAAAAAAAAATAATTAAACAATTAAAGACTCCTCCTTCAACCCCATTAAACACACGGCCCTCTTTTTTTATTTTCGGCCAGCGGTGTCGTTTCCGGTGTTGCGGTACCGCTGAGCTTTCTTGCGGTACCGTTTTTTGTTTTGCGGCATCGTTTTAACTCTACGCGACACCGCTCAACTCCAAACGACACCGTTTTTCTACCCGCGGTATCGAATTAAATGCCGAGACTAATTAATGCGGCATTTAATTCGGGCCGAATTAATTTTAGGTGTCAACACAATGTCATTGACTTATTCATTGGGGCTATTTTTCTGATGCAATGCAAAAGGAATGGTCGATTAGATTAAGCTTGAGAGTTGAGTTGTCTCACAAATGTACATCCTAATCCTAAGCTGCAATGGTTTTTTATTCCTTCGCTTTCTTTTCAGTTTCAATTCCGTATCTGATGTAGGTATCGATGCAAGTTTGCAGGTTGCTGCTAATTGTGTTGCCATGGTTCCATCCGGACAAATCTTTGATAGGTAGGTACCTTGTCCTGCACAATGATCTTCAACAACTTGGCCCTCATTTGTGTTTAAATATGTTTGTTGTATCTCTGATTTTGCAGTTCTTTGGAGAAAAGGCAACTGTATATTTTCCGCGTCGGCTCTGGTCAGGTAATGATCATTTGTTTGCACAAGGTTCCTGGAAGCTTGGTTCGTTTTTCTTTTCCCCAGTGTTCTTATCGACTACACGGAACAGATGGCGCTATTCAAAATGTGTTGCACACTGCTTTTGTAAGTTGTGCGCTTTGTGGCTAATGTCTGGGATTATTAACTAGAACAGGTGATCAAGGGGCTCGAAGAAGGGATGGCAACAAAACCCGAACTCACGGGTACCTACCCGACCCAACTTGGTCAACGCGGGTAAAATTCGTGTTGACGGGTTTTGGGTCGGGTTTGGGTTTAAACCCGTTCACTATTCACCGGGTTGGGTTGAGTTTGGGTTTCTCGGTATATTTAATATTCTAAACAACTAATCTTATTTATGTTTGTGGAGACACGTCTAATTTTTTCTTTCAAATTGTGTAGAATGAAGTTGATGTTATCGAGTGGAGAGTGAAGAAACTTAATTGAAAGGAATAAACTTTCGATTAATCATGTTATTTATGGATCATTTGTGATTTGCTTCAATTTTCTTGAGTTTTCTAGATTGGTGTTGAACGATTTGTACCTAATCTCTCGGCTTTTCCACCAAAAAAGAGCTCTGTTTCCAGTTTGCTGAAATTTCCTGGAGAGGGGCGACCCGGTTGAACATGAGTTCATACTTTCTAGCTGTAAATGTAATAATTTGTTTGCATTTTGACTAGAAAAATTGGATCAATGCTGCCATCTTTTCTGAATTGAAATTTGATCCTCTTCTTGCACAGTTCTTCTGGGGTTACCGTGAGCCTGCGATGGAGTTGAAGTAAATGTCTCACTATTGCATGTCATCAAAGATGTCAGGTGAGTTTCTTAAACTCTACAAACAACCCTAAATTCAGATAGTAGTCAGTACATTGTGTTTCTGATGAGATGATCATTTGCAGAAGATTTCATTGGTGATGGTGACGAGCTTAGAGAGAGAAGATCCGATTTTGATAACTCTGAGGATGAGAAGAGGCGATCCAAGATTGGGAATATAAGGAAAAAAGCTATCAATGCTTCTAACAAGTTCACTCATTCATTGAAGAAGAGAGGGAAGAGGAAGATTGACTACAGGGTTTGTTCAGTCCCCATTGAAGATGTGAGGGATGAAGAGGAAGAGCGAGCTGTGGGTGAATTCCGGCGAAAGCTGCTGGAGAGAGCGCTGTTGCCTCCAAGGCATGACGACTATCATACCATGTTAAGGTCAATTACTGAGTCTTGCTTCTTGAAATATACTATGTGAATTCGGAAGCCTGAGTGTTGACTTCATTTATAATGTCTTCTTAGATTCTTGAAAGCTAGAGGCTTCAACATTGAAAAAACGATCCAGATGTGGGAAGAAATGCTTGAATGGAGGAGAGAGTATGGAACTGATTCCATATTGGAGGTAAGAAGAAAATTATAATGGTAACTTTGATCATTACGTTGGAATGTAGATGGAACAGGTCTTTGAACAGATTTGTCATGATTAGGATTTTGAGTTGGAAGAGTTGGAAGAAGTGCTACAGTACTACCCTCAGGGGTACCATGGAGTGGATAAGGAAGGTCGTCCTTTATACATTGAAAGGCTCGGGAAAGCTAATCCGAGTAAACTGATGCGTGTCACGACTATAGATCGGTATTTGAAGTACCATGTCCAGGAGTTCGAGAGGGCTTTGTGTGAGAAGTTCCCCGCTTGTTCAATTGCTGCAAAGAGTAAAGTATGGTCAACTACCACAATATTGGATGTCCAAGGCTTGGTATGCCTTTCCAAACCTTTCCAAACCTTTGCATATGAAGACATTTTCTGATCTTGGTTGTAGTAGACATATAAGTATCATATCCTCTCTGGAAGCTTGTTATTTAGTTTGCCTCATATTTAATCAGTATGTATTAGTGAAGTTTTTATTTATGTTTTACTTCACAGGGCATGAAGAATTTCTCTAGGACTTCTGCAAGTCTTTTGGCAGCTATGGCAAGGATTGATAATAGTTACTACCCAGAGCTAATGGAATCACTTGGGGTCTTCTTGTTTGGCATATTACTCTAGGTTCTTACAATTTTGGCTCCTTTTTGCAGACCCTACACCGGATGTACATAGTTAATGCAGGTCCCGGGTTTAAGAAGATGCTTTGGCCAGCTGCACAAAAGTTTCTAGATGCAAAGACTATTGCAAAAATACAGGTAACAGAACGTGCTGTTAGATTGTACCCTGTGATTTCCCTTTTCGTGAATGTCATGAAGTTAATCCACTAATTCATGCACCCTTGCAGGTTCTGGAGCCCAGATCTTTGCACAAGCTATTAGAAGTCATCGATTCCAGGTCTGTATTGTTTTCTATAAATTCCAACTCTTGTATTTCTCTAACCCTGACCTTTATACTCTCCTTTTGATACAGCCAATTGCCAGACTTCTTGGGTGGCTCTTGTACTTCTTGTGCTGAAGGAGGTTGCCTGAGATCCAACAAAGGCCCATGGAATGATCCTGAAGTGATGAAGGTTTGACCACCACAGCCTTCTCGTCTTGTTCTTTTTTTATTTGTCAAGTTGGCTCCATCTCCGTGTTTCTATACTTATCAGTAAAATTTAATCCAAACTCGTTTGTCTTCAGCATTTAAATACTGAAGCAGAAATATATTTGAGGCAAGTGACCCGAGTCTCGACCGATCAGAAGAACCCATACATGACTCACCCTGAGAAGGTTGACCCAGGGCTGGATTATATTGATCTTTCCCCTACTGAAATCAACACCTGGACGACGGTTCCAAGTTTGGCCTCAGCTCGTGATGAAGTAAGAGTATCTGATGCAAATGGATACTACAGCTGTGATGACGATCCTGTTCTGGATGAAAAGTCCTGTTCTGGATGAAAAGGGACTATGCAAAGAACGTTTAACTAAGGTCAGCAACAGGAAGAGCCTTTCTTCTGAGGCAACACACTGTTTGCAAGGTACTTGCCTTTTTTCAAGGAAGTCTGCATTGTAGTTAGTAGCGAAACAAAGACACAATATTGAGCTCTGCCGAGAATCTCTCATCGTTGTGTGTTGTGCTTCATGAACGGAAATACACTCTTCATTCTCCTTTCACATTAGAAAATCCAACAGATTATTGTCAACTTTAAGGTTTTGTCCCGATTTCTAGAGTATGCTGTCACTAATTTTATATGAAAAACATGAGGTAGGGAAATGGACCAAGTGACTGTTATGTTAGTTACACTGAAAGTCTGTTAAAAATTCATGAAGAAAGTTCAGTGAACGATGACACTAACCTCTCCCAGATTGCTTTGATTGTGGCGAAGTCAGTGAACTGTAGTTATAAGCTGAAGTTACATAATTTGTGAAACTAAGGTACTTTTCTTTTTTTATAGCAGGGGCAGTTTGTTGGTTGAACATTGCTGGAGAGAAGCTTGGAAAAGGGAAAGTCATGCATGCAGCAAGAGCATTAGCATTGTTTTTAGCCAAGCTAATTGCAATTTTCCGCCACCTATCATTCGATTATTGGAGAAGGCACAACAACGACATTCACCCATCAACTACTGTGGGAGTAGGATGTAGTAGTAGTCTTAGTGATGTTGATCTAAAGGTTGTTGAACCTGAGCTGCCAAAGGAAGAAGACCATGTTCGCCCGTGCATGGAGCGCCTCCTGGGACTAGAGAAACTAGTTTTGGAACTGAGCAACAAGCCACCTCAGATTCCAAAAGAAAAAGAAAAAGTCCTCATGCAATCTCTGGACAGAATCAAATCTGTGGAGCTTGACCTCAACAAAACAAAGAGGGTACGGTACAATCACGCCCCTTGATCGATCATTCTTTTGTTGCAGAATCTTTGCCGTGTCCAGAAGTTTATTTTGTTGTCTTGCAGGTGCTGCATTCTGCAGTGGTGAGGCAGGTGGAGATTGCACAGTTGGTAGACGGTTTGCGGGAGTCTAAATGCCGGGTAAGTCCAGGACTAAAGGCTACTTCTCCATTTATTTGCTTGAATATGTGAGTTCGAATGGAAAAAAAGTTACAAGCTTGAGCTGGAGAACTGACAGTCAAAATTGGGTCTTCTCCTTTCCAGAGAAGAAGAATCTTCTGTTGAGTCTACAGAAACCACTTATTACAGGAGGCACCATGGGCCGGCAGCAGCTGCTGGCAAGATGAATGGATGGTTGTTACTTACAATGAAACAAAAAGGAACATTGGAGATTTGGATTTACTGTGACAAAAAATGGAAGTATCTTTGGGGAAGTGGCAAGAAGCAACTTAAAGTAACAGTAGTTTTCAGAGAAGCATTGCACAGCGGGAAGGAAACAGATCTGCCACATCTATTTCCGAGAGACACTTTTAGGCACAGACTCTTTTACTGCTTTTCCTTCTGTTTCTCCTCCCCTTTTTTTACTAACCAGGGGAGGTATAACTTAGAAGTAAAGAAAAACTAGTGGGGAGAGTGGTGAGAAGAGAAGAGAACACATGGTGAAATGGGGATAAAGAACAGAAGGAATGAAGACAATAGTTGAGATACCATGAGATGCTTCTTTCCATAGCTATAGACACTACTGAGTTACTGACCAGAATGATTGATGTATAATTCGGCGTCATTTTGTTGTTAAAGTTAAAGACTTCACTCAATTGGATCTCTTGAACACAACAAATAATCAGTTAGAATCACAACAGAACAAACTGAGTCAAACGCCTGTTCGTGCATCTAATCATTATCTTCACGTGTCGAATGTGCTATTGTCCAATTCTGCCCTCGTCCAGCCATGCATGAGCACATCGCAAGCTGGATGGATTGATGTATAGTTCAATAAGATTTCAGTTCTAAAGTTAAGAAAAGCATTGCTGGAAACAGAATAAGATTAGATTAAATTGAGTTGAATCTGTTATTTGTCCGATTCTGGTCTCCATCTTCCCCCACTAATGTGCATCTTATAAATCATGCTCATTCTACTGATCATGGCAGAGAAAGCGAAAGTGCTAACTTTTTAGCTTCCAGCTTAACGATTATTGTGAAGCTGAAACCTCAGTAGTCACTAGTCAGTACCAGACTGCCATTATTGATCTTGTTCTGTTGCAGGCACAAAATAGTCCCTGGTTCATATAAACGGGTAGCCAAACAATTCCAGGCATGTCCACATTCGAGCCAAAAGTATAATTGGAATATAGGTAGAGCCCAATTTGAACTCATTGGCAAAAATATATGAAGACTGTCGCACGGAAAAACATGCTTACATCTCAAAACCTTTCCATAAACTTACAACTGCACTAGTAGTCAATAACATCATCATCGTCATTATCATCATTTTCATCGTCATTATCATTTGCAGCCTGAACATAGGCTCGATAGATGCGTCGATACTTATCTGGGTTGTCGTACCAAGTCGTGGTGTTGATGATCTCTCTTTCTAGCCAAAACTTGTCCACCACCGTCTTCTCCGCCATCTTCTGGCGGTAACTTTGCCACTGATCCAACACTTTTGCCAGACGAACACTCTTGTTCCCGCTAAACACATACTTCAGGTAGTCCTTCAGTATCCGAGTCATGTCCTCGCCATTGATGATATAAATGTACTGCAGTCAGAAAGCCATTGATTGATATATTTCTATTGGATGCACTAATTAAGAGTAAACCATAATGGAAAAGATGAAATCTTTTTCTCACCAAAAGAACGAACCCCACAGAAGCCAAAACCACTTGGAGTGTTTCGTCCAAGACTCCAGGAAGGTCGTCGTCCTGGGATCCACCGGAAGCACCACCGCCACCACCACCACCACCTCGTGGTGGACTGCTGCCGCCGCTGCCTCCTCCATCGTAGAACTCTTGTTTTTGCATTTGTTCCTTCAGCACATCTTCTACTGATTTCCCCTGGAAACTTCCGAAAGCATTTCCAAGAGACTTCAAAGGAGATCCCTGGTGTCAATAGAGAAGTTTATTTCGTCATCAGGGTGTCCTGGCGAATGAAAAGAAGATTAAAAGACCATGTGTCTCAATTCAAACAAGATCCTTCCACTTAATGCAGACCAAAATGTTGATATTGCAGAGTTAATGGTTAAAGGATAAGCATATGAACACTAATAGAGTACATAGAAGCAATAGAGCCATGATCAGAAGCCACACATTACAATAAAGTTGCAACGATTTTTCCTCAGAAACTCCAGAACAAGGACAAGTACTTGTCATCCCCTACCTCCCACCCATTAGAGTAAAAACTTTTGACTAACCTCAAGTACAATGCACTTGACTTGGCAGTCAACTCTTACACAAACATTGGGCACAATTAATATTCATGAGAACTTGAATCAAAATTATGCATCTAATAAGATAATTCTTCCATTCCAACAATAGTTATACACCTAATCAGCAATACCTCATTTTCTCCATCAGATTTGTCCTTGCCCCCAAGTAAGCAGACAAGGGATTTTTTAGGGTACTTCGCGGCAAGGTTGAGCTGTCTAACCTTCAAGCCAAGTGCAAAAGAAAGGCATGTTGAAGTTTTAGCAGCAGGTCTCAAAAACTTCAGTGGTGATAGACTGCTCCATGATTTGTTTACCCGGGGCAACTGAAGCTGGGTACTATTAGGCAGGCATGGATTTGCTTGAATGCAGAATGACATTATCCCTCAACTTATGCAGCACTAAGTTTATTTATGCATAAACCTGCAGGAAACCAAAACGATAGGGGCTCAGCTATCCACTGATATGCAAAAACCTCATCTTTCAAGCAGTAACTAAACAACTTGCATATGCGATCATCACCAGTCAGCAAAATGTTTGTCAGTAAGGTGAGATTAAATTAAACACTTCAAGATAAGAGAGACATTGAGCTAACTAACATTCAACTCAAGAGAAATCCAATGAAAATTTTCAATAACCAAGTTCTTGCAATTCCCAAAAGGTGAATATTGGAACTCACATAGTGGCAAGTCAGCAACGAACAATGAACAATCAAACCCACAACCGTAAACGTGAAACAACTGTCTCTCCAGATTTTCGGTAACGTCAACCAAAATCAAACGAATCAAATCCCTAAGAAAGTATTCATCATTGGAACCAAACAAATTGTTCATTCGAACTCCAAAACTAGCTCAAAGCAGGTGACTTTATTCTGGGAAGAAAGGAGAGTCGTAGTAGCAAGATGAAGTGATACTCACTGAGCTGCAAAGGGTTCCAAGAATAGCTCGTTACCGGTTCAGTAATCTCGTTAGCCAAGAAACTAGGACCATTCCCTCTTCGAACCGGAAAAGGAAAGTGATTTCGCCCAACTTCAGTCGATGAACGAAGCCGCCACGGCCCGGTGGTCGAGGAAGAAGCAGTTGAGATTTAGAGAAAATAGAGTCTTGGGAAATAAACAGTTTGATTTCCAGAAGGAAAGCCGGCGAAGCGGGATAACGTTAGTGGGTTGATAGAAGGAAAAAATCCCAAGTTACACATGTTTTTTAAAAAAAATTCAAAATACACACCTTATGAAAATAATTTCCAATCTATGCATGTTTGGGCCATCACCGCTGTCGACGAAGACAGTGATTGCATCACTGCAGTACACGGCCGCGGTGAAGGCCTGACCTGCGTCGAAACTTTAAACAAACGTAACTTTGTTCTCGGTTATCCGATCATAGCAAAATTTTTTTTGATTCTGCATAATTTTTCGAGATCTTGCAAGCCGCAAATTGCCGTAGGCGGTTTGGTCCCGCCTTCGTCTCGAAAATATGTCGTTTGCTACCCCGAACGAGCCTTTTTTCGACTTCGTCAAACTTTGAACGACCATAACTTTGTGCTCCACAATCCGAAAATCATGAATTTTTTTTTGATTTCGCATAACTTTTTAAGGACTACAATTTTTATCATAGACATATTTTCGGAATGTACTTAGATTCGTGAAAAGGAAGGTAAAGTTATTCCCAAAACCCCTTATATCCATAAATAATTTATTTTTTGAAAATGCTCTCCTACTAAATATTGTAGTCCTTAAAAAGTTATGCGAAATCAAAAAAAATTCATGATTTTCGGATTGTGGAGCACAAAGTTATAGTCGTTCAAAGTTTGAAGAAATCGAAAAAAGGCTCGTTCGGGGTAGCAAACGACATATTTTCAAGACGAAGGCGGGACCAAACCTCCTACGGCAATTTGCGGCTTGCAAGATCTCGAAAAATTATGCGGAATCAAAAAAAATTTCGCTACGATCGGATAACCGAGCACAAAGTTACGTTTGTTTAAAGTTTCGACGCAGGTTAGGCCTTCACCGCGGCCGTGTACTACAGTGATGCAATCACTGTCTTTGTCGACGGCAGTGATGCAATCACTGTCTTTGTCGACAGCAGTGATGCAATTACTGTCTTCGTCGACAGCGGTGATGGCCCAAACATGCGTAGATTGGGAACTATTTTCATAACGTGTGTATTTTGAGAATTTTTTTTAAAAACATGTGTAACTTGGGATTTTTTCCTTGATAGAACGGGTCGGGTTCTACACTTCTACTAAAGTATTATTATGGGTTCCGCGTCTAGGCAGAGGAATTTTACCATGCTTTTTTATTTTTATTTTTTTTAAAGACAAAGCGTAGGGATGCTCTAACCCAAGGTTGTCAACCGCGAGTTGACCCGAACCCGGTCGAGTTAGTGGATCAAGGGTTAATGGGTCAACTGTTTTAGCCCGGTTTGGCTCGGAAATATGGAAAAAGTCATTATATTGTACTTATCCTCATAAATTATATCAAATCTGATCTAACATATGAGTTATAACATATAATATTACACCAAAATAACATATCGTATATAGATCCAACATATAGTGAAAATTCACACACACTTATATAACATAAATATTCAAATGTTTAACTTAGCATTCCAAAAATTGAGCTAGGCGAAAAGAAAAATCGGAAAATAGGCGCATTTCGCAAACCAATGTAAAAATGACACAATTTGACCTCCAACCCGATACCTTGTAGTGGTCGGCCCGGCGGGTGCGTGCGGCCCGTTTTTCTCACCGGGTCAGAGTCAAAGTGGGTCGACCCGTGGGTTGACAACCTTGCTCTAACCCTTATAAATTAATCAAATGGGGTCTGAGTCCCGATCAAGTCATAATACATCTAATAATTGAAGCGCGCACTAGGCGGATCATAAAAATAAACACCCATAGATAAATCATGTATGGTAAAAGGACTAAATTACATGTTTGGTCACTTAAATTATACAAATCTTTCACGTTTGCCACTCAAATTACTTTTCTTTCTTATTAGCCACTAACTTTACAAATCGTTTCATCGTTAGTCACCGTGAGAAAAAAGTCCAGATCTGGGGAATTTGCTCTCTGAGCTTTTCCATTGATGAATCAGCAGTATATATACAGAGATTTACACTAATTACTGTAACTTAACGGCTATCAAAACTAACAAACAAATTGACCTATCTAAGCTGTACACGTAGCTTAACTACAGTAAATAATGAAAGGCAGTTCGTTGATGAAGTGCTGCGTTTTGTGTGCCACTTATTCTGCACGCCACCGTTTCACTTTGCTTCATCTTCTTTGTCTTGTACGCTGCCGTTTCGCTCTGTTCTTCTTCCTTCGTTTTGTTCTTCAATTCCAGAACAGAGAACTTCTTCTTCTTCTTAGCTGCTGTCAAGCAACTTCTTTCTTCTGCTAAATCATCATCACTATCATGGCTCCTTGTTACCCTCCCACAAGCTGGCGAGTATATGTCATATACTCCCAGCTTGGACAACAAGGAAGCAAATCGATCCACTGATAAGCTCTTAGTGAATATGTCTGCAGGTTGCATTTCTGTTGAAATGTGATGCAATGAGATCAACCCTGACTGTACTCTTTCCCTTATGACATGACAATCGACATCTATGTGCTTTGTCCTTTCATGAAATACAGGGTTTTCAGCGATATGAATCGCTGATTGATTGTCACAGAATACCTTGACTGTTTGAGAATGATCCACTCCAAAGTCCTTTAACAATCTGATCAACCATTCAATCTCACAGCTCAAACTAGCCAAGGCTCGATATTCTGCTTCTGATGAAGACCTAGATACTGTCTTTTGTTTCTTACTTTTCCATGTAATAATTCCTGAGCCAAGAAAGGTACAATATCCAGTTATGGATTTTCTTGTATCTGGACAAGTTGCCCAGTCTGAGTCACTGAAACCTGTCAATTCAAGCTTGGTATCCTTAGAGTAAAGCAATCCTTGACCTGGTGAACCCTTAAGATACCTGAGCACTCTGTGTAAAGCCCTCAAGTGAAGTGTTGTTGGACTGTCTTGGTATGTACACAATTGCTGAACTGCAAATGCAATGTCTGGTCTGGTAGTTGTAAGATATTGTAGTTGTCCTACAAGATGCTTGTAACCTGCAATATCAGTCAAAGGAGCTCCTCCTTGAGCAGATAGAACTTCTTTGACATAAATGGGAGTAGGTGCAGGCTTACAATCCTTGAACCCTGATTCTGTTAAGAGTTCCAAGCAATATTTTCTTTGTGAAACTGTGATTCCCTTAACTCCTCTTGTAACTTCCAGACCAAGAAAATACTTTAACTCCCCCAAATCCTTCATTCTGAATTCCCCTTGTAAGATTCTTTTGGTTTCTGCAATGGATTCCAGGCTAATACTCCCAATCATGATATCATCAACATACACAATGAGTACCACCAATTCTCCTAGAATCTGAGCTGTGAAAATGGAATAGTCTGAAGAAGTCTGATGAAAGCCATGTTTCAGTAGGCTTTCAGTTAATTTGGTGTACCATTGTCGACTTGCCTGCTTTAATCCATAGAGTGATTTCTTTAAGTGACAAACTTTTCCTTTGCAATCAAATCCCATCTCCAGACCTGCTGGAATTTCCATGTAGACTTCCTCTGTCAAATCACCATTTAAGAATGCATTGCTCACATCCATCTGATGCAAGTGCCAGTTCTGAACAGCTGCTACTGCAAGCAAGGTTTTGACTGAACTCAGCTTGGCTACTGGTGAGAAAGTATCACAGTAGTCAATGCCATAGACTTGATTATACCCTTTAGCAACTAGCCTTGCTTTATATCTCTCCACTGATCCATCTGAATGCAATTTCACTCTAAAGACCCATTTGCAGCCTATTGGTTTCTTTCCTACTGGTAGATCTGTGATCTCCCATGTGCCATTATCAATCAAGGCCTTCAATTCCTCCTATACTGCTTTGTTCCAGTGAGAGTTTTGCATTGCTTCTTCATAAGTAGCAGGTTCTGTGTGTGCAGTCAGGCTGTTTATGAAATGCTGGTGTTTAGGGAGCAAATGAGTGTAAGAGAGTGCTTTGTGAATGGGATGGGGAATATGGTAATCTCTATGCCAATTGGGAGGTCTGATTGTTCTGGTTGACTTTCTCAATTGAACATGAGATGGTGAATGAGAAGGAGAGTTAAGAGGTATTGGTGAAAAGGGAGAAGAGGAAACAGGACTAGGTTGAGGAATGGGAGATGAAATGGGAGTAGGGGAGAAAACAGTGGGTTGTGAATCCACAGGATGAGTTTGAGAGGTTTGAGGAGTTTGAAAAATGGGAGGAGAATGTGTAGAAGAAGAAGGAGAAGAGGGAGACTGTGTGCCCCCCTCAGACTGTGGATTCTCAGGAGAGGTAGGATTAGTGTCAGAAGGGAATGCTGGGAAATTGGTACTGGGGGTAAGTGTAGGTGAAAAGATGAAGGGTGTAGAAGAAGAAGGAGATGCTGTATTAGGTACAGGAATAGGAGCAGGTGAGGTAGTAGAAGAATGGCTGGAGTAAGGCAGGATGTTTTCATGAAAGACAACATCCCTTGAGCAAAAGACACGTTTGCTTTCAAGGTCCAATAGTTTGAATCCTTTGATTCCTGCAGGTATTCCTAGAAAGATGCATTGTTTGGATCGAGGGGAAAATTTAGTTCTGTGTGGACCTGCTGTAGAAGCATACACCAGACAGCCAAAAACTTTCAAAGAACTGTAATCAGGAGGAACTCCATACAACTTCTCATAAGGGCTTAGATTGTTCAAGACAGGAGTAGGGATTCTGTTGATTAAATAGGCAGCATGAAGAACAAATTCACTCCAATAAGTGAGAGGAAGACCAGATTGGAACTTAAGAGCTCTTGCCACATTCAAGAGATGCTGGTGCTTCCTTTCCACTCTCCCATTCTGCTGTGGGGTATAAGCCACACTCATTTGATGCTCAATCCCATGATCTCTATAAAAATCATTCATATGGAATTCCATCCCTTGGTCTGTCCTTATGATTTGGACATTCTTGTTAAACTGGTTTTTGACCATAATGCAAAATGACTGCAGCAGCAGTCTAGACTCATCCTTAGATTTCATCAAATAGGTCCACACACATCTACTTAGGTCATCAACAATGGTCAAAAAGTAATTAAAACCATTGTAAGAAGTGGTACTTAAAGGGCCCCAAATGTCAACATGAAGCAATCCAAACAAAGTAGGATGAACAGAAGTGCTAACTGGAAATGGAGTTCTTTTCTGTTTAGACAGATGACAAACATCA
Organism: Linum tenue; assembly: GCA_946122785.1. Lineage (NCBI taxonomy): Eukaryota > Viridiplantae > Streptophyta > Magnoliopsida > Malpighiales > Linaceae > Linum > Linum tenue. The sequence goes on along the minus strand of CAMGYJ010000009.1, from coordinate 47,795,871 downwards.
CAATGAAGAAGTTTGGAAACTAATACATCAGGGTTTTGTTTATGTATAGTTTCTATTCTAGAAATGTAGGGATGCCCCAATCTGGCATGCCAGAGATCAAAACTTTGAGGCTGGAAGTTGAGGTGTGTGGCAGCAAGACACTTTGGAGTGGTGGAATGACAACCTTCAATGGAGAATTTGGTGTCATTGAACAGGTAAAGGCCCTTATCCACTTGGGCTAAACCAATCCTCCTCTGTGTAATAAGGTCCTGGATGACACAGAAAGAGGATTTAAAAAGAAGTGAGATGGGGTTGTTTTTGGTAAGCTTGCTAACTGAAACAAGGTTATAGCTAAAGCTAGGTACAAACAGGACTTGTGAAAGAAAAAGTCCACAGGGAAGTCTAACTATCCCTATGTGTGTGGCCTGAACCTTATTGCCATTTGGCAAGTTAACATAGACACCTTGCAACTGTCTATATTTCAAGTAGTACTTGAGATCACACACTATGTGATCTGTAGCACCAGTATCAAGAACCCATAATGGTTCCATCTTTCTGGCTAAGAGGGTGGAGAGAACAGTTGTACCTGAACTGGATGGCAGATAAACAGGATGGTACTGAGTGGTTCCAGGGTGTGGAGGTTGATGCTGGGAAGTAATTGCAGCATTGGCAGCATGCTTAATCGATGGAGAGGTTGGTGGTGAGGGAGATGATGGTGGAGAACCAAGAAGAACTCTCAACCTCTCCAGCTGATCATTGGTAAGTTGTAAACTGGCCAGCCCTGATGAATTGACCCTGCTTGAAGTTTCATGAGTTGCAGGTGCTCCTCCCAATAGACTAGAGTCTGAATCTGTTCCAGTTTCAACTGAACCAGCAAAGCCTGAACCTCCAGCTTCCCTGCTTTTCTTGTTCTTCAGTCTGTAGCACTCACTGATGATGTGGTTTTCCTTTTTACAGTACCTACAGAACTTCTTTCCATCCTTGTAATCCCTGCTGTTGGAATTGGGATTCTGTGGTCCTCCAACAGCCAGAGCAACTGAGTCCACTCCCTTGGTCTTATGAACTCCTTTCATCTGTCGTTCCAATTGCAAGATTTGCTTGAAAACAACATCAATGGGTGGCAAGCTAGAGTTCATAAGGACCTGGGTTCTAGCTGACTGATACTCATCATTCAACCCTTGCATAAATTTGATCACAAAATCATTATCCTGGTAGCGTTTCATTGTTTCATATGGACCATTACAAGGACAAGTGGGAATTGGACGATACTTCTTGTATTCTTCCCACAAAACAGTTGCATTGGTAAAGTATTGGCTCACAGATTGTTCTCCTTGAACACATTTAGCCAAAGCCCCTTTCAAATCATAAACCCTAATATTGTCCTCCTGACTGAATCTGTTTTTCAGATTATCCCAAACAGCTCGAGTAGTTTCCAAACCCATGACACTATTTGCTATATCTTCTGCTAAAGAATTGTAAATCCAGCAGCGAATAGTGCCATTGCAACGAAGCCAGGACTGGTAAGTGGGTTCTGTTACCTCAGGAGTAGAAATGGTTCCATCGATGAACCCAATCTTGTTTTTGGTTGCAAGAGCAACAAGCATCACCTGACTCCATGTGTGGTAGTTGCCGTCGACGAGCTTGACTGAGATGATGGTAGACAGCGCTCCATCTTGTGGCGGAAGGTAGTATGGGTTGAGGTAAGGGTCCTCATAGGTAGGATTTGCAGAAACAGAAGAGGTTTGTGTGGATCTGCCTGCTGATGATTCATCAGCCATGGCTGCGTCAAGAAATAGATTTTAAGAGGAAAAATGAGAAGTGAAATGGACAGGGGACGAAACCCTAGCACTGGTGAGAGCAACCAGGCTCTGATACCATGAGAAAAAAGTCCAGATCTGGGGAATTTGCTCTCTGAGCTTTTCCATTGATGAATCAGCAGTATATATACAGAGATTTACACTAATTACTGTAACTTAACGGCTATCAAAACTAACAAACAAATTGACCTATCTAAGCTGTACACGTAGCTTAACTACAGTAAATAATGAAAGGCAGTTCGTTGATGAAGTGCTGCGTTTTGTGTGCCACTTATTCTGCACGCCACCGTTTCACTTTGCTTCATCTTCTTTGTCTTGTACGCTGCCGTTTCGCTCTGTTCTTCTTCCTTCGTTTTGTTCTTCAATTCCAGAACAGAGAACTTCTTCTTCTTCTTAGCTGCTGTCAAGCAACTTCTTTCTTCTGCTAAATCATCATCACTATCATGGCTCCTTGTTACACCGGCCGTTACATTCCGTTAAATTTGTCCTACGTGGCAGTCAACTATAAAATTTGACCGTTAACTAGATGACGTGGAAATTTAAAAAAATAAAAAAATCCACCTCATCATTCCACTTCTTTGTATATATGATCTATCATATTAATTATATAATAAAAATTAAATAAAATACAGAAAATAATAATTGACACACGACAATCTATGCTTGTCTTCAATCGTTTTGGAAAAGATTTGGTTCACGGAAGGGAACTACGTCACGAGGCGATTCGTGTTCGATTCCAATTCAACTCCAAAATTGAGAGCCTTGGCGTCGGGCGGCGGCGGAGGGCAAAGTCAAAACAGGGGAGGAAAGCAATCAAGCTTTCGAGAGTGGAGGTGGTGTCTTGCTTCTTCATATGGAAACCAAGCATGGCGGCCTCCAAATTTGTCGCCGGCGGGACGCCGAGGACCTCGGTCCTAGTGGAGGCGGGAACCTGTGGGGGATGACCTACCCACCACTGTACGGCGACTCGATCGGGAACGTGGTCTAGTGGGCGACCGCCTGGTTAGATGAGTCGGGGGAAGGGGAGCTTCCGGAGTTGGCGGGGCTGCTGGGCGATTACGTGAGATCGCTCCAGACGGAGGAAGGATTCGAGGCAAAGATGAATCGGGGAGCCTCCGGCTCTGGCGCTCTTTTCCAAGGGGGGAAAGATTAAGAACCAATATCATCAACTCGCTTCTCAACGGGTCGACAAATTGGGAACACTGATTTTTTGATCCGCCGCCTCCTTGTCTTACGGGTTCGAGAACCCTTGGTCCGGCTTCACCGTCTTCGTTCGTTCCTTGGATCTGGATCTAAATCTGCCTGTTTTTCGGTTACTGATGAGGAGATGAAGACCCACGACCGGATCTTAAGTTGAAAAGAGCAACGACGAATTTCAAACAGATTGTGACTGGCGATGAGATTTGGAGATGGAGAACGATGGTCGAAGGAAGGCAGCATCTCTCCATTCGACCGACGACTGCAAATTTCCAAGACGATCGAAGACAAGCGTAGGAGATTGTGATGTGCCGATTTTTTTTAATTTATTAATTTTTAATAAATAATTAATATGATAAATCATATAGACAAAGTAAGTGGAAAGATGAGATGGAAATATAAATTTTTTTTATTTTTTTTAATTTCCACTTTATCTACTTGACAGTCAAACTTTATAGTTGACTGCCACATAGGACAAATTTAACAGAGTGTAACGGGCGGTGACTAATGGTGAAACGATTTGTAAAGTTAGTGGCGAATAAGAAAGAAAAGTAATTCGAGTGGCAAACGTGAAAGATTTGTATAATTTAAGTGACCAAACGTGTAATTTAGCCATGGTAAAAGCCACGAAATCAGCCACGACATTGCCCTCCTGAAAGACGTGTGTGACATGGACTTCCCAATGCAGAACAAGTAGCCTTCGAGCCTCCCGAACCATTGTGAAGTGAGGATGAAACTTGTTGCCGAATTCAGGAGCTGGATAGCAATCCGAGAATCAGTCTGCACTTCGACTTTCTTCACTCCCGCCTCCCAGACAATACGCAAGCCATAGACAATACCCGCCAGCTCGGCGTGGGTTTTGGATCCTCCTCCCAAATTCGCAGCAAACGGCTGAATGAGCCTTCCATCGTCCGACCGCAAGACTCCACCCGCATCCGCACTTCTCTGCGATAAACGTACGGAACCGTTAGTGTTTAGCCCCCAGCATCCTCTCGGCGGAGCTCCCCAGCTAAGCATCTCCCTCCGACATTCCGGTAGGACTCCCATGACTAATGTCGCCTTCTTGAATGCTTGGTCTGTTTGTTGATAGAGGGTCTTGATACCCTTAACAAGACTAGCAGTCGATGCCAGCTTTTGCTAAAAACCACACATATTGCGGTTCTTTTACAAAGACCTGCAAAAGATGGTGAACATCTTTAACATCCTTACCCTCATAAGCACAAGTTTATTATAATAACGTCATTAATGAATAGAATAATCGTATTTCCTCTTAAGTCGGGAATGGAATGATTATGACGATTTAGAAGAGATTATTAAGTTAATTTGGTGGTTTCTCAAACTTTGATGAATGAACTGGTGGGGACAAAGAAATTGGAGGAGTGAATGGTAATTGGGTGCCAAGTGGAGGTTTATGATTGGAGAAGAAGAGTGTTCTAGAGGGATTTTGGGGAGACAAAAAAATCTACCCTCTGCCCCTCTCCCTCCCTTCTTTCTCATCTTTTATTTCTTTCTTTTCTCTTCCAAACCGCCACCACCACCTCCCCAACACCACCATCTTCCATCACCCCGAAAACCTAGAACTTAAGGTAGCTAAGGCAAGTTGGGAGGGGAGAGCTTGAAGAGGTAAGAAACCATGGTTGCATCATCTTCTTTCTTTCTCCAATATAGAACCCTGTCCTAGAAATGATTCTAGAGAGAAAAATATGGATTTGTTACTTGAAAACATGTTAGAAATCATGTTTATGTATGTTAGAAGCTAGAGGAAAAAGGTTAGAGGTGGTTAGGGTTCAAAGTGATGGAAGTTTCAAAACCGGATTTTTGGGTTCACTTGAATTGAGTGCCGACTCCATACCAAAACTCAAAATGGCCTGAAATTTTGATATGTTATAGCCCTATGAATCTAGTTTAAGTAAGAAAAAGAATCCATCGATTTGGTTGAGAATTGAGAGAGAAATGGCCAAAACCATAAACGGGGTAGTGATTTGAGATTTCCATGAAGACTTTTTTAAAAATTTGGCCTAAAAATGGTCGGGTTTTGACCAATTAAGCCTGTAATTCTGGGGAGAAATCTTCCAGAAACACTTCCTAAAAACCCGGCCTCTAGGTTCTAAAAACACGGCCAGGTTTGTGACCATAGAGGCCGTGTTTTTCCTATTTTGGCTAAAGAAGTGTTTTAGTTTAGAAACTTCGATGCATTCTAACCCATATGCATTCATATGATTTCTCTATTTGATTTGGTTGATTAAATGTGCCTATATGGATTGATTAAAGGAAATGAGCAGGCCAGGGAGTCCTCAAAGGGCAAAGGACTTGCGGATTAGCGATCAAACTATGAGTAAATCTTAACCTATCAACCATATTAATACGAATATGGTACTCGAGTCATGAAGCGGCCTGAGTATATGAAATGTGAATGTGATAAAGAGTCAAAGATTGACTTCATTTTGATGGCATGACGATGGAAATGCATGAATGGTGGATGAAATATGGAAAGACATTTTGTTGGGTTGATATTGTGTATGCCTCTGCAAATTTATATTGTGCCTCTGCAACTGACGTTTTGTAAAATTAGCAAGGTTATGTGATTTAATGATAAAAATGGTTGAATGATCATTAAGTGGGATGAAATTATCATATGTGTGGTTTTGTGATAAATTATTAATGTGATGACGTGACTTAGGTGACGGTGTACTATTATTGAATACATAATGTATTGTCATGCTTGTATGGAATGTTATGAGATGATGTTTGATGTCTGTGATTGAGATTATGAGGTTCGAATGGGCTTTACGATATGTTTTTGTCATGACACAACATCGGATGGCCTGTATGGCGATGATGTGACATTGGATGGTATTGGCTAGCTGGAAAGGCAACTATATGGTATTGGAAAGCCAAAAAGGCAATTAATTGGTATCGGATAGCCGTAAAGGCGAAATTATGTAAATGATTGGTTGATTTATTGTTTGAGATTAAGTATTTTTTTTTTTGATAACCCAGGGAACCTCAGCCCCACGTGCCGCTTGAGCGACAGCGGGGCCTACTAAACCACTGGGGGTACCTGCATACTAAGGGCTTGTATGTGTGTAATATGATTGTGTGACTAACAAAAAAAGAATTGCTTGATCACCTAAATCAAACATAATGGTGCCTTGTCATGCACTCTATATATATATATATTGGATTAATGGCTATAAGACTAGCTCTCTTGGAGAGCGATACCAGGCCTAGTTGTTTGCGATGTTAATGCATCTATTGGGCGGTGCTTTATGCATCTATTGATGGTGCCTAAGACATCTATTGGGCAGTGCTTTACGCATCTATTGTCGGTCTTCACGCATCAATTATCGATGCTTTATGCATCTACTGGTTATACCTGGGGAGTGCATGACCTGGCAAAATAAAGGCTAAAAGAAATGTAGTCTGGTTAACTTCAATGTGTGTATATGTGTGTATGTATGCATGATCGATCACTGGACTATGTATTATTTTATGAGTGGAATGCAATGACCATGTGAATGAGATAATGTGAATCTTGGGAAAATAGTGATAAGAAAGGGGGTTTGACTTCACTCAGTTATCGTGTTTGTGTTGATATCATCGGTAGGTTAATTTTTACTCATTGAGTGACGTCTCACCCCGTCAAAATTGTTTCCCCAGGTTAGAAGTCAAGGGAACTCAGCAAGACTTAGCTCAACATCCATGAGGTGGCATGGTGGACTCCGACTCCGACATGACTTGTTTATAGTATTTTGAGAGAAGATCTTCTCTATTGTCATGTACTCTGGATTTTCAAAAGCTTAGGTAAATTATGGTTTGGTTTGTAAACTAAACGGGTTTGTGAAAGATTTTAACCGGTATGATCTGGTGATCTTGTGAATATTTTAAAGTTTGTATGGGTGTTACAACATCGACAGGCTAACGATTTGACTCCGTCCCGCCAAGTAATGCATGCAAAGATAATACAGAAAGTGAATAGTGATTCATATCTCAAATTAATCATCTAGCAATTATACACAAAATTAGCAAATTAACGTACAAGATATTTTTATGGTTGTTTGAATTGGTTTTCCCCCTCGATGTTTCATCCCGAATTAACTTAATTTAAATAACAAGTTTATAAATGAATTTCATCCCATCGTAATTTGTAACATGAATCCATGTATTTTCATACCAATAAATTCATTCAGCTTCCAATTATTAATCTCGATTTTCACGTCATATTAAATAATTGAAAGTTTATCGATGAAGACCCAAATTACATTCACGATGGACCACACAAATTAATCTCGATTTCTCATAAAATTTACCTTAATGATTCTTGTGTTTGGCGATGAAGGAGCCGAAGTGCTATTTTTAGACGACTTTGTCTTCCAACAATTTTCTAAATGGAGGGTCTCTCCTCCCATTAAGAAACAAGATAAACGAACACAAAAGATTTTAATTTATCAAAAATTCGTTAGTTAAATCATTTTAAAAGAGTTGGGATCTTTAAATTATCGAGGGTTCCACCTTTTCAAACAACGTGTTTTTAGTTCTTTTTTAATTGGACGAAAGGGCGGAAGGACTTAGTTAACTTAAGTGAGCTAACTAATCGTCTAAACCATAATCCACTCCGAAAATATAAATATGAGGATACGGAAAAATTTAGCTAATTCAAGTGAGCTAACTAATCGAAGGCTAGGGGTGGTAAACGGTAATCCGGTAAACGGTTTACCGTTTTACCGAACCGGTAACCGGCGGTAAACGGTAAACCGTTTACCGGCTTACCGTTTACCGGCGGTATCGGTAGCCGAGCGGGAAGTTGGGGGAGTCGGTTTACCGGACACGGTATCGGTAAATACCGACGGTAAATCGGTATTACCGATACCGAATCCCCCCTCCCTACTCCCTAGTGCTGCGCTGCGTTTTGTTGCTTTATTATGAAAAATATTACATCATTATTCACAAATATAAAATATTGCATACATGAATGTAAGTATAGGCCTCAAAAATATTGTAAATAAGAGTTAATAATAAATTATTAATTACAAAAATGATGAAAAAAACTCAAAAAAATCAAAATATTACAACATCACCCCATTTCCAGAGATTCGATTCGGTAAATATTCGGTAAACCGACCGAAAAAATCGCCTGAAATCGCTTCTCACGGTATTTTGGTAATACCGGTTTGTTACCGTTTACCGGTAATTCGGTAATCGGTAAACCGGTTACAAACCGGTATCGGTAATCGGTAACCAGTTTGGCCAACTTCGGTATACTGAAACCGGTAAATTCGGTAAACGGTAAATTGTTTACCGACCGAATCCCACCCCTATCGAAGGCTACTTGTGCTATCTTCCCAGTCGAAGGCTGCTTGCCGCCAGCTACCTCAACTGTTAGCTTAATGATTCAGGTCCAATTGTACACATTTTGCCCCTCATTTCTTGATAGTTTGACTTTGCATTTCATCGTTCCTCGACATATTTCACGCTAGGTTGAGCTTGTTTTGATACATTTCAGGTCTTGGCACGTGTGGAAGGGTCAAGGACGAGTTTGGGACGATTGGAGGTCAAAAGCGCAAAAAACAAAGAAAAGTCCAAAGACCATGACAATTTCCCCGTAACAGTGAAGCGCAGGCGTCCAGGAACCAGCCCCAGTTCACGGTCAGAGCTGCGAGTTCACGGTCTCCAGGATCGTGAACTGGAACCACAAACCGTGAACATCGAGGCGTCCAGGGGGTTCCAGAGGTTACTGACGACAAGGCACAAACCGTGAACCTCCGGAAGTGAAGCGGTGCGTTTTGGCCACGACACTGAGTTCACTGACGCGTTTAGGTGTTCACGGCCGTGAACTGGGCGCGATCTCAGTATAAACGGAGAGCTGAAAGGAAGAAGAAGGGAGCTTCATTTTAGGTTAGGTTTTCATTTTTCAGAATAAAGAGGATTCTAGTGAGAGGTTAGGGTCTCTTCTAGAGTGAGAAAGTGCAAATCAAAGGAGGAAGAAGGAGCTTTGGGCTTGTTTCTAGCTAGAGGATTGAAGATTTCTTCATCTCAAGGGTGTCTCAAGCAACAAGGATGAAAGATTGGCATCACTTCATGGTTCTTTCTTCCCTTTTTGTTGTTTTCTCTTCTCTAGCTATGAAATAGCTTACCTACTCACTTGGGTATTGTGAATCCTAGTCTCTCTATGTGTTAGGATGTAAGAACATGAACCTATTCTGTTGATTGAGTGTTTTATATGATATTTGAGGTATTATTCATGAATGATTGAGTGTGCTAGCTTTAACTCAATATTGGGTAAAATTGACCTAGAGGGTGGAAATCCCCTTTTGGTCCAATAGGAAGCTAGACGTCTTAGCCACTTGGGTAACCTCCTTTAGGTCCATTTAAGACCAAAATCTCAAGTGTTGGAGTAGGACCGTGATTCCACCGATATTGGTCTCTCCGCCGACCAGATTAAGTTCCGAGGGTTTGGTTTACAATCCTTAGTCGGCTAGTCGAGAGGGTTAGGTTTCCTAGCCTATCGTTGTCACCCTTAGCCGAAAGGTTAAGTGAGTTAGCTTTCTAACTTGTGGCAACGATTCTCGATTAGCTAACTAAGAGATTTAGGGATCTCCTTGGTTGATCGGTGAAGAGGGCTAGGTTCCCAAGCTATGAATCACAATCCTTAACCTAACGGTTAAGAGAGCTAGTTCTCCTAGCTTATATTTGTTGATTTTCCTTCATTGATCGACTAAGGGAGTTTGTCCCTAGCTAGTTGCACCCACCTCGCGGTGTATGAACACATCCTTCACACTAGAGCTTTGTTTGTTGCTTCTTAGCATGAGACTAGGGGGAGAAATACCCAGGTGAAGTCCTCTCGAGTAGAATTCTCCTCCATTTACTTTCCTTGCTTGTTTAGTTTGTAGTTTTCTTAGTTTTAAACCCAAACTGTTTTGCTAGATAACAACTTAAGCAATTGAAGTAGGGGTACATGGACCGGCCCGGGTTTGACAATTAAATACTTGCCCTATATTGCACCCGGCTAGAGTTTAAAAACTTGGGTTCTAGTGGAAATATAATTCGCGGTATAGTTTTGAGCGAGTCACTTAAGAAACTTGTTTCATTCATGTCCACAGACAAATGGCCACCTGCTTGCTTTCATTCCGATTAATTTCCTTCTTCACTTGCTTGACCAGCCTGCTTGGTAGGGAAATGAAGTGGATGCGTTGGAATTGTACCGAGATGATCCGATCTTGATGATTAGAGTCATATGGATATGTTTTCATTTATATGATTTTAAATATCCCGAAACACAAACACACACAAAATCAAGTGTAACATTAAGAGAATATGAAGAAACATATTAATGACAAGCATAAATTGCATGAAAATGTGGGTATAAAATATATAAACTCCGTGTTATCACCCACGTAAATTGAAGTTGTACCATGCTTTAAAACATTGGTGGTTTAGTTTTTGTCTTTATGGTATAACTTGGAGTTGCACATTTAACGTTATGGTACAACCTGAAGTTGTACATATACTATTTTGTATAAATCTTTTATGGTACAAACTAAAGTTGTACATCTATGTTATGATATAAATTGAAGTTGTACCATAACATACAACTTGATGTTGAACAGTAACATAAATGTTCAAATTTTCTTATGGTACAACTAGAATTTGTATCTAACGTTGTACAAATTGAAGTTATATCATAATATACAACTTGATGTTGTACATTAATATAAAGGTGCAAATTTTCTTATGGTACAACTTTAATTGTATCTTTAACGTTATAGTACAACTTTAAGTTGTACTTTAAAATACCAATACCTTAAAGTATAGTAGAAGTGCTCGTCTAGCTAAGCGATCTGCAATGAACCCTCCACTCTGGACGGCTTGAAGATCCAAGACTTAAGTTCTAAAAAGGGTTGGTCAAAAGGGGGTACATATTAAGTTTATGTAACTCTATTCAGTGTAATAATAATAGGGGCGAGATACGGTCACAACCCCCTTTGGGGTTGTGAGATTCACAACCAAGGGCATTTTGGGTATGATAAAAAAAAATATTAATTAATTTTTTATTATTAATTACAGATTGGGAATTAAAACCCCATATTAAATGCATGCTTTTTTAAATATAAATCCGACAATAAATATTACTCTCTCTTCATATCTCTCTCTTCCTTTCTAGCAGCCACACCACTCCGACCGGCTGACTTTGCGACCGACACACTTTCTCCGGCGAAATCCTTGAATAAGACTCGCTCCGGCCACCTGCAAAAAATTATCGCTCCATCAATGTGGTAGTGGTACGCTATCGCTACCACTGGTACCACTACCAGTACACCGGTACAACTACCATCTGGTAGTGGTCGAGTACCACTGTCATTTGGTACCATTACCTAGTAGTGGTACACTACCACTCCACATAGTACCACTACCAATAGAAAAAACCAGATCTGAAAAACCAAAAATCTCAGATCTGAAAGACGAAGGGGAGGAGAAGAGATGAGGCACAGAGAGGCAGAGGGACTCATACGGAGAAGAGATCTGAAAAACGAAGAGATGAGGCAACGACAAGGGTGGAGGGCCGCGGATTATTGTAGAGGCGACAACTGCGGCAGAGGCTGTGGAGGGCGGCAAAGGCTGTGGTGGGTGGAGGGAGGCGGAGGGCAGCGGCAAATGTGGTGGACGACGGCAGAAGTGGAGTCCGGTAGCAGTCACATCTGATGGAGAATTGGAGGAGGGAGAGAGGGAGGAGAGGGTTAGGGAGGAGTTAGGGTTTTCTTTATTTATATGGGAGGGAGAATAATTGGGTGTGGTAATATTTTCCATTCCAAAAATATTCTTCCTTTAATCCTAACCATCGATTTGAAAAAAAGAAGAAAGAGACAGGAGAGAGCGTAAAGGGGGTTGTGACCGTATCTCACCCCATAATAATAACCATGTGGGCAAAAGAAGAGGGGATAGTCTTAATAGCATTACAAAAATTGGTCAAAATTTGTGACAGTTAGCTTTCAAAATCGGTGATAATAGTCAAAATGATTGGCTAAAATATGTGATGAATAGTTTTCAAAATCAATTAATAATAGCATTCCAAAGAATAGGTTGAAATTTGTGATGGGTAGACTTCAAAACTAGTGATGGATAGATTTAAAAACTAGTGAAAATAGCATTAAGAAAAATCGGACAAAATCTGAAATGGATAGTCTTCAAAATCTTTGAATAATAACATTTCCAAAAATGGGTCAAAATCTGAGAATGATGGTCTTAAAAATCAGTGAAAAATAGCCTTAAAAAATACGTCAAAATATGTTATGGATAGCCTTCAAAATCAGTAAACAATGGAATTAAAAAAATCATCTAAAATTTGTGATGAATAGCCTTCAAAATAGGTTAATAATAGCATTTAAAAATCCAAAAAACTCTATGATGGATTGCTTTCAAAATCCGTGAAAACAACATTCCCATAAATCTGTCAAACTATGTGATGGGTAGCTTTACAAATCGGCGGAAATAGCATTCAAAAGAATCGATCAAAATACGTGACAAGTAGCCTTAAAAATCAGTGAAAATAATATTCAAAAGAAACGACTAAAATCTCTGATGGAAAGCCTTCAAAATCAGTGAATAATATCATTCAAAAGAATCGGCCAAAATTTGGGATGGATAGCCTTCAAAATCGGTGAAAAATAGCATTCTAAAAATCCGACCAAAATCTGTGATGGATAGCCTTCAAAATCATTGAATAATAGCATTCCCATAAATTGACCCTAATGAGTGATGTGTCCCTCCAAAATTGGTGAATAATAGCATTCAAAAAAATTGGAAAAAATCTACGATGAATAGTGATATGATCCTATTTAGCCTCTTGTTGAAGCTCGAATTGAATTCCAAAGGATCCATTAACGTTGGAAGGAAGAAAGGTCGAATTTGACTAAGTATACGAACTATATCATGGTGCTTACTTTACCGATTCGTATCTTACGTTTTGATCGATGGAAATGCACAAGGAAGGAGTGAAAGTGAAGTTCAAGGGTTTATTTACAATGTCGAATGGTTGGATGCACGAATTAGGGATCCTAGGTACTTGATCAAGAAGCCTCAAGTTTCTATGGCAAACTAGGAACTGTTTGTTTTATTGGCTAAGTCTGGAACCGGTGTGAGATACCATCTTTGGAGGCTTAATAAATGCAACTGGGGCATCGTCGATGGAAAAGGAGAGTTGGAACTTAAGCTATGGGATCAGGAGAGTAAACGACTGAAGCCAGTTTGGGTCGTTGATCCTTGGAAGGTCATGAAGGAGGGCTTCAAAGATGCTAGGGAGGTCGACATGATTGCTTGCGCAGGAAGGCAGAAGCTTGCGTGGGAAGAATGCGGTTTTTGTTTCCTTTTCAAAGTAGAATTATGTTTCCTTGTTATGTTAGCCTTGGATCTCGATTTCCTTGTTTGTTTAGAGTTAGAATTAGGTTTTGACGTGTTTATTTAAGGGCTTGAAAGCCTCGTGTACAAGACAGAGAAGATTGAATGGAAAATTGTGACTTTGTCACCAAATCCTTGTGTGCTGGTTGAGAATCAGCAACAAGTTTGCTTCGTATCGATTGAAACCCCATCAATCGTGGCCGAGCTTCATTCCAAACAAATCGAGCCTTCTTCCACATGAAAGATTGCACCTTTGGGTCCATTTTTCTTTTTAAGTTTGTTCAAAGTTCAAGCCTTCTTCGAGGGGGAATTGAGTTGTGCGCTTTGATCTTAAACAAGCACAACTGTGCTCGTATCAAGTAGCCTTCAAAATCGGTGAATTATACCATACAAAAGTATCGGCCAAAATCCGTGATTGATAAACTTCAAAATCGGTGAATAATAGGAATAAGTCAAAATTTGTGATGTATGTCTTCAAAAATCAAAATCAGTGAAAAACAGCATTTCCAAAAATTGACCAAAATTTGTGATGAATAGTCTTTCATGAGTGAATAATACCCTTCCAATAATTGACCAACGGTGATGTATCCCTCCAAAATTGGGGAATATAACTGCCCAACTCTCACCTTCTTCTCTGTCTCATTTGTAGTAACTGATGGAAAACTGGCAAATACAGCATTGAATTCATCTGTTAAACAGTAGTATTGAAGAAAACTGAAACAAAGGAAAAGAGACAAAGTAAATTGAGCTTTTTTTACGTTCTCTTTGTTTCATGTCTTGTGTTGTAGCTTAGTTTTTGCTCCTGATCAATCGCTCCATTTCTTCCTTTTCCTCAGTCACGAAAGTTGAGCAGGGAAAGAATAGCGATTTCCAGTCGTTGAGAAGAACTGGTTTTTGACGAGATCACCGAATTCCATTAATTTGCTTGTAAGGGGATGAGGGGCTGGTACTGGAAACGTGGGTTCCTCTTGTTTTTGATGAGCCTCTTTGTGGTTTCCCACTCCTCTGCTTCCACTTCCCTTTCAGGTACTCTGTTTTTTCATTTTTCACTCTTAACAGTGTAATACTCTGTTTTCTTCTTGTTGATTGTCCTTTGTTTGCTTTTTTATCCAGATGGTGTCTTTGTATCTCATGCTGGCAATAGGAATCTTCTCCAAGCCAAAAAAGGTTTTGGATCTTCTTCCCTCCATTGAGTCGGAGTTTTGGGAGATTTGGATGTGTGGAGATTGTTGAAATGGATGGATTGGTTACATTTTGCAGCCTGTCCAGCAAACTTCGAGTACATGAACTACACGGACATCACGAGCCGATGCAGAGGACCAGAGTACCAACCCGAGGAATGCTGCCCTGCGTTCAAGGACTTTGCGTGCCCTTATGCGGAGTTGCTGAACGAGGTGTCCAACGATTGCGCATCCATCATGTTCAGCTACATCAACATCTATGGTCGATATCCGCCGGGACTTTTCGCCAATGAATGTAGAGAAGGCAAAAAAGGCCTTTCTTGCCCTTCACCTTCTTCTTCTTCCTCTTATTCTCAACATCTTGTGGCCAAGTATCGAGGAAGTGATAATCGTGTTTTACATATAATGCTCGCAATGGGATTGCTCGTTGTGTTGTTTTAGTTGGTCTTGAATCGTGAAATTGGAAATATGAGTAAAACGTTCTTTAATTCAATTCAGTATTGAGCACTTCTACTATGCTATATAGCATTGGTGCTTTAATGTACAACTTGAAGTTGTACCACAACATTAAATGTATAAGTTTAGGTTGTACCATAAAAGAATTTGTATCATTATGTTATGGTACAACTTTACAACTTGAAGTTGTACCATCACATAAGGTACAAATTTAAGTTGTACCATAAAAGAACTTGTACAGAAAGTATATGTACAATCTGAAGTTGTACCATAACGTTAAAGATACAATTTCAAGTTGTACCATTAAGACAAAAGCATATAGCACCAATGCTATATAGCATTGTAAAATTCCTCTTCAGTATTATCCTTATTTCATGTTAGGGTTAATAAGATAAATTGTCCTTCTGTTATTGTATTTTTTTTTTTTTTTTTTTGCAAAAGATAATCTTATATTGATAGAAACAAGTAGATAGTTACATCCTAGAGTTCAACCAGTCTGGAAATCAAAATAACAACATGTAGACGGGAACTACCATTTTATTATTGTTGAAGTCAAATTTGCCCTTCTACTATAATCATGTTCTCAAACATGCCTTATGTTAAGTTTTCCGTCCAAACTCCATGAACCATAGTCGAACCGAATATGGGTCAACCTTAAATGACACTTTCAACCCTAAACCTTTTCCTACAATGTATTTATGTCAATTATTAAAGGGCGGAATTTGGCTGCAACCCATACAGTAGCCCACCGATGCAACCTTCCACATGGCGTCCACAGATTGGTGCAATAAATTAATTAATTCATAAACAATAGTTTACTTTGGACAGGACGAGACGGAGAAGCATTTGACGGTTTTGGTTGTTTCACCCCTACTAGGGGTGTTCAAACGGTTTGGTTATCATGGTAACCATTTTAACCGGTACTATTTGGATAATTGGTTTGGTTTGGTTTGGTTAAAGTTTTTAGCTTGTTTGGTTCAGGTGGTTTGGTTTGGTTTCAGACACTCATAACCAGTCAAACCTAATTAACCAGTTAAGTAATTAGTCATATAACTAACATATATTATATCACTTACTTAATACTTTGAATAACCACTCAAGAGTTAACGTTCATCCCTTTTAGACTCATAAAATATAAAGCTCAATATTGCTCATATAGTGTATATTTGTATATGTAAAATCTAGACCACAACATATGGACGCCTAATTTAGATAAATTTCATACATTATGATGGATGAAAATTTGAAAGGAAGATCATTTCCAGCCTATGATAATTGCTAAGAGACTAAGTCAATTTACACAAACACAACAATTCATTAACTCATACCATTGTCATAAAATTTTGTTAGGTGAATACTTCTATACTAATCGTAAGATAATTATCTTAGTTGCATGTATTTTTATTAAGGGTCAACTATAACTACGTGTTGATTGTTATGTTTTATTCATTATATAAATTGCGAATTGTTGCATTAACCGGAAAATTTTCATCGTCAATGATAATGTGATTTTATATTGGTTAATCTGGTTAACCAATTAACCAAATCGATTAAACTTTAGTTTAGTTAATTTGGTTGTTGTATTAGTTTGGACGGTTTGGTTATGATATTGTATTCCATGGTTAATGGAATTTAGCCTTATTTGGTTTGGTTATAACCATGGTAACCATTTGAACACCCCTACCCCCTAGGCTTTATTTTGAGTAATTAGCAAAAATAGGATGGGAAAATATCCATAACTAAGGATTTTTATGTCGATTCCTGACTCGTCTGTACTGTTACACGAGAAAGTGGCCAAGTGTAACCACCTATTAATGTGTAGTATAGCGGGTTTAGATTTAAATGTCAACTCGGGTCCTAGGTGTGATGACTACTCCGTGAAATTCTTATTATTTCGCGGTTCAACTGTAGTGAAGTTCCACCTAAACTAGCAAACAAAAGCAGCAAAAGTTGTGTTCCAAGTTTGAGAGAGGTCACCCAGATATGGTTACCCCTAAACTGCAGGTAAGCCAAGTTGTAAATTACCAAGTCCAAATTCAATGATAATTATACTGCGGACAGGGGCGTAGCCAGAATTTCGTCTAAGGTAGGTCCACCTAGAAAAAAATAAACATGATAAAATAGTTTTTGTTAATATAATCTTAAATTAAAAATGTTTGGTAAATTAAAATGCATTAGTAGTAAAAAAAAATATCAAGAATATCATTCTGCGTACCAAATAATTATTGATTTAGTTAGTCGTACACTCGTACGGTTTCAAATGGTGTTCTTTGTCGAGAACCGTTAGTATCAATAAATCGAGTTGTTGATAGAGGTTTAATAATAAATCCTACACCAATCAATAATTCATGATTTAGCTTTCGAATAATGTTCTTTGTAAAATAAACATTTAGTATCAACAAATCGAGTTGTTGGAAGAGATTCAATAATATATATGATACCATTTACTAGCATGCTCCCTCATAAGAAAATCAACTTATACGAAATTGAAGTTTGCACAAATATGTATACCGTATTAGATTCAAACACAAAACTACTATTATCAATTAAATGTGACCTAATTTTTTATATCAATTATTTATCGTACCTAATTTAACCATTTTCCTCCCGAACCAGGGTGGGTCCCGGGACCCACACTATTACCCTCTCCCTCCGCCACTGACTGCGGAAGGTTCTTAGACAGTCTGAAGTCTCGACTAAAGGTCTCCAGACCCTCTCAATCTGAATCCCCGGTGGGCGACTAACCTCCACCGGAGTAGACAAACTGAGGCCCTCACATACCAAACCTCCTCTACTGGAGTAAATCCAATACAGAACAGTGAATTAACTCCTCGACTAAATTCGTCAATTCACTATCTTCAATTGAGGGTGCTCTATCAACCTAGGCAGATATTCTCTTTCTAGGTCAAAGTAGGAAGTACAGGAATTTGATCATGATTCATGCAATTCAGAAAACCATGCCTCAATTGAATATAATCGATATCAAAGAACATGTACTTGGGTTCATACAACCAAACCTAACATACAAATCTAGGGTTCTTCATACCCATGTGAGTGAGAAAGTTTACTCCATAGAAAGAGAAGAGAAATCAACTTCAGATGCGGAAATCATTCTGTGAAGGATGATAAGCAGCTTCTGGTAATCAATCATCACTTCTCCAATCTTCAACCGAGCTCCGATGATGTTGAAGATCGATTTAGGATGCTTGGAAGTTCTGTCCGTCACTCTATCTAGGTTTCTACCTTTTTTCTCTAAAAATCGGATCCACTTCAAAAGAGGCTTTCTTTCCATAAAAAGGCATATCGCGATACCCGACCATAATACCTGGTCGGGTATTTCAGGTGACCGGTCGTGTATTTTAAAACGATGCGCACGGGAAAGGGGTAAATACCCGATCGAGGTTTAGAATACCCTATCGGCTATTTAAGCCTCCTATCCGGGACTCCTTCTGTTTCTTTGGCCTCCAAAATTCCTTTTACCCGGTCACCTCCTTCTCATATACCCGGTCGTGTATTTCAGTGCTATCGCAACCGTCCCTCCGGGGGTCGTCGGGTCGTCATGTTTGCTTTTTGGGAGTCGCCATCGATCTTACTTGGAGTGGATCGAACACTCTTAGGTCGGTTCTAACCTTAGGGTCAGAACCGGGACATGGTCTGCGATTAAGAGATATGGGTTCGGGAGTACGGTTACGTATGGGGAAGTTAAGCAACACCCCCACAACGCCCTAAATCGGTGCTACTTAAGTTGATAAGTTTTTGTATGAGTTGGGTGTATTTTAGTAATTATGTATTTTTAAAATCCCAATGGACCATTACTATATTGTTATTTCATTGGGTATAATTTAGCTAAACGTCCATTGACGTGTTAGTTTATTATTAGGTATTTTAGGTATTTTTAGGGCCTTACTGGACCACTAAAGAATTTAAATCGTATTAGTTGTGGTGCAACGAAGGGGGAAGGGTATTTTGGTAATTTCTTAAGAACGCGATTCTCGTTTTGGTGCAACGAAGGGGGAAGGGTATTTTGGTAATTTCTTAAGAACGCGGTGGCAAGGCATGTAATTTTAGCAATACCCTAGGGGTAGTTTAGTCATTTAGAAAGATATATAAACGAAAAACGAACCCTAATCTCTTCTTATTCGGCCGCCGCCCTCTTCCTCTCTCTCCCGATCCTCTCTCCTTCTCCATCTCTCTCGTCTCTCTTCCACCAGAGACCGAAGAAAACCCTAAGCAAAACTAGCGCCGCCCTCTGCCTCACCTCTCTCCCTCTCTTCTTCCCTTCCACAAAACGAAACCATAGCCGCCTAGAACCCTAACCTCCCCTCGCCGACTTTCTAAATCGAGAGAGAAGATGTCGAAGGGTGTCGCCGACGGCGACTGGAAGCATACGCCGACGACGCCTGCGACGAGGCTAAAATCGAAGGTGGGTTTATTTTTTTGTTTTGCATACACGATTCTCTACTATTTTTCGGTCTGATTTTAGGGATTTCGAGTTTCTAATCCTTTTTTTTTGTATTTCCAGAAATCGGCCCCAAAATCGTGGAGGCTTCTCGATATACTTCTTCCTCGCCAAAACGACGGCGACGAGGGGTGAATCTTACCCTCTGGTAAGGTTTTTTTTCTGTATATGTGTTCGTTTTTGGTGGTTTTTTTTTTGTGTTTTGGTTATTGATGAGAGGAGAGGGATACGACGGCGCATGCTTTAGACCTCACTAGCGGCGAATCCGGTAGCGGGGACAGGACGGCGAATTTTGCCGTTTAAGGTGGGTTCTCATTTTTGTTATTTTATTTTGGGTTTTCTTTGATTTTATTTAAAAACAAGGTTCTAATTTTTTTTATTCTGTGTTTGGATTTGTGTGAGGGGTAGAGGACGAGAGGGGAAACGGGTGGCGGCTAGGGTCTTCGTCGGCGGTGGTGTGACGACGGCGACAGGTGGGTTTTTGGTTTTTGTGATTTTTACTTTTGATTTATTACTCCTTTAATCGATTCTGACCTCTACTCTTGTTTTGACACAGGTTTTGAATTTGACAAATCTAGGTAAGGTTTCTAAACTCAGCGTGGTATGACTAGGGATGTTAAACTAAAACAAAAAAAAAGGATTGTGTTGCGGCTGGAATTGGTTTATAGATCTATGGTTTTGGAATTATGTTGTGTATGTGTTTGATGATCTCGATTGTGAAATTTTGATGGTTTGATGGATGGTTTTAGATGCCAATCTTGATATGTTGGAATTTGCTAAAATATAAAGTTTTTATAATGGGTAAGTAATTAAGTTGCCCTAAAATTGCTAATTTTGGTAATTATAAATCACTGGCTCTGCCCGTGATTTTGCTAGACTAGGTACTATAAATCATTGCTATATGATTTTTTCGTGGATGTTGAAATCTGAAATTTATTTTATGTGGGTGATTTTCGTTAGGTATGGATCTAGGTTGATACATGGACTTCTAAAAGTGGCTATTAAAAAAAATGGGGTAATTACAAATTTGGTCACTGTGATTACTAAAAACGCTCATATTTGGTCACTAAAAATATTTAATTTCATTTGTGATCACTAAATTTAGTTAGACAAGTCATGTTTGGTCACTCTCTGTTACCTTCCGTTAGTCTCTGTTAACACCGTTAATATTTTTCTGACATGACTAACAGAAGTGATGATTCACCCCATTTTTTTTTAAACACAAAGCCAACTTGCCACATCAGAATACTTGCCATGTCACCAATAACCCGAACTAACCAGATTTTACCCGACCCTCTCCTCCCATCTACCCGGAATTTCTCCCGGACCAAATCCAATCCACCACCCCAATCTCTCCCCAGATCACCGCCACAACTCGCCTGTCCGACAACATGTTCTTCCATTCTTCAACTCCCTCCATTATGCCCGCTTCCTCTCTGACAACATGTTCTCCCAATCTTCTATTCATCATCTCCTACAACCACCCGACCCTCTTCCCTAACCCTCCATCGTCGGCGCATCCTCAAATCCTCCACCACCACCATTCCTTTCCTCTTCCTCCACAATCACCAACCGCCGCCATCGCTCCAAGTCTCCCGTCCTCGCCATCTCCGACGTTGGCACGTTGCTGCTTCGGCGGCACTTTGGATGCCATCGACAGGAGGCCCATACCCCGATTGCTTAGGTGGGTCCCAATTTGGAGTCGATCTGACGTCCTCGTCACCAAATCCGGCGCTCCTACTGTTGGTGCACGTCCGGCGAAGACAGTCACATGATGAGAACAGGAGTTGAGGAGAACCACAGGAGAAAATGGTGCTCCCACAGTCATTTAGGTGGGTGCCTATTTACACCAAAAATTAACCTTGTACCACATCGGTTAAAAACAAGGAATTAAATGGCTTTATAAGGCCAACTTAATCATATCAGTTTAAATCAGTTGAGTGGGACATGAGGATTTGGTTTTTGGGCCCATTACTCCATGCCACCACGCGCGCCATGCATCCCAAATTTGGCTAGGTATGGGAGCCACCCCCATGACATGCAGAGGGGGTGGCCATCATATCTCCACCCCCAGGAGGTACCAAGGGGGGTGGCCACCATCATACCACCCCCAGGACGTGGCAAGGGGGGTGGACATCATACCGCCACCCCATGACATGGTGAGGGGGGTGATGGCCGAATTTGGCCATCATATCTCCAAAGGAGGGTGGCCACCATCATACCACCCCCAGGACGTGGCAAGGGGGGTGGGCATCATACCGCCACCCCCATGACATGGTGAGGGGGGGTAGGAGTATGGGAGTCAACCCCATGACAGGGCAAGGGGGTGGGCATCATATTGTCACCCCCAGGACGTAGTGAGGGGGTCATATTACCACCCCCCATGGAGTGTTCATGGAGTAGCGTGGGATCACCACCCCCATGCGGTGTGAAATACGACTAAGTATGGTGAGGCAAGGAGGCACCATGATATGACACGAGGGTGATCACCAAGGATGGCAAGGAGAACCCCCTATGAGATGATCAGGGGGTGGCCATCAACACACCCCGCCATGAGCATGCAATCTCCATGATATGATCACCAAGGATGGCAAGGAGAACCCCCATGAGATGATCAGGGGGTGGCCATCAACACACCCCGCCATTAGCATGCAATCCCCATGATATGATCAGGGCGGTGATTAATATCCACCCCTTGTGGTATGGTCAGGGGTTCACCAACATACGCCCCCATGGTATGGCCAAGGGGCGTGGTCAACATCGCCCCCATGAGGTTGCCAGGTGGGCTACCAAGACACCACCCTCATGAGGTGGTCAAGGGGGGGTCATCTGAGCACGTGGTCTCCCTAATCTCGTAATGGTGAAGTATTTTTCCCATTTTGACTCAGGTGGTTTGAGTACCCACCCATATGTGGCATTTGGTCTGCTTTCATGCCTTAGCCATTTTTACTCTATGGATAAGCAAAACTACGAAGGAGATGCCAAGAGCAGAGGTTGAGGTCTCAAGAGGAGGAAGTGATATGATCCAAATCCGAAGAAAACCCTCGAACTCGGATTATATGACCAAAGTACGCAGCCTTCCTTCTTTTTAAGGATTTTCGAAGCTTTTCTCCAACTTGAACACTCGAAATAAAGGATAGATATGGAACACGATCAAACAGATTCCAACTCGTGTGAAAGGCCAATTGGTATATGAAACCAATCAAACAATCACCCACTCGTGAATAAGGCCAATCGCTATTGGGTAGAAGCTCGCCACAACTAGACGCGTTCTCTAGTTGATAAGAGACACGTGAAACTCCTGGAGCACTCTCAACAGAAGCTTGCACAAAGAACTAGTTCGTATGAACTTGTAACTTGAAAGTTGATTGATAATTGAATATTGGGTACAAAATTCGTAGCTCTTACATCCTCTATTTATAGAGGTCTCAAAAACATAAAACTAACATAAAAGGAATAGGAAAATAAATCCCAAACTAACTAGGAAACATAATACTAATTAAATAAGGACTATAACTCGTTTTTATGACCAAAGGAAGCTCCTTAGCAGCTAAGTAATCTCCAAACACGTTTTTAATGCTTAAGGAAGCTCCTTAGTGGTTAAACAATCTCTTTCCTTGCCCTTTTCACATTTGGAGGACTTGGGCAGCAAGGATGGACGTTTTGGGCTCCAAGAAATGTTGTAGGCCTGATCCTTAATGCATTCTCCATTTTATCCATCAAGAATGCTCCTAGTTGATCCTTAAATCGTCGAATATGAATCTTCATTTTTGGACCACGGGAATTAAATATCGCGCTAGTCGATATCACATCAGGAAGTCAAGACTGAAGAGGATCTCACATCCAATATCAGGGTAACCGTCATAGCAGTTGAGTGGGTAACCGTCACTCCACGTCAGCAGAGCAGTTTCTTGGGGCAGTTACTTCTGGTGGCTATAAATAGGAGGTGAAGATGACAGAGAAAGGGTTCGCAAAAATCACAACTCGACACCACTTGTCAAGTTTTATCTTTTTATCTTTTCCTCTGCAGATTTTAGCCATAGTCAGAGTTTTTGGAGCTCTCACTGAACCTCCATAGGAGTAGGGCTAATTTAATGTAGATTTGCCTCGTAGTTCATCAAAACATTGAACACCCTTGTTTGAACTTTATTCAAAGAGGTGTGAACTGTGTTGTTTGATCGTTTGTTTGGAAGTCAAAGGTGCAAAATCCAATTCTCTTTCCTTTATTTTTCTCGCTGGGAAAACCGTGCCAATTCGGAGGTCATTCGACGAAGGTAGGGGGTGAGGAGAACCATAGGGAGCATCAGCCGGCAGAGACCGAAGCTCCAGATCTAATAAATCCTAATCTCTTTTTTTATATAGAAATAATCTCATTTTCTTCTCCTGTTTCCATCTCTTCTCTCTCGAATAGCGCGTCGCCTGCTTTCTCTTTCACTATCGTTCTTTAATTCGACACACAGTAGAGTGTGGGCCTCTGTCGGCCACGGCTATTTGGTCGGCGATTTAACAAAATCGTTTTGGAGCTAGCTCACTGGGGTTGGTGTAGTTCGCTGGTTCAGCGGCTGCGCTTTCAATTTCAGATTTCGTTTTCTTGGTGTTAAGAAAGGTGGGGGTTTTAGAGTTCAATTTGACTGGTAGGGGTTGCTCTTGAAGTTCTTGAGGAGGAAGAGGAAATGTAGATAGATGGGGAGAAAGAGAGGAGAGGAGAAGAGAGAGGGGGTTCGTTCACAGGTTGGTTTAGGGGTTGGGTTGGGTTGGGGTTGTATGATGTGGCAATTTTTCATAACATGGCATGTTGAATTTTAATTTTTTCTTATTAAAATTGTTTGACTAGACATTTCCGTTAGCCATGTCAGCAAAAAACTGACGGCGTTAACGGAGACTAACTGAAGGTAACAGAGAGTGACCAAACATGATCTGGTTTACTAAATCTAGTGACCACAAATGGAATTAAATATTTTTAGTGACCAAACATGAACGTTTTTAGTAATCTTAGTGACCAAACTTGTCATTTACCCTAAAAAAAATTGTGCTATTTAATTGTACTTTGATTTGCGCATATATATGTATGGCTGCGAATCAGTGGAATCTAAACACGACAGAAAATTGAAACAAAACATTCAACTCCACTCATAGCTAAGTTAATCAGCCTAATATTAATTGAATAGGCAAAGCTGGTAATACGCAAGAGAGAAAAAAAGACTTCAATGAAAAGAGCTTAATCAAACTGATATGAGAAGATATTGGCAAATGGGATGCTTGAATCTAAAGAGGCTTGTAAAGTAAACGAAACGATTAAGTGTAAATCGGCAAGTAGATGTATAAAACTGTATGGTGGATATTAATGAGACCAGTTCTTATTTAGAAAGTGAGAGAATAGAAGCACTAACCTTATTGGACAACAATGGTTTCTCTTGCTTCAATCTTGCAAATCTACTGCTTCGATCTCACAAGTCCTCCGCTGAACTTTCGGCTAATAGCAAGAACCCAAAAAAAGAGTCTCTTTGGGATGTCAATGTTCTACTTTTTTTCTAGAGTGTTTTTCTCCTTCCATTTGTCCCCCCAAATCAATAGCTGAAGAGCGCTTCTTATAGCAAAATTTGTGTGCCACGTGTCACTATATGATTCGTCCATTTTTTTATTTATTTTTGATCTGCCTCTGCTAGTGTGCCACTCGCCTATAGAGGTCGGTTGTGGATAGGATACGGTCAGACCGAATCGGTCTGGGTTGGTTATGGTCATTTTTTTGTTGGGCCGAGTTGGGCCCGATCTGGTTTGTGTCTGGGCTGTAAATGAGTATGGCCTTATGCTTCTTGGACTTGAGCTACTTTTGTTTGTGCTTAATCTGTGGACCTGGCTGGAATATGGGCTTGAGAACTTATTGGTTTTTCTCTTCTATTGCAGGTCCATGGTTTATAAAGGAGTGGTCTTGTAATTGCATATGTATAATTTGTAACAACCTATTTAATTACTATCTTTTTTTTATTATCGATGTAATTCTCGATGAAATGTACAATGAAAGAAATGTAATGGCAAAGTATGTTTTTTTTTGTATTTATTGATTTGTTTTTAATAATTGTAATCTATATCGAATGCCAAACCATGAGTGTACTAAATTCCTAATGACTTGAAATCGATAATTATTAGTTATATTGACTCGCTACTGCTAGTCTCAACCAATATCGGCTACACATTTTTTTCAAATATAATTGTAGCGCAATGCTATAATCAATATTTTTTGTTAGGAGAACGATTATACTTGACAAAATGTGGTTTCTACAGTTGCCCCCTTTGTATATCTCTTTGTATAAAGAGTTATACAAAGTTTCTATAAGGACACCACATTTTGAAATGTGAAAATTTTAGAAGTAGGAATTGAGCTGATCTTTGGTAATAACGACGTATCCAAACTGTTAAGATGATAGTGGCCAAACATTTTGCAACAACGATGTACTCAAGTTGTCTGTGGAAGAAATCGAGTTGATCAATTGAGAAAGATGGTAGCGATAACAGCTAATCATTCGGTAATCACAATGTACTCAA
This sequence comes from Linum tenue, assembly GCA_946122785.1. Lineage (NCBI taxonomy): Eukaryota > Viridiplantae > Streptophyta > Magnoliopsida > Malpighiales > Linaceae > Linum > Linum tenue. The sequence continues at coordinate 47,769,847 of CAMGYJ010000009.1, read as the reverse complement.
ATTGCTTGTGATAGAAATCAATTCAAACAATGAGTAAGATGTTAGTGACAAAGATCAAACTAACAATTTTGTAAAGGATATTGTACTCAAACTTGTGATAGAAATCAATCAAACAATGAGAAAGATGTCAGTGATAAAGATCAAACTAACAATTTGGTAAAGTATATTGTACTCAAATTGTTTGTGATAGAAATCAATTCAAACAATAAGGAAAACGTCAGCGACAAACATCAAGTTAACAATTTGGTAAAGGATATTGTACTCAAATTGTTTGTTATAGAAATAAATTCAAACAATGAGAAAGATGTTAGTGATAAAGATCAAACTAACAATTTGGTAAAGTATATTGTACTCAAATTGTTTGTGATAGAAATCAATTCAAACAATGAGGAAAACGTCAGCGATAAACATCAAGATAACGAAGGGTATTGTACTCAAATTGTTTGTGATAGAAATCAATTCAAACAATAAGAAAGATGTTAGTAATAAAGATCAAACTAACAATTTGGTAAAGTATATTGTACTCAAATTGTTTGTGATAGAAATCAATTCAAACAATGAGGAAAACGTTAGCGATAAACATCAAGCTAACGAAGGGTATTGTACTCAAATTGTTTGTGATAGATATCAATTCAAACAATTAGGAAGATGTCAGCGATAAATATCAAGCTAACAATTTTGTAAATGATATTGTACTCAAATTGTTTGTGATAGAAATCAATTCAAACAATGAGAAAATGATAACCACAAAAATTCAAGATAACCATTCATTTAAGGATAACGTACTCATATTGCTTGTGATAGGAATCAAATCAAGCAATGAGAAAATGTTAGCGATAAAGATCAAGCTAAAATTTTGTAACGATGTACTCAAATTACTCGTGATAGGAATCAAGTCAAGCAATGATAAAATGTTAGCGATAAAGATCAAGCTAACTGGTGGTAAATGCGTAGTGGTCACTTTCATGTACATTTAGAAAGACATTTTAGGAATTTTAGGAAGTGATCGTGAGGCATAGCAGGTCACTTTGATGTATGATGATGTTGTGTAATGAATCTCAAAATTATTTTGAGAATGATTGTATGATGCGTCATGCTGATGTAGTCATGAACGTTGAGTGAAAAGAGGATATGATGCATTTGACAATGCTATGAAAACTATGTTGCTTTATTTTTTGTTTGTTGTCTTGTTTTTGCTCAGGGTTCCTTTAAATTGCTCATCTACTAGGAACTGTCATTTCCTTTTGTTCAACTTGATCTTCAGGTTTTGCTTAGGTTGGAGCGACTTTCAGCTTGCTCCCTTGAAACTTATCTTTGTGGTGGTAGTTGTGAGAGGATATACTTTGTTGGGTAAGCTGAGGGTGTGTACAGCTTTATCCTTCTTGTGGGTCAGGCTTGGGCCCGCGTGTTTCAGAGTTGTGTATTTCTCGGTCAGTATGGTGTAGTAGGACTTCTTTCCTGCTATGCATTTTAAGTATAATTGATTGGCTAGTTGGCTTAATGAGATCTGAATGTTCTCAAACTCTCCGAGATTTTTCCATCAACTCATGAGTAAAAAGTTGATTAATCCGATTCTTGGGTACTCAGACTCCCCCTTCTTCCATGGTGGACCATTTTTGCCCCTGAAGATCTGTTACTCACTTTCTATTCTCCGAAACAAAGAGTGATTTTATCAATCTTGACTTAAGACGAAAGGAAAAATGTTTGAAAACATTTATTAGAGAATTAAAATTGAAAGCCATATCAAAACTTTACTTTCGAGAAGTGTGTGCAAACTAGAGAAAACTGTTTTTGTGGGGTAGTTGTCATGTTGCCAAATTTGGTTTTCTTTTTAATAAGAGAAATATAAGTCAAGCCATGAGAATGTCAGTAAGCCCTCGCTCTCACTATTGCTTTTGATTTTGCTTGCTTTCACTCCCACTTTGGATTTCGCTCATCACTCACTCTTATAGGTGATTTGAGTGTACGACACTTCAACTACCATTAAGATTCTGGTCACCTTGAGACGTCGCCTTTATGTTGTGGCCAACTGTGTTCCTTGTGAAGATTTACTCAAATATGGAAGCCCTTGGTATGATTGATTTAGGAGACCTCCATATGGCTTCGTCGCAGATGTTTTTAGTCTCCCATGAAAGAGGCTTTTGTCCGATATGACTTTGAGGATACGAGTCTCCTTGTTTTTGAGGTGTAGTTTATCGACAATATCTGTATAAAGCTTCTTGTAGAGGGATTTTGGCTTTGCCCCCAAAGTATGAGATTGACTTGATGGATTAAGAACCACTATTATCTGGATCTTTTTGCTGACAAAGTCTTGTTCGAAAATACTGGTGGATTTTCTGGGAATGTATCTTCAGCTGGGTTTGCCCCCCAGTATTTTTCACTAGACGAGGCTGTTTTTTTCGTGAGTGCAATCTGGCTTGGGACTTGTCGAGATCCTTGTTTGGACTCTAAATGTTGAATGCTGTGGATTTTCAGCTTCTGGCTTTCTCTCGAAATGATGAGTACCTTGGATGATACGATTTTGGTTATAACGGCTTTCTTATCATTGAAGTTTTCTTACTTGAATGTCCTTATTGCTGTATCTTGAGGTTGATCGACCAAAATCTTGGCTTGGTACAGATAGTTGGTACTTCAAATGCTAAACCGGGGGCATCAGATTGTAAGTCCCACGACATTTTGTTTGTTTTTCTTTTGTCTTTTCTTTTTTGCTTTTGTCTTTTCTTTTTGTTTTTTTTTTGTTTTTTTTTTTTGCTTTTCGCTTTTTGTTTTGTTTTGTTTTTGTGGGGGACTTACTTGACTTTGTCATGCAAGGGACCAGATTACCCTCCCAAGGAATGCTGCTCGGCGTTAAAAAAAAAATGTGAACAACGATTGTGCGACGTGCAGCCATGTTCAGCTACATCAACATCTAAGGTAGATACCCGTCGTGGATTTTCGCCAGCTAATGCAGAGAAGGTGATCGAGGCCTCTCTTGCCCTCCATTAGGCCTGTCCATTTGGTTTTAGTTTTTTGGTTTTAACCAAAACCAAACCAATTAGACAGTTAATGGTTTCAGTTTTTCGAATTTAAAGCAATAAGCAACTTCATGGTTTTGGTTTGGTTAAAACCGAAAAACCAATAGAAACCATTAAGAAACCAATAAGAATAAAATTATTTGTCAACTTTTTTTTCTTCTTTTGACACGCCTGCCAACCAATAATTTGTAATGGCCATTTACCATTATTATGACGTTTATTCAATAAAAAGGCGGGGAACGGGAATAAATATGAGTGTATGAGTACATGTTGGTTTTTTGGTTATCCAAACCAAAACCATTAAAGCCCTTATTGGTTTTTGGCAACCGAAAACCAATAAGAGCTTTAATGGTTTTGGTTTTGGTTTTTTGGGATTTGGTTTTTGGTTTTTCATCTTAAAATATATTAAAGAGGTTTGAGATTTAACCCCTCTCCACGTCAGCTTTGAAGTGATTACCGTGATTTTCGGAGTAATCTATTTATTTTGTTTGTTCTTAACATTTTAATGGGCTTTATCGGCGACAGTTACCTTTTTTTCCCAATGCAGTTACACTTTTCCCGGTAAAATCTCCACCCTTATTTTTTTTCACATGTGTTTTGTATTTTTTGAGTTTCTAAGTTTATTTAATGTCATTTTTCTTATTCCGAAGTTGGAATATATTTGTTTACTAAAATTGATTTCCCCCACAATTTAGAATGAGAAAAACTTCACAGGTTTACCATAAAAAAAAATGAGAACTATAATTTTCCATGAGGGATTAGGCAGATACAAAGAAAAAAAAATTCATAAACATAATGTTATAAGTTTGATAATAATTTCGAATTTTGATTACTCCACTAAACTATATATTTAATTTTTAAGTGTTATTATGTTTATATGCACCGGGAATTCATAGTGACGCTAAATAAGATAATTAATTTAACTATCTTAATTTACTCAAGTCATCAAAGAATTATTACTTATCATAAATTATATAAGTCTATGAGCGAATAGGCAATGTTGAATACTCCTTGACTATGATTTGAGTATTTTGATTTAAACGATATATTGGTTTTGTTATACACAAAATATAATTCACTAAGTAGTAAGTACTGAATGGTTGTGAAGTTGATTCATAGATTGAGTTTACATAAACCTCCTGTAGTAAATACTGAATGGTTCTGAAAGATGTCTAATATAAAATAATTTAATTATAATACAAGAAAAATACAAATAATCAGATGAAACTTACCCGGCCAATGGCCGGAATGAAAGCTAGTTCTTAATGGTTTGGTTAACCAAACCAAATTGACAGCCCTACCCTCCACTGCCTCCTTCGCCGTCGCCTGGTTTGGCCTCTGGTGGTTCACCTGATGGAGCAGAGAATGTGAGCGGAAGCTTTGGTTTGGGGAGTTCTATGTGCGATGGTCTCAGCTGGGTTCTTGGCTATGGTTTTTTTGAATGTGGTCGTTTGAGATTGTTGGTATTAATCCATTAATTCCATGCATCGACAAAGGAAAAGTTCATTCCACTTTAGTTACTAACACAATTGGCAAAATAAGTCCATGTGCCATGCAAGGACGAAATGCCTTAAGGAGATGATTGTAATTGAGGGTTGATAACTTTATTGTAATGGTTGAACTACTCCATGGATAGTTACTTCATATATTCACAAGTAAGTAGAAATTACTTACTATGAATTCATTTTAAAGAAGTTCAATTTCTATATCTAATATGTAAAGGTAAATCGACATCTCGAAACTTAAAAGTCTTGGAATCTAAATGGCTAATAGGCAAAATCTTAGGAACCTCCTTGGCACTTACAATAAAAAAACTGAATCGCTATTCGTCGCCCTAAAATTTACATTTTATCGCCCTAAAACGTATTAAATTGACATTTTTACCCCTCATTATCTTTCATATCCTCCCCACTTATTCGTCTCTCCCTAATCCATCTGGCGTCCACCCTCCATCATCGCCGACCCACTCCAACCACCAGTCCACCACCGCCGACATTGAACGTTCTTCAATCCACAACCGAAAAATTGTTTCAATCGACTTTCTTTTTTGAAATGTTTACATTTACTCATCCTCATCTCTCGCCTCGTCCAAATGCACAACAGATCATCCATTAGCTAGGGAATTTTATTCAATTATATTATTAAGGCCTAATACCAGAAAAGGGCCCGTAGTTTAGAGTTTGGGTCATTTGCACCCCTAGGTTTATACCGCGTCACTTATGTCCCCAAGTATATAGTCCGCATGCTAATTATGTCCTCACTCGTTTCGTTGACTGTTAGACTTGACGGTCAACCTAACGGCGGTCAACCCTTATTTGACTTTTATACCACATGTCAGCCACATCATACACACGTGGCATTTATATATTTATAAAAAATTATTATCTCAATTAAATCAGAAATATTTTTTCAAACATTAAAAAATCATTCCACTTATGCACCAAAATAAAATCCTTTGCTCAATCGGGGTATGTTTTCTCCTCCACCTACTCGACTCCTTAATCTCCTTCCGATCACCCTGCCGACAGAAGTCACCGTCTCCACCACTACTCCTACTGCCAATCTCCCTCCCACCACCGCCAACACCTATCTCCTTTCTCGCATCTCTCCTCTCCAGAGATAGCATCAAAGAAGAACCCCCTACCCCCACAAAGGCGGCCGCTCTCTGGCCACAAAACTAAATCTGATCTGCGAGCTCGAAGGCTCCCCTGGCGGCACCAAATCCCTGATCGAATTCAACAAGCCCTAGATCTGATCCGCCATATCGACGACTCAACAAATCGCCAACCTGATATGAAAATAAATGGCGGTTTCATCCACCAGATACATCACGAATTCCCGCCGAATGCAGGAGCTATTGGGGATTTGGCTCGGAAGCTCTGCTGGTGACCGGATTCATACTTGCCACCATCTTCTGGCATCTTGACAACTCGCCGAAAGGGATCTAAGAGCGGCTCGGATTCTTCGCCTTCGCAATGTCGGTGACGCACGACTCAGGGAAAGGAAATTCAAATCGGCGAGAATTTTGGGACGGGTGGTGGTGGTGGGTTTCAAAATCTATTGGATTCCTTACCCTCGGCATCAGCTCCGACGTTGATGAGGCTGTCGTCAAAGCTCTCTTCCAGCAGAGATGGCGGTGAGCGTGCCCAGCGATGGCGCTATTTGGGGAAGGAGGAGACAGTGACGATGGTTAGATTAGGGTAGAGATCGGGTTAGGTTAGGATTTCATTTTTATTTTGTTAACTTTTTATTAAAAATATACAATTTAATTTTGTAGTATTAATTTTTTATTTATTTTATATTAAGTGGTGTGCAAAAAAATATCACATAATATGCCACATCATCGGTCAAAACTTTGACTGTTGACAACTAACGGTCAAAGTTAACGGAAAGAAAAAATAAGGACATAAGTGACGCGGTATAAACCTAGGGGTACAAATGACTCAAACCCTAAACTACGGGCCCTTTTCTGGTATTAGGCCTATTATTAATTTATTTATACGTTTGCCCTCCCCTGTTTTTTGTGAACGAAAACAGAGAGATGGCTTCCGAGTTCCGACAGGTGAATAATAACGGCAGGAATTTCAACTTCCACAAAGCACTTTCTAGGAGTAGAAGCATTAATCGTCGTTGCCCTCTGTATCTGTGTCGATCAGACACAGATTACACCGGCCGGATAGCCCCAAAACACCACCCTGGAGTATATGGGGAATAAGAGAACTCTACCTTCGCTGCGTGCTCTTCTTCACAAGAGGAGAAATCTCTGCTATCTTGACTTTGAGGAAGCGAAAGCCGCAAAATTGAAGCTAAGGAAATGGAACGAATCAAGGAATGATCGATTGACATTCTTCGGGGGCCGTCTATGTGGGGAATAGGAAGGCGAACAACAAAGAGAGAGAGAGAGATGAAAGGATGGCAGGATGCCGCCTTCGTACGTCCAACAGCAAAGAGAGAGATTGGGTAAGGCGTAATTTTGATTTTTGAAAATAGGACGATAATTATAAAAAAGGGCATTAAAGTAAATTTATTATAATTTAGGTCGACGAATAAGGATTTTTAGGGCGACGAATAGCAATCCCAAAAAAAACAGCAAATAAAGAAGACTGCAGCGGATATTAATATTAATATATATATATATATATATATGCAAATCAGCAAATGCAAGGTAGGAATAAAATAATAATGGAGGAGGAAATGAGTTTGCGCGTATTTGCTGGAATCTGCTGCTCCGCCACTTTCCTCCCACGTCCTCAGACACCTGTGTTGTTATCCACCTCTTTGCTCTTTTCTGAAAGTTGTTTCATTTCTTCCTTCAATTCGTCAAATTTATCCACTAGCAGGCAGCAGCTGCTTCCTTTCCTTGCCGGCTGTTCCCCGGCTTTTTGGTAGCTTCTCCCAGTAGTACATCTCCAATTCCAATGCGTTGATCTTCTCGCTGAGATTTGCTAGCTCTGGAACTCCATTTCTGATCCAGAAGCTAAAAACCACAAGTAAACACAAAGAAATAGAAACAAAGGAAGATCAAAGGGGAGATCTTTCGTCCATTCAAAGATGATGGGGTGGAATATGCGTTCTTGGTCTTGTTGCATCTTCTTCGCTTGCCTTTTTAGCTTGATGGGTTTCTTTGTTACTTCTTCCTCTGCTTCCACTTTCCTTTCAGGTAACTTTTGTTATGAAAAAAAGGAATTGCTTTTGCTCACACTCTTCACTCTAAGTTTTGATTGAATGAGTAATTTTCTTTTCATTCATCTGTTGGCTATTTTTTTGGTCCAGATTCTGTCTTTGAATCGCGTTCTGCTGCTGGAAGGAATCTACTCCAAGCTAGAAAAGGTGTGTAGTTTATTTTCCTATCAGTTGGATTGGTACTAACCCAGCTTGCTTGCGATCATTTGACTTGGTGAATTAGTTGCCTGGTTTTGAAAGTTTGCTTTGAAGTTCTTCTAGCGTGCTTGTTAAGCTTGAATGGGGTTAATTGCAGGAGGTTGCAATTGTTGTGCCCCAGAATTAAATGTTAAAATCTGGTATCAGTTATAATGACACTTGAAAGCTCCAACCTTCATATAATTCATAGGTGGATGAACTAAGCTTCATTCCTGAATTGTAACTTGTATCCACGGTGATAGGATAATTGAAATGTAGCTTCTGAAATGTGATTCTCCTTCTGTTTAAAAAATTGTGCTTGAGACTAACTTTTCTTGGTCAGACAAAATGATGGATCTATGGAGTGAATATGGGTTGCATACAAGCATCTAATTTAAGCTTTCCTTCTTTAAGTTGAAGCATCTAATTCAGTCCCTTGATATATATTCTCACATTCATGTTCCTAAATTCTATTTTTAAAACTTCTAATGCAGTTGGTTGGACATATTCACACATTATTTAATTTTGAGATATAATGAGAATGCAACTCTTTCTGGTTTTCCTTTGGAATATCTTACCAAGTTTTCCTTTTCATTTACTCTCACTTTTGATTGGTCCGACTTCAGATGAACTGGGGTTTGAATTCGTTCAAGTGATTATGGAATGAAGCATATGCAATGCACACAATATAAACTAACAAACACTTTCCATCTTTGAATTTTATCTGCAGCATGCCCTGTGAACTTTGAGTTCATGAACTACACTGTTATCACGAGCCAATGCAAAGGACCGAGCTACCCTCCCAAGGAATGTTGCTCGGCATTCAAGGACTTCGCCTGCCCTTACAACGATGTGTTGAATGATGTGACCAACGACTGTGCATCGACCATGTTCAGCTACATCAACCTCTACGGCAAGTATCCCCCTGGTCTTTTCGCCAGCGAGTGCAGGGAAGGTAAAGAAGGCCTCTCTTGCCCTGCACTTTCACCTTCACAATCCGCCAATGACAGTGGAAGTCATGATTTACGCGGCGACCGATCAACACTGCTGATACTCTCAACTGGGTTGCTAGTCATTTTGCTTCTGTTACTTTGATGGTTTGAGCTGATCATCTTGTCCTCAATCTTTCCTCTCTCTCGGCTTAGACTGGTTTTCATGAAGCGTAATGTGAAAGAAAGGTTGAAAAATTCTCTTCTGAATAGGGTTCTGTTCACATTCATGAGTCCTTGTGACTGAATGTTTTTATTCAATTTATTTGTATATGTATGATGATGTATTTAAAACTAATGTAACACTTAAGGTTCTTGAAAATTTGTTTTCTTTTTTCGCATCTTTTGAGCTGACTGCTAACTTAACTGAAACAAACATGAGAAACCAATGAGTTCAAGGACAACTAAGTCTGAACTAAGTAAAAACTGACCTCACTTTCCCAACACAATGCTCAAACTTGTACTTATATTCTCAAGCGGTCCCTAATAGCAGTTTCTTCCTTCCCTACCAAAGACAAAAAAGATCTCTGCAACTGATAAATTTCCTCTGTCTGGCTGTAAATGCTTCACCACTTCACAACCCATCAATCTAAAAGGGAAACCCTCTCATAAAAGTTCCCCACTTTAGACTAAAACCAGCTAATGGCTATTCCTTCAGTCCCTTCAGCCTCACTACATCATCCTCCAGACCTTCTCTTGCTCCAATTATGCAACAACATCCATGAAGTGAGACAGGTGCATGCCAAGTTCCTTGTTTCTGTTGGCAGACAAGTGCACTGCTGGGTGATCAAGGCTGGAGGGGAACTTGGCAGTTATGTTCATAGCTCACTCACTCATTTGTATGCTACTTTGGGTCTCATGGACGATGCAGAGCACGTTTGCGGTGAGGTTTTGGAGGAGAATGTGGATGCTGTCAACGCGACTATATCAGGGTATTGTAGGTGTGGACGAGTGGATGAGGCTAGAACTAAGTTCGAGGGGATGACAGACAGGAACGTCGCGTCCTGGAGTGCTATGATCACAATTCACAGGGTACACTCGGAACGAGATGAATTTAGAGGCATTATCTCTTTTCTAGGATATGTCTATGAGTGGTCCGGGACTTAACCCGAATGAGTAGATGGTGATTAGCTTACTAACAGCCTATGGACGTCTAGGAGCTTTACCTCAGGGGAGATAGATGCACACCTACATCGAAAGGGTGCATGGTGGATCTGTTGGGTCGAGCAGAGAGGCCAGCAGAGGCACATGAGCTCATTGCATCAATGCCCAAGGAGGCGAATTCAGTGATTTGGGGAGCATTTCTCAGCAGTTGCAGGGTGCACAACGATGTAAAAAGAGGAGCTGGGCCTTTCAACGGCTTATGGAGGTCGAGCCAATGCCAGGGGATAGGTGGAAACTAGGAGAGTTGATGTCTGGGAATGCAGGAAGGGAAATGTTAGCAATTAAGATTAGGAAGTTGAAGCATGGCACTGAAATGGAGACAATATTAGGGTGCAGCTTCATTGAAGTGGGTGGTGTTGTCCACGAATTTGTAGTGGGGGGCATTATGTATAATAAAGCTGAAGCGATTTATAGAATGTGCAGAAGCATTAATAGAACTATGAAAAATCATTCATGAACATGACAAGTTAAGATTACAACATAGATAAGAATATTACTGAGGTGCAAATTCAGGATTCGGAGAACAGTTCTATAGCTTACTCAACCAACAATCATCTAGCCACTCAACGAGATCTGTGATGGAAGAAAATGGAGCATGTTTGTGGTTTTACTCTTTCTCACTAACATCAAAGTACAAGACAAGTAGCAGGATTGGATTCATTCAACATGAATATGTTTCAAAGTTCCTACAAAATCACACTTCATAATTAATAGTCATCGCCTCTTGATATCACCTCTTTGCAGGTTGGGCGAAGCAAGATTGTATGCTCAAACTGGGACACATAGCTGCCCTTAACATCGCAAAGAGGAGGATACGGCTGCCATAAAACCACAAATCGTTAACTTCCACAACTTCAACTGTTCAGACATTACCAACTTCAACAGTTCAGATCACAGTTCTTTGTGGCTATCTAGAACTAACGGAAAGGTCCAAAACCAATAGTATGGTCTGTTTTTAGAGAAACTCATGTCATTATGTAAAAAGTAAACTTCAATTTCTGCACCAGAAGATATTAGATACCATTGACGAAAAGGTGAAGCAAAATATCTGATTAAGAATGATAAAAAAAATTAACTGATCATGGCTATTGTAGAGACTTCTTCGCATGCTAAAAAAGTACCTGAACAATGCCAGAATCACATAAATTCTTCAGAGCCATCAAGTACTTGGTTTCTCCAAGGCGGTCCAAGTACCGCCTGCAGAAAGCTAGTGTTGAGAAGTTTTTATCTATTGTTGCTAGCAGCTGCTTTGCTCTTGCCATCCTCAATGGCACATGGCCAATATCAAAGTTTTTCATGTAATGACTGCACTCTAGATCTTCTCTGACATATCCTTTCCCTACACAATCGAAAAGTGTTTTTTATGTATTGACTGCACTCTAGACCTTATCAGTGACTAATGCTTCCAATACCAATGCAGAAGAGATGGCTAATACCTGTTGAGCCAAATGTTTCAATTGCGTAAAATTCACCCTCTTCCATTTTAGTCTGCTCCCCTCCTTTTACAATAGGAACAGACTTTCCAGCATGAATTTGATATCGCCCGATGCTGTGTCCATTCAAGTTTCTGATGCTTTTAACTGCAAATGACATTATAAATCAATGTAAAAATATATCACCACGTAATGGGTTTCTGAAATACACAGGAGTTTTGATAAACCACTTCAGAGCTCCTAAACTTTTAACTAGGAAAAAATAAACAGGACGAGCATGCGTGGAACCGAATAGCTACATTTGGGGAGCATAGTAAAAGACAAAGCTTTGTGATTCAAGGGACACTCCCAACAATTTCGAAGTGTTACATCCTCACTAAAATAATTGAAATAACCATGATTTCATCTTGATGCTAACTTTAGGTACTATCCCATATCAGTTAGAAGTCAGCTGGATCGGCACCTTCCAAAACAAAAAAGGAAGCGAAGCAAGGAAAAAGTAAGTGGATATCTCTAACCACAAGTACAAACTGTAGAACAAAAACTATAAACATATGGCAATTAAGTTAGCAAAACAGGACAGGGCACAACAACAATGACTCCTAATACATCATACCTTGAAACACCTTTCCATTTATCTCAACCTCATAAGACTCCATGACCTCTTGGATTGCAGCACCAACATCACAAAGACGCACATCAATCCCAGCTTCCTGAACGAATCAGTGGAAAATTTAGTATGTTGCTTCCATTTCAATGATATTGTATCACTGACCGAGAGAAGACTCGTTTAAGAGAAGCCCATCACCTTAATACCCGTGTTTGTGGCCTCACGTGAAGCTTCAAGCAGTGGGTTAAACATGGGATTGAATGCCACTGTAAATGCACAGTCCACAATATTTCCTGATATTCAACCAACCACCACTTCAGATATACTTCCATCCAAACAGAGTGATGCTAATTCCAGAATCCCCTTAGAACAAGGAATGTAATGGGAAAAGCTTCCGAGCATGAAAACATCCAGCTCTAGAATCAATTCTTGAAGCCACCATGGCTTACCAAAAGGGAAGAGGAAAAATTCAAGAGATTTACCGCCAATATGGGTCCCAAAGTCCAACTTCATTACATCATCATACTGAAGGACTGTCTTGTCACCAGAGTTGGGAGTCCAATGAGCAGCAACCCTTTCGGTACATAGAAGAAAGAGAGTCAGCTTCCAATGAATATATGACCAAATTCAAAAAAAGGCAAAAGAATCATAACACAAGTACTCACCAGTTCAGAGAGCATCCCGTAGGAAAGGCAATTCCAGCTTGGAGACCATTTTCTGATATTAGTTTACGAACCGTGTTCTCCAATGTCTCACAGAGGTCAGTCATTAACATACCAGGCTTCAAAATGCTTCTGATGTGTTTGCGCACCTAGTGACAAGTAAAAAGAATTTAAACAGACATGAATGACAAAGAATGGGGTTGTTGCATATAGAAAACAAAGGAAAACCTGTCGGTGAACTTCTGCAGCTTGTCGAACTGAATTATATAAAGGCTTTTCAAGCCGCTCCAATTCTCTCTTCTCCTCGGACGTTGTACGCCATAAGTTACTGACATGTAACATTTGAGAGTTCAGAAGATGACAAGAAAGCATAGGCCCGATTGCTTCATGCAACATTTGAATAGCCATTTGCAGAGGCACATGAAAGAAAGAACAGACGAAACAATACTAGAGGCCATCTTATTTGCATTATCAAGGTCAAGAAGAAGCAGCATATACTCACTCATCTTTGTATTGTTGAATTTCACCCTCCGGAAATTCTCCAGATGGGAAGAGCTCAGCAACAGGAACAGAGGGTGGATCAGTCTGCTGAGCAGGTTCCTTCTTCTTCCTGTCAATAACAAAATGGAAATTATTGCCATTCATGGAGACATCCAAATGCACTGGAAGGCTAATGTAGTTCTACAATTTCCAATGTGATATACTATAAGCAAAGAGCATACTGCGCTGAAAGACTATACATATCACCAAGTTATTAAAGAATGAAATACTCACTTGCTTTTATTTTTCTTCTTTTTCTTTTTAACAGCATCTGAAAGAAAGATTTGCAGAATGAAAATGAGTTATAAAAAAATTAATTTAAGGGAACATCAGCATCCTACAAAGATAGAATTAATTCCCTAAATACACATTAAACTAAACCAAATTCCTAAACTACCACACTTATAAAAAAAAATTCCCAAAATACCTAAGTTTGGAGTGGTTCGAGTTTGAGGAACTCGAACTACTAACCGGTTCGAGTGTAGAAGACTCGATCTACACGTAAATCGATGATATAAGCCTCGAACCATGTGGGGCTGAAGTGGTTCGAGTTCAGTGAACTCGAACCACTACTTTGAAATTTCCAATCACCATAACTTTGTCCTCGGTTATCCGATCGTAGCAAACTTTTTTTTCATTTCGCATAATTTTTCGAGGACTACAACTTTTATAATAGAAATATTTTCAGAATATATGTGAAAATGTGAAAATTAAAGTTAAAGTTACTCGCAAAACCCCTTATATTAAAAACTATTCCTATTTTGAAAATTTATTCCTAGTAAATGTTGTAGTACTAAAAAAATTATGCAAAATAAAAAAAAACATTGCAACGTTTGGATTACGGAGCACAAAGTTATGATCCTCTAAAGTTTGGCAAAATCGAAAAATTGCTCGTTTAGGGGTAACAAATGACATTTTCTCGGGGCGAAGGCACGGGAAATTTTTTTATATATAGGAAATTTCTGCCAAAAGAGCAATATTTTTACAAAAAAGACATTTTTGGATGGCTATCTTAGAAAACGTCATTTGCTACCCATAAATTAAACGAGCAAATTTTCAAATTTGTCAAACTTTGGAGGATCATAACTTTGTGCTCCGCAATCCAAACGTCGCAAAGTTTTTTTTTATTTTGCATAATTTTTTGAGTACTACAACATTTACTAGGAATAAATTTTCAAAATAGGAATAGTTTTTAATATAAGGGGTTTTGCGAGTAACTTTAACTTTAATTTTCACATTTTCACATATATTCTGAAAATATTTCTATTATAAAAGTTGTAGTCCTCGAAAAGTTATGCGAAATGAAAAAAAAGTTTGCTACGATCGGATAACCGAGGACAAAGTTATGGTGATTGGAAATTTCAAAGTAGTGGTTCGAGTTCACTGAACTCGAACCACTTCAGCCCCACATGGTTCGAGGCTTATATCATCGATTTACGTGTAGATCGAGTCTTCTACACTCGAACCGGTTAGTAGTTCGAGTTCCTCAAACTCGAACCACTCCAAACTTAGGTATTTTGGGAATTTTTTTTATAAGTGTGGTAGTTTAGGAATTTGGTTTAGTTTAATGTGTATTTAGGAAATTAATCCTACAAAGATATGCCAAAGCATATGAATTTGGGAGTGGTATGCAAAGCAATGACATGAGTCAGTTTCAAGAAAGAGCCCAGATTGAGCAAACGTAATTAGAGCGGGAAACTCTAGAGCAAGCATCGAGATTGATGAAGAAAAGACATGCTCTGGATGAATAAAATAATAAGGGAGAATAACCTTTCTTCTCGTCCTCGTCCTTGTGTCCTGCAAATGACTCATCATCTCCATTGCTAACTGAAGGCTCTAAACTCCCATTCTCTTCCATAGAGAGTTCTTTAATCATCTCTTCACCCGCCATTCTTACTTGCCTATTGCACACAAAAAGGAAATTAGAAAACCGGGACGTGCTCCATCACCTCGTCAACAAGCAACAGAATTACGACTGGACATTCATGCCTAAAAACCTAGAAAATTTACGACTAATACTGGACTGAAAAGGGATGATCCATTTTGATATAAAAATTCAAGCTTCTTTCACCCGGAAACAAAGCTAGCAGCTTTTTCCCAAACGCAATCCCGGATTGATCTTAGGAACGCAAAGCACAAACCATTTCGCGGGAAACCCCGCGCGCCAAAGTCAAACAGAACCAATCAAATCCCCCACAGTTTCAGAAACAGAACCTGGCATGTTAATTCGACGGAGGCAGAATCTGCTTTACCTGCTATTCCTTCCTTCTCCTGATACTCTGTAATAAACTAGCAACTTTGCTCGGGAACTCTCAGACTCTGTACCCAAAAGCTCAGGCGGTCTTTCCGTTGCACCCTAGCTGATTGATGATGCTGCCAGACAGACGCCATTGAAATACTGGGGGGTCAATACACAGGCCCGGGAAAGCCTGAAACTTTCATGGGCTGCAGCTGGCCCATAAACTGGGCTTGGGAGCTGGTTGGCAAACGGGCATCGAGGACCCCAATCGTTTCGACTTTCAACTTCCTATCACGGATAAATTCATTGCCCAGCCAGCCCGCCACCGCCCGCCCGCCCGCCACCGACTTTTTCTTGCGTTCATTTTCCAATTTCAATGGTTTTATTTTTCCTGCCTGCTCCTATGGTTTTATTATTCTTATCCATTAACTAATAACTAATAATTTATATCCTTTGTGTCCCGTTTAGAGGTGGCAATTGGATCGGATTCGTGGATTCGTGGATTGGATTGGTGGATCCATGGATCAAATGGATTGGAACCAATGGATTGGTGGATTCATGGATTGGATCAAATGGATTGGTGGATTGATCCATGAATCCAAAAGACATCCAAGGCTTGGACCAAAATGTAAAATTTGAAAAGTTTTGGTACTAAAATGTCATAATGAAAAATTTTAGGTACCAAAATGTAATTTTCCAATTATATTTTTTGTATAAAAATATAAATTTTAGGTACCCAAATGTAAAATATAAAAAATATAGGCACCAAATCGTAATTTGCCATTTGGATCCATGGATTGATCCATGAATCCACCAATCCAATTGGATTTGGATCAAATGGATTGGATTTAAATGGATTGGATTAGGTGGATAATTTGGTGGATGGATTGGATTGGATTCATGGATTTGGATCCTAATTGCCACCTCTAGTCCCGTTGCTTTGTTGTGGCCACTGACCAGGTCACGTTCCTGACCCAACCAAAGCCAAGGACAAAGACCACATCGATGTGGGATCAAAATTGACTCTACTAATTTGTTTATTATCATTAAACATGTTTTCCTTTGATTTGAGGGTAACTTCCCACAATATTGTGTTTTTTTTTAATTTACCACCAATATGGTGGTTTTGAATTTATTGACACAAATATTGTATTTTTGTGAGGAAGTAGTGTGAGTTCGGCAGTTCGCATTAGACTGAATTGGATCCGCATTTTATGTATTTTGAGGTAAAAAGCGTGGCCCCGTGAGACTGGTGTGGTGCCGTTGTCCCCGTTTTAAACTGCGCTGACAGATTTCCTTACATTTTGACCAGTGGACCCGCGTGAGACTGGCTTAAATTTTGTGGCTTTTGCCTTATTTCGCTGACGGATTCCCCAAATGTTGACCAACGCTCCCGCATCAGTCTTATGCGGACTCGCCAACTTTATTTACCCCACTCCAGCATATATATATGGTGCCTTCTATGGTACCCCGGGTGAAATCCGGGGTACCGCATACCTTGAGTATGAAAACGCTATCTAGACCTCGAATTAGCAGGATTTTTGGGCATGATACTATACCCTAACCCTTAATGAGTGAACCCTAGGTCCTAATTATCTAAATCATAAACTATAAACCCTAAGATGGTGCATTGATTTTTTGCTTATATTTGGACGAATCATAACCGTCGATTATTGTTTCTAATTAAATTGATCTTCGCGTATAAGATTTAGAGAATTAAGACCTAGATGTTGATCTTTAAGGGTTAGAGTATAGTATCATGTCCGAAAGATTAGTCAATTCAAGTTCTGGATAGCGTTTTCTTACTCAAGGTATGCGGTACCCCGGATTTCACTCTGGGTACCGTAGAACTCCCCATATATATATATATATATATATATATATATATATATATATATATATATATATATATATATATATATCAGTCCTTTCCCCCTTCCTTTCAGTATCAGCACCATACCAAAAACTTATACGAAACTAAACGAGAGGGAGGAGCTATGCTTGTTGCTGCAAAGATGGCTAGGTAAGAGACACATTTATTTTTTTAATTGTATTATTAAAATGCTATTAAATTTTTCTTTAGTTAGTAATTAGTGAATTTACTTGTTATGTAGTGACTTTAGAAGATTTGAATTGGTCGTTCGACGGAAATTGGAGAAAGTAGAGGACAATTTGGGCGTCCATTTCGCTGGTGGTAGAAACTTTCAGTTGATAGTTCCATGCAGGGTGACATATCATCAATTTTGTGAGAATCTAATCTCGATAATACAGCGTAGAGACGAAGCAGTATAAGATAGTGATATGATCACAGGTTTCACTTACCGTATGCCAGAATGGCAGAATGATGTTCTATTTCATTATGTGATGCCTATTGTGGATGATGATGGCTTGAATGTGCTTTTCGATTTTATGGCACAAAACCCTTATTGTTTGGGTGCTGAGATACATGATGAGATTAGCCAGGCTGATCAGGGTGAAGATGAGACATGGAATGTGCCATCTGATCATGCTTATGACGACGAAGACGAAGACGAGGAGGAGGAGGAGGAGGAGGAGGAAGAAGAAGAAGAAGAAGAAGAAGAAGAAGATGGGGAAGAAGATCAGCCTAATTATCCTCCATATTTTTACTTGAAGGCTAATGAAGAGGACGATGAATTATCATATGCTGATTCATATGGCGTAATTCCAATGCCTATTGTTGCTGGCTTTGAAGGAGAATTCTACAAGGGGCAGATATTTCACTCGAAACAAGCTGCATAGGTGGCGGTTAAACACCATGCACTACAATGCAACTTTCAGTATGGCGTGGTGGAGTCATCACCTTCAATCTGAAAGGTCAGATGCTTGAAGCACAAGGATGACAATTGTCCTTGGATGGTTCGGTTTGGATGTCGAGAAGTTGGAAGCGAATGGACTATGAGAAAGGCCGAGTTGGTGCATTCTTGTAGCAGTACGACTCAACCGACGGATCATCGCCATCTTGATGTCAACGTTATATCTGAGTCCGTGAAACATTTGGTACGTACCCAACCAAATCTGAGCGTTCTAACTGTGCAGACCGTGTTGAAAGATAAGTTTAATATGCAAGTTACTTACAAGAAGGCTTGTTATGGGAAACAAAGAGCATTGGAGAAGTTGCATGGAAATTGGGAAGAATCCTACGATTATTTGCAAACATTCTTGCGGGTGGTAAAGAGAAAAATGCCAGCATCAGTGATTGATTGGGTAACAGTTCCTTCATCGCAACCAGGTCATTCGATCTTCCAGCGAGTATTCTGGGCTTATGGACCTTGTATAGATGGATTCAAGAATTGTCTAGGAGTCATGGTTGTTGATGGAACATTTATTACTGGAAAGTATAAAGTAGTGCTACTCATGTCGAGCTCATTTGATGGCTGGAAGAAAAAATTTCCAATTGCATTTGTCATAACGTGGATGGTACGTGACCAAATGGGTCGTACCTCGAATCTTGTAAACGCGATCACCAGCCTATAGTGCACAAAACTTATATTAATTCAAATTCATGCGTAATTCTATTTTCAGTTCACCTAGTAAAATCTATCTAATCTAGTAAACTATATCTAATCAAAACTAATACTAATTTCTAAAAATTTCACATGCAATTCTAATTTCAGTTCACCTAGTAAAAATCTAAACATCTAATCTAACTAGCTAATGATCTTTAATGAAATACTTACCTCGTTTTGCCAAACTGAGTCGACACGATGTTGGCCATGTGCCAAAAGAAGTACTGGATCGATTAGAGCTGGATCAATTGTAGTAGGCGGTAGTCTCGTGGAATAAATGTCCAGAAGTCTAGGAACTGCAAAAAAAAAAAAAAAAAGAAGCAAACAAAAGTCGTCGCCGCCGAGCTTCAGACCGGTGAGATCGCTCACCTCGGTATCGGCCGCGTGTCTGCCGTCCTCTTTCACGACCTCTTCCTCCGGCGACCGCCTGTTTTTCGTCGTAATCTGACATCCAAAACCAGATTTGGTTTCTTCACTTCCGCGCGAGTAAGGAGGAATCCGCGTTGGGGACGATGGTTCCGCAGGAGATTCGCGCGGATATGCTTGCTGGAAGGCGGACCCGCGCGAGGTGTGGGCGAGAAGCTCGCGGCGAGGGCGGGGCGACAGAGGGGGTGTGCTGCTGCGGAGGTTTTGGGGGAGGGGGTTTGTGGAGCTAGGGTTGGGGGGAGAAAGGGGATAAGATAAGAGAGAGGGATGCGATTTCGTAGGAATCTGAGGTGAGATATTTTAATAGGCAAATCCGCAGCAATCTGGCGCGGGTTCGCTTTTTAAACTGCCTATTTTGAGTCTCACCCTTCCCCTAAAAAACACAATATTTGTGTAATTAAATTTAAAACCACCATATTGGTGGTAAATAAAAAATAACTATATTTTGAGAATTTACCTTTTATTTGATCGTCTAATCATAGAAAAATAAATAACAATAAAAGTAAAAAGCATTCTAATTGTAATTAGTAGGCTCAAGAAGGTTATATATGAGAAGTTAAATTAAATTAAGCTTTTCTTTGCTACTCAATATTTATTTCTTCATATTTCTCTCCGTATTCATTATTTTTATTAATTGTTGTATTTTATTTCCATGTCCTACTATTTATCGTCTCGAATATCTTATGTCTATGTCTAATTTTTTGTATCTTTTATAAATTAGATAAATGTGGTAATCTGGTATCAACATAAATGTGGTAATCTCGTATCTTATGTCTATGTCTAATCTGGTATCAACATAATATTAATAAATTCAACCAGAAAAACATATTATTGACAAATGCCTTATAAAAAATTAGACATAAAGAACTTTTAAATGTGGAAAGCTCCCTGTAAGCACCATATTCGTTGTCATTAACTTAGTTTGGCCCTGCTGTAGCTTTTGCAGAAGCAGCTTATGGCTGAAGTTTTTAGATAAGTACTTTCAAAAAAAGCAGTTTAGTGTTTGGCTGTAAAACTATTAGAAGTGCTTTTTAATATGAGCGGTTGTGTAAAATGGCTATAAATGACTTATACTATAAAATATGAATAAAAATTCTAAACAATAAAAAGTAGTCAAAATAGATCTTGTTAGATTTCTTTTATATTAAATAATATGATTTTATATTTTATTTATTTTTAAAATGATATAAATGACGGAAAAGTATATTTTCTGAAATAAAATTAAAATATGGTAAGGATAATCTTGTATTTTCAAAACAGTTTTTCGCAGAAGCTCCAAATCGGAGTTTTTGCTTTTATGTTATACAAAAGCGCTTTTCGGATTTTCAAAAGCCGAGCTTTTAGAGGTGTTTGACCCTGTTTCAGCTTTTGAAGTCGAAAAACACTTCTAAAAGTCGGGCCAAACATAGGCATTATAGAAAATAAATGTCATATATTCGGTTATACCTATAAAATTAAAATGTAATCTACACTAGGAGTGGAAATTGGGGTGGGTGTGGTTACCCGCCCACATTTTGCGGGTACCCACACCCACAAATTTACAATTATGCTACCCACAATCCGCACCGCAGTGGTTACCGGGTAACCACCCACTGTGGGTTTGTGCGGGTTGGGTGTGGTTACCCACAAAAATCAATTTTTGTAAGCATAGAGTTCTAGTCGCCACTAACGTATTTGTTGTTCGTAACTAGACTATAGTGATATACACTTGTGTTGTTCGTGGAGATACAATTTTGTACATCGATCTTACTCAACGTGTATATTTTTCTTTTTGAGTTTGGTATTCAACTTTTTTGTGTCAGAGAGCTGTGATTTCATATTTCCCCGACTAGGGGTGAAATATGACAATTAAATTTGATTTTGTATTTTTTTCACACAAAAGCAAAAACATACTGATAAAAGTTACAAAAGGTGTTCACTTTTAATGAATTGTTTATTCTCTACTCTACCGATTATAGTGTTTTATAAACTAAAAAAAGTCTTACATAAAACTGATTAGGTGTATCATTTTTATTTGGCGGCTACTTTAATTTTTATCCTCGCACTTTTCACATACTATTATATTATAAAGTTAATTCACTAAATAAATATAATTAGTGTGGTTATTGTGGATTTTGTGGGTTACCCGCGGTGGGTAGTGGATAACCACTAACCAAAAATATTGTTATTTTACTACCCACACCCAACCCACTACCCACAATAGGTGCGGGTTGGTGCGGTTTGCGGATTATCCACAGCCCGCAACCCAAACTTCCACCCCTAATCTATACAATAAATAAAAGCCAAATAAGAAAACTTGAAGCCCCATTTCAAATTTCCTGCATCTAGAGTGAAAGCAGGAAGAACATTTTGGTCTTCACAATTACTTTTTTATTCATTAAAAAGACACTAGGATTCGAACCTTGACCACTTTAAAAAAAAGCAAAGATCATAGCCAATCACACTAAGTACATTTGTTGTATCTTTTTAAATTAAAAACATATAATCGCAGAGAGGAAACAAATCTTGCCCCATTTCAAATTCCCTGCTCCAGTAGCGTTTGTAGGAAGGGTAGAATAGTGAGTGTCAATTTTTTTCTTTTTCTTTTGTGGAACGGGCCAACTTACCATGCATCTAGAGTGAAAGTAGGAAGAACATTTTGGTCTTCACAATTACTTTTTTTTATTCATTAAAAAGACACTTACTAGGATTCGAACCTTGACCACTTTAAAAAAAAAGCAAAGATCATAACCAATCACACTAAGTACATTTGTTGTATTTTTTTAAATTAAAAACATATAATCGCCGAGAGGAAAAAAATCTTGGCCCATTTCAAATTCCCTGCTCCAGGAGCGTTTGTAGGAAGGGTAGAATAGGAAGTGTCAATTTTTTTCTTTTTCCTTTGTGGAACGGGCCAACTTACCATACACATGCGGATTTAAACGAGTCCAGGAGTGTCAATTTTTTTCTTTAAGTCCTTTTATTTCTCCGTGGTGGTAAAATATATATGAAAAGACAAAAACAATACTCCTTTTTATTGCTAAAAAGAAAAAAAATTTAAGAATAAACTAATGCATGGATTCTAATGGGCTAACCGCTAATCATAAAATAAAAGAGTTGAATGTGTCTGACCTACATGGGATTTGCCCATCAAGTAAAACAAATGAACATCATGAGTTTTTCATTATAAAACAAGCTATTTTCTCTAGCATAATATATATTATGCTAATATTTTATATCTTAGTGGTTAAAATATAATGTATTTTATAGTTATTCAATGGTTCAACCTCGACCAACCCAATTAGTCCAATTTTTATCATTTCAAATACATATTATGTAATTATTTGATATCATAATGATTAAATTATAGTGTATATTATAGGGAATCGTTTGGTATTTGTTAGTAAAAAACTAAACAGAAAGATCTATTTGGTTATTATTAACATTAAAACGATGCTAAACATTTTTCAGTTTCCTTTCGAAATTCTATAGTTTTATTCCCGAATCAGTGATGTGCAAATGACGAATTGCAGTCATCTCTTTTTTTTCATTATTTTTTATTTTCAAATAGAAAGTTTAAAAGTAAAGAATAATTAGAGTTTGGCATGGGTCGGTCAAACATGCTGAATTTCAAGTTTTGGCCCGTTTTGATCAAGTCTAATTTATAATCACATGGTTCCCTGATACCCGATAAAAATCTCAATGCAACTCAGTTTGGCAGGTGAATCCGTGTTTACCACCATTTTTTAGGGATACAAGAACGGTGGTTCCTTCCCAAATCGTGTTGTTCATTCTTGATTTCTTTAGATTTTATCATGACTTGGCAAAAAAACCAGAAAGCACAATGATAACAAGATGAAAGTTTTATAAAGCAAATTAATCGACCAACGGGCTGAGTAAAAGCTAGCAACGATTGTGAGATGCTCATTTCCCGAAAATCGTCGGGATAGGCGATTTTTTATTCGATTTTCTGGAATTTTGTTTCTATAAAACTTACTCCACCTCATCATATTACCAGAAACAATATTATTTCACAAGGTAACAGGTACTTGATTTTGGTTCATAAGGATGATTTTTGATTCGTTGCATCATTCATGTCTCTTTCCTACTAAATTTCACTATTTTTATCATGTGTTTAAAAAAACAAACTATATAACAATAAACTATACAGTATACATCCCATTACATTATCAAATTTCATACCTCACTTTCTTTCGGCCAAATGGTCGAGGCTCACGCTAGTAACTAATTAAAATACTGATTAAGAAAAAAAAAACAGTTTGAAATTGTACCTAACCTGACCTGAGCTCGCTAGACAGAGTTTTAAAAAGAAGATTTCTAGAAACCTACTTTCTCCCCCACTTGCATTTCCTCTCTCTCCCTTCCCTCTTTCTCTCTCCCTTCCCCATCTGCCCTTTCTGTCTGTGACAATCAAGCCAAACTCAACTGGACAACCGCTGTCTCGCGATCACAAGTTCATAACTTTATTCACAGAAGCTCCTCAATTTCCTTGTTTACCAACTTACCCACTTGGAGTCTTTAATTCTGTTTCCTTCTGGTGGGGAGAATGGAGCACGGCGGCTAGAATATGAGCTCTAGCTCGATTAGTTCAGCGTTGAGTTTTGGTTTCTGATTCAATCCCCAGCTCGGTTTCCCCTCATTTTGTAGTACAACAGGCAAGGAAGGAGAGATCTTTTTGTTTTCTATTTCTGGTTTTCAGAATGGGAATATGTTACTCATCAACGGGGAAAGAGGAAAGGGGAGCTGAGAATGGCGAAGGGGAGGGAGTTGGGAGCCGGTTGAGGAAGAAGAGCAGAGATAAGAAATCTGGCGGCGGCGGGGATCAGGAAAGTGTGCTGAATCACATTCCTGGCAGGATTGCTGGAAATGGTTCTAGTAAAATCGCCTGCTTGCATACCCAGCAAGGGAAGAAAGGGACCAATCAGGATGCCATGGTTGTTTGGGAGGTTAGTTAGCATCATCACATCTTTCAATTTGCAGCTCATTTGTTTCGTTTTTTGAAGAAAAGCTAATTTGGTTGACTCGCTTTTGATGTCTGGAGAAATGAAAGTGTGGGAATGGCTATTATACATTTCTTTGTTTCTATGTTCCATGTCAGACAAAGCCTGTTAGAGGCTCGAGGGTTGACCTGACCTATAAGTCTATGACGATCCAAGGAATGTGTGCTGTCAACATATAGCATCACTTCTGTTCTTTATACCATATCATATTCTAAGTTTCTTCTTACCTTGGAGAACCCACTCTCGTTCGACAACGACGTGGTTGAGAGATGGAGCAATTTCTTCTGTTCGTGCCTGGTTCTGGAAAATTGCTATGTTGAGCTGAACTTGTTAGGAAGCACTTGTCATAAACCAGTTGATCCCAAGAACTCGAGTTGTTGGGAGAGGATTTGAGAGGTTCAATCGTGAATCATATACCATAACACTAATACGCCCCCTCAAACGAAAGCCACTCACAAGGGCTTGAAGTTTGCACAGGTCTGAAGACAAGAATACCATGTGCTTAACAAATGCGGGTCATCGGGAATCGAATACAAGACCTCTCGGTCACAGAAGGCTCTGATACCATGTCTAGAACCAGTTGATCCCAATAACTCGAGTTGTTGGGAGAGGTTCAATCGTGGATCATATACCACAACACTAACATTAACCACTTCCTTATAGCACTTAGCATCTTCTATTAGAATTGCCCAAAAATCTGGTTGAACTCCCCTTCATCCTCATTCTGGGGAAGATAAAATCAAGATATAATGCCTTTAACTCACCCTTAGTTGGGACGAATTCTCTACTTGAGTTTAATAAAAAGTTCTCTGATCATGATCTAGGCATCTAGCTATTTTAAGTTTTGCATGAAGGCTTTTGTAGAGTTTCCTACTTGTGACATGTCGTTACATTCAGTTTTTGTTCCTTCTCTTAAGGGCCAAGGGTATCTGATGGCCATGTGAATTCTTTGTTGAACAGAATTTTGGATCCAGAAACGATGCAGTCTTTTGTGGGGTATTTGATGGTCATGGTCCTTATGGCCATATGGTTGCCAGAAAAGTTCGAGATTCACTTCCTCTCTTATTGAGTAATCAGTGGAAAGCTGGTGTCAGTGGGGAAAAGAATGGCCTCCAAAAGTCTGAGAATGCTCCAGGGACTACTACGAATTCAGAGGAGACTGGTTCAGTATGTGGTGATGATGAATCATATGACGCGATGGAGGTTGAGGAAAGTGACAAAGTCCCTGAGATGTATCTGCCGTTGAAAAAATCGATGTTGAAATCCTTCAAGTTGATGGATAAGGAGCTGAAGCTGCATCCTACCATCGATTGCTTTTGCAGTGGGTCAACTGCTGTGACTTTGATAAAGCTGGTAAGTTTCTGGCGATGCCCTTGATTTCTAATTGCACTTCACTTGAAATTTACTCTGGCGGTTTTGTGTTTTGGTCACTTAGTAAGGTGTTCAATTTAGCTGAATGAAGCTAGTAAAGTTATTGAAATTCTGTTTTAGAACGAGTTCTATGGTAACAGTTGTACACTAGTTGATTTTTCGTTTATTAGCCTTGATAGCTTTGTGGCAAAACTCACAACAATAAAGGGTTTCTGGTCTGACTGTACTTCATAGATGGCTAGTGAAGGAGAAAGCTATGAGCTTGGCAGGAAAAAAGAATATGAACTCCCTACTTCTTTCGGTCCATGGTTTGTAAAGCAATGAACTTGAGTCTTGATCTTTTGTTTGTTGATGGATTTGGTGATCGATTTTGATCCATCATGGACTTTGTCCAAACTCCATTGTTTGCTTCATGTATTTAGAGAAACAAATCCGTAGGCTCCATGGACTTTAAGGGTCCAAATCTGTGGGCCTCACGGACTTAAAAATTCCACCCCTTTAAGTGATAATTGATCATAGACTTTGAAGTCCATCATTTGTGACCAACCTACCCCTCCTATTTCATTTCTCTTCTCATACAAATGAGGGGGGCAATATAGGTCAATTTCACTTCATATACACAAATCTAGTTAACCAAATCCGTCATGAAATATATGAAACAAACAATGGTGTTTTTCTTTTTTTTTGGTAGGGAAGGCAGACGCAATGCGTCTAATTCATATTAGAAATACGATCATGGGAAGTTCCCAAAACATCATGGCTGAGCCAATGTACAAGGTCTCTATCGCACACATTGAAGCGATGTGTGCCAAAATCGAAATCGTAAGCCTTGTTGGCCAAGTAATCGGCCGCAAAATTTGCTTCCCTAAACACATGGGAAACACAAACCTCCCAATCAAGACTAAAAAAGAAATCAAACTGTTTGGCTATGCTTCCATGTCGATGATCATCTCTGTCGCAATTTTTGATGATGTCAACAGCCGTAGTGGAATCGAGCTTTAGCTCTATCTTTCCCTAAACACATGGGAAACACAATGGTGTTTTTCAAGTCCATAATGAACCCAAAACCCTTACATATCCATGATTTTACAAAACTCAACTTTTACCAAAACCTTCAATTTTCAAATCCACGAAGCAAACAACCCGTATGAAAGGATTTTCAATAAGACTTACCAGTTTAAAGCTTTGTACTGTATCTGAGGCTTCCCTCAATGTTACAAATTTACCTTTGTCGTCTACATGATCTTTGCCATTGACATGTTGAAAGCAAAACTTGACGTCTGTTGACTTTTATTATGACTAGTCCTCAATTCTACTTGATTAAATCCGTGTAGGATTTGCCTTTTTATCTTGCTTGCAGCCTTGCTAGTCTTACTAAATCGCACATTGATGATCTTTTTTCTAACAATCAATATATAAGATTTTGGAAGATTCAGAGGTTTTCCTTTAAGTACTGCAAAGATGTTCTTATGAAACCTGGAATAATTAATTGGCTTTCAGGGTGAGGATCTCATTATTGGAAATGTTGGTGATTCTAGAGCGGTGATGGCAACCAGAGATGAAGATAATTCCTTACTTGCTGTTCAATTGACTGTTGATTTGAAGCCTGATCTGCCAAGTTAGTCTTCTCCATTGCCTCTGGTTAACAAAATTTTAAAAGAAGTGATCCTATAGTTTCTACAATATTAACGTGGGCATGCAAATTGTTATTACTTCCCACATTAATCAGGAGAAGCTGCCAGGATCCATCAATGTAAAGGAAGGGTCTTTGCATTGCAGGACGAGCCAGAAGTTGCACGTGTGTGGTTGCCCAATAATGATTCCCCAGGTCTGGCTATGGCCCGAGCTTTTGGTGACTTCTGCCTCAAGGATTTTGGTTTGATCTCTGTACCTGATCTTTACTACCGTCGTCTCACACTGACGGACGAATTCATCATTCTCGCCACTGATGGGGTAATAACTCATCCTGTGTACCATACACATGCCAGCTATAGAATTGCATTGTTCATTCGCTTATAATCTCTTGACATTCAGGTTTGGGATGTTCTTTCCAATATGGAAGCTGTGGATATTGTTGCTTCAGCACCTGGTCGCGCAACTGCAGCTCGGGCCCTGATAGATTGTGCTGTTCGAGCTTGGAGGCTAAAATACCCCACTTCCAAAAACGATGACTGTGCTGTCGTGTGCCTCTTTCTGGATCATCCACCTGCAGAAAATGGTATGGAAAAAGACATTGTGCCCACCAATGAATCGAACAAGACATTGGCTCAAACAAGCAGTGTCTCAATGGGCACAGAAATGCAAGACGACAGTTCCATTGATCACGTCCTCATGCATTCAGGAACCATAAGGCCCTGTGAAGAGATTGTGCCGGTGTTTGAGCCTGCAGAGGCGAAAATGACTGCACAGAGCCAGTCGAAGAGGAGCTTGGCGGAGTGCATTTCGAGCACTGAGGAGGACGAGTGGTCAGCATTGGAAGGGATCGCTAGGGTCAATAGTCTTCTAAGCATTCCTAGGTTCTTATCTGGAGATAGAAGATCAGCCAGTTGGAGGAAATGGTTATGACAGCGCACACTGAGTATCGGGAAAGCTGGAGTTTTTGATTCCTTAGACGTATACATCATCTTGCTACTGATACAGGTGATATTACCAACCCGGTTAGAAGATGTTTGCCTCGCTGAAATCAATTTGGTGTCCTTGTTTTGCCATTATTCCTCTTGTATTCAATTTATTGGTTTTTTTGTATTTCTTGTGAAGTACAGCCATGTATCTTTTGATGTGATTGAGAGCGGATGAGTTCTTGGAAGCATAAGGTGGAACTGTGAAAACATTGTGAAACATGCTAGTTATTGTAACTTGTACAGTATGTTATATTAGTTGTACTTGTAATTGACAGAGAGAGGTCTTCCTTTTTCACTGGAGAGCAGTTAGAGAACAAATTTATTTCCTTAAATTTTAGGATAAGGTCATTGGTGTGCTGTATGAGCTCTGGCCCAAGAGAATAAGAGCAATTACACTCGAACAGGAATACTAGGTAGCTACTAAGACTTATGAAGAGCAAGCTAGGTCGATGAACCGTCCACGACTAGAAGTCAAGGCAAGCTAGTACAATTTCTGAACAAGAAATCCCACGGGCTGCACTCTTGCTTGCATCTCTCTCTAAAGAGGTCGCTCGCCAGTCGCCAGTCCTTAAAAAACGAAGAAACAGAGCAAATTGTCAGAGTGAGCCGTAACAAGTAAAGCCCCCTTTTTTCCTTCCTTTTCAACAAAAGGTCACCCTTCTTTCTCTTTCTTCTTCCTCTTTCTCCCTGTGTGAAGGAGTGATGCTGTTGGCAGCCATAGATGCAGAGCTTGAAGATGCAGAGTCAACTCAGGCTTCCTTTCACCTGTGTTGAAGACGAAGAAGAGGCTGCCCATCCGACGTCGCTTTCATCTAAGTAGTGGACTCTACAAGAAGAGAACGGCGTCGCATAGTGAACCAGAAGATAAATAGATAAATAGCCACTTGGCGTTTTGTAGTTGGATAGTTTAGTTACCGTTAGTAAACAGTATTCTACTTTACCTTTCGTTGTTTGATAGTGGTAACTCGGCTGTAGAGACTGATGTATATATTGCTCTCTGGAAATGGAATGAAGCCTATCGGCAAATTCCCCAACATTGCCTCTCTTCTTCTTCTGTGTTCACCCTAATTTTCTGCTAGGGTTTCAGGTTTTCTCATGGTATCAGAGCCTCCGATCTAGGAGTGCCGATTCTGTTTTTCCTCTGTTCGTTTTCTTTCTTTCTTCTTTTGCCTTTCCATGGCTGACTTCACTTCTCCTGGTTCTGGTACTTCCACCACCACCAACCCAAACCCTGCGTCTCGCTATGAAGATCCTTATTCCAACCCCTTATACTTGGCTGCCAGTGACAATTCGTTTCTCCCTGTCATCAGCTTCAAGTTGAATGATGACAATTACCTCCTCTGGGCTGAATCCATGGAGGTTGCTCTACGCACCAAGAACAAATGGGGTTTCATCGACGGCACAGTTCAGGTACCTGATGACACTGATCCTTCTCGTAGCACTTGGGATCGTTGTAACGGTACTATTCTCTGTTGGATTCGCAATTCTGTTTCTGAGGACATCGTTCCTAGTCTGCGTTCCATCAGATCTGCTGCTGATGCTTGGGGTTACTTGAGATCTAAGTTTAGTCAGGGTGACTCTGTGAGGATTGCTAATCTGCAGGAGAAGGTTGATCTCACTAAACAGGGCACTAAAACTGTGCGTCAATATCATACTGATTTGAAGCTTTTGTGGGATGAACAAGAGCATTATGAACCCATTCCTGTCTGTGAATGTGCTTCCAAATGTTCTGAAACTGTGATCAGGTATCGGGATAGGGGGCGAGTGATCCGTTTCTTACTGGGTTTGAACGAGACCTATCAGCAGGTCAAAACCCAGATGCTTATGCTTGATCCCTTACCTGATATGGACACAGTCTATCGGGCTGTTGTTCAGCTTGAGCGTCAAATGACCACTGGCAAAACCAAGACTACTGCTGAATCCATTGCCCTTGCCGCTTTATCTGGTCAATCTGGCCAACGCAGGGAGTCTGGCAAGGATGGTAAGAAGTCTCAGGAACTTTTTTGCCGTTATTGCAAGAAGGAGAACCATGTCATTGAGGACTGTTTTAAGTTGAAGAATAAGAGGAAGAATGAGGCTGGTGGGCGCACTTTTGCTGGTTCCATTGATACTTCTGGGAATGATGGTGTGGTCTCATCTGGAGGGAGCTCTCAAAGTCCATCCAGTCCTGTTTCTGAGCCCAGGACCAGTCAAGAGGGTCAACCTCTTTGGTTCTCTGCTGATGAGATTCACAAGCTGCGCAGCCTTCTTCAGCAACACCACCCTCATCCTCCTGCTCAATTCCCTCAGTCCAATTCTGTTTTGACTCGTCCTAGTGGTTCTCATCCACCAATTTCAGGTAGCTCTTTCTCTTCCATTACCTCTCAGGCTGCTCTGTCAGCTGTTTGGGTTCTTGACACTGGTGCCAGTGATCACATCATTTGCAATGTGAACTTGTTCTTGCGCTCTCAAGAGGTTCCCCATATGTTTGTCAACTTACCTAATGGTCAAAAATCCAAAGTCACTCACATTGGCTTGGTTAAACTTCCTTGTGATATTCTGCTTACCAATGTTCTCTTAGTCCCTTCCTTTTCTTACAACCTTATCTCTGTTAGTCAGTTAACCAAAAACACTCCAGTATCACTCACCTTTGAATCCAACTTCTGTTGTATCCAGGACCTAATATCACAACAGAAGATTGGTTCAATCCGGGTAGATAGAGGGCTCTACTTGCTTGGGAGTGATGCTGGGAGTCCAAACACAACCTTACCTCAAATCTGTGGAGTGAAAACCAGTCAGGATTCTACCTTGTGGCACCTTAGGCTTGGCCATTTATCTCTTCCTAGATTACAGACAATTCAGAAACATTGTAATGACGTTTTTGTTCCTTCTAGTTCTCACTGTGAGATATGTCAGTTGTCCAAACAAAAGAGGCTTCCTTTTCCTCTTAGTCAATCTCGTAGCAAGTCTGTGTTTGATTTGATCCATGTTGATATATGGGGACCTGTTGATGTAGTTTCTCATGATGGTTACAAATATTTTCTTACCATAGTGGATGATTACAGTCGATGCACTTGGTTGTTTCTTATGGGCTTCAAATCAGAAGCTAGGTCTTTGCTGCATTCTTTTTGCTTGATGGTGAAGAATCAGTTTGATAAATCTATTAAAGTTATAAGATCTGATCAGGGCCAAGAGTTCAATATGCCTGAATTCTATCAATCTCAAGGAATCATTCACCAAATGAGCTGTGTGAGAACTGCTCAGCAGAATGGCAGGGTGGAAAGGAAACACCAACATCTTTTGAATGTTGCTAGATCCCTCAAACTACAATCTGGTTTACCTAAGAGCTTTTGGAGTCATTTTGTTCTTCATTCTGCCTATTTGATCAATAGGATTCCTACACCTCTTTTGGAGAACAAATCTCCTTTTGAATGTCTCTATGGTGTCCCACCTGACTACAGCAATCTGAGGGTATTTGGTTGTATGGCTTATGCCACTGTTCTGGATGAGCATAAAGGAAAGTTTGATCCCAGGGCTAGAAGAGCAGCTTTCCTGGGATACCCATTTGATGTGAAGGGTTTCAAACTGTTTGATTTGGATACACTCCAGGTTTTCCTCAGTAGGGATGTTGTGTTTTATGAGGATGTTTTTCCTTTCCAGCAAACTCAGTTGCCTGTCTCTCCCTCTGATTCTTTGCCTGCTACCTCCCCTGATCCTCTCTCATCTTCTCTTTTTCACTCTCTCTTCTTTGACAACACATATCAGTCACCTCCTTTGCCTTCTGACCATAATGTGGCTGATACTGTTGATCCTGATTTTATTCCTTCTGGACAGTCCAGTTCTCCCCCTTCTACTCTTCCTATTGCTCTTCGAAAAACATCCAGGACTTTACATAAACCTGCTTATCTATCTGATTACCATGTCAGTCTCCTTTCTGCTACACCTTCTTCCCACGACCACCAGACCTGACATCTGCTTCCCTGTTCAGCAGCTCTGTCAATTTCAGGGGGCCCCAACCACTTCTCATTTGCAAGCATTGCACAGGATACTCAGGTACTTAAAAGCTCATCCATCTCAAGGTCTGTGGTTCCCTTCTTCCAATTCGACTCATCTTACAGGCTATTGTGACTCTGACTGGGCAACTTGCCCTGACACAAGGCGCTCAGTGACGGGTTACTGTACTTTTCTTGGGAACTCATTGATCACTTGGAAGAGTAAGAAACAATCTACTGTTTCTCGTTCCTCGTCTGAAGCGGAGTATAGAGCTTTAGCTCAGCTCTCGTGTGAGGTTCAGTGGCTGAAGTCACTTCTGGGTTTTTATGGTGTTGAGCATCCATCACCCATTCGAATCTATTGTGACAATCAATCTGCTTTACATATTGCTGAAAACCCAGTCTTTCACGAGCGTACAAAACATATAGAAGTCGATTGTCATGTAACTCGTGAAAGACTGAGGTCTGGTTTACTATCCTTGCATCACATCCAATCAGAAGAGCAACTTGCAGATTTCTTCACAAAGGGGTTGTCTTCTGATCGCTTTGATACTTTGCTCACCAAGCTAGGAGTTCACAATATGTTCCTCCCAGCTTGAGGGGGCCTGTGAAGGAGTGATGCTGTTGGCAGCCATAGATGCAGAGCTTGAAGATGCAGAGTCAACTCAGGCTTCCTTTCACCTGTGTTGAAGACGAAGAAGAGGCTGCCCATCCGACGTCGCTTTCATCTAAGTAGTGGACTCTACAAGAAGAGAACGGCGTCGCATAGTGAACCAGAAGATAAATAGATAAATAGCCACTTGGCGTTTTGTAGTTGGATAGTTTAGTTACCGTTAGTAAACAGTATTCTACTTTACCTTTCGTTGTTTGATAGTGGTAACTCGGCTGTAGAGACTGATGTATATATTGCTCTCTGGAAATGGAATGAAGCCTATCGGCAAATTCCCCAACATTGCCTCTCTTCTTCTTCTGTGTTCACCCTAATTTTCTGCTAGGGTTTCAGGTTTTCTCACCCTGCTTTCCTTCTTCTTCTTCTGAACAAGGAAAGCTGCACCCTTTGACGTAAAAGATCTTAAAAAACAGAGCAATGGCTCAAGTGTAAGCCGGAAGGAGTGAATTCCCCTTCTTTCCTTCAACTTGAGGGGGTGTGATAAGGAGTGGAGTCCATTAAATCACATTCATTCACTTACTTCTCCTTCTTTCATTCATCTGTACATTCAAAATATAAATATTCGTTCAACTAACGGATACAGAAAAGCTAGATTGGCAGATTCACCCAATTATCACACTATAGGCTTATATGCAAGGGCGCCTCTGATTTTGAGGCGCAACTCTTCGGAGGTCCTGTGAAGTGAGCTTCAATGAGGATTAATTTTGCTTCACCATAGCTCCTGATTGACCGAAGCCCAGCAGTAATCGCAATCGTCCAAATCAGTAGAGTCCAATGCACACGAGAACCAGAAACCCGATCGATGACATCCTGCAGCCTCGACTCTCCCAAGTTCGCCATTCGGATTGGATGTTGGAATTTTGGCCACCAATCGAACCCATTAGCAATTGGATGCAGGAATTCTGGCGCAAGTCGTGAATGCACTATGTTTTCTGTTGTTTCCCCGTGTTTCTCTGCGATCGTCCTCTGGATTTCCGTTCTTTTTCTCATTCTTTCTGGCTACTCGAGGAGCCAATTCAGCACAGGGTCAATATATCGCGAAAAGTCAATAAATCGCGTAAATATCGCGATATTTTTCCATATCGCGATATCTCGTCAATTTCAATTTCTCGTCAATTTCTCGCGTTTCGATTTTGGTTTTGAGGAACCGAAACGTTTCGCGTTTCGCCCGTTTCTGGCGCCCGTTTTTTCACCTTGCTGGGGTTCCCCGTTTTCGCTGGCCATCCGCCTACCTCCCACCCGAAACGCGGCCCGATTTCATTTTTTCTGGGCCTTGAATTAAAAGGAGAGGAAGCTTCTTGGGCCATAGTCTGACTGAAGCCCATGTTTTCCTGGCCGTCGGCCTACCTTCCGAGAAAACGGCGTCGCATTTTCCAACATTAGGGCCTTCAACTAAATAGCGAAGAACCATTTTGGTCCTTTCTCAAAACTGAAGCCCATCTTTACCAACCGTCACTTCTTCCCCGTTTCCCGCCCTGGTCCATGTTTTCTCGGCTTGGAAGCTTGGGCGGTGGTCGGCCGTTTCTGGATGCCGTTTCTTTTACTTTGTGGGGGTCTCCCGTTTTCACCTGACTCCGCTTACCTCCCACCCGAAACGCCGCCCAATTTCAGTTTTTTGGGCCTTCAATTAGAAAGAGAGGAAGGAAGCTTGGGCTCGGAGGAGTGTGTTTTGTTCTTCTTCGCAGAGGAAAGAGAGAGAGAGAGAGAGAGGCCTGGCCTGGCCAACCAAACCAACCAATCATCCCTACACCCTACCTCCTTCCACCTATTCGCGAGCCGAGAGTTGTAGTCCAGACGACGAGTGAGGTGGATATCCTCGATTAAGTATGGGCAGAAGGTTGTGAAAGGAAATCGTAATCCAAGGTATGTTTGCTCAACCATTTCCCTGTTCTTCTGAATTCATATTGTTTCTGTTCTTGCATGAAAACCAGGTCATTGACATTAATGAATGGTCGTCACCAAGGCACCACAGGCTCACAACAACATTAGCCGAGGTGGATTCGATAGTAGAGAGACAGTTGACCCATATGGATCTTTCAGCTTGCGTGGAAGGCAACATCAGCAGCAGCAGCATGGGTTCTCGTTCGGAATGGGCCAACCTGGCGATGATGATGCCATCGTCAGTTCATCATCCTTACTTAGCAGCAGCTCAGCAGCAAAGGCCGTTTAGTGAGATGGGGTTCATGTTGCCAAAAGGGAGAGCCGAATCAGCAGATTATGAGTAGGCTGCCACTTGGACCTCAAATGTGAATGAATGGATGAATCTCTCGCTGTCGCACCTTGCTTATTTTTCCTTGATGTTCAAGCATTTATTTATTGGTGTTGCTTCATCATGGGTTAATACTTAATATTATTATTTGTTTTTTATTTCTTTTGTTTGGGGATGGAACTGAATATAGGAATTTTTTTACACATGAATAGGCAATTTGATCAAGTTCTGAATCTTTTCTCCCTTTAGAACTATGCTATTACTTGTGTACATATATCTTGAACGAATCACTGTTATATCCTTTTCTATTTCTTTCAAGAGAACTTCTCAATTGCCCTATCCAAAGAACTCCCCTTAGTTTCATTAGCAACTTGGCTGGACTAAAATAAGCAATCATATAAGCAATTTACTATATCCATATCTTTCACTTCCTCCTTCAACGAATGGGAAAACTATGACAGGCAAAAGAAGTAGACCGTATCCATATCTACATATAATTTGCTAAAATAAACAAATGATTCTATGAATTCCGATACCAAAAATGGAGGATCAGCGGGTTCGCCGATCTCGCCCCATCGCCATTCTTTAGTGACCATTCCCAATCAATTCCAGTTCATTCTCTTTTCGATGCTGATAAACCAGTTTTCTTCGAGCTACTTCATCTCTGCATAGCCAAAAAGGAAAGAAGAACCAGAAAACTTGCAGCACTTAGGGAAACAATGGCACCCAAAAAAACAATCAGTACTCCAAAATGTTCATCAGCACCAGTAATCATACTAACTAACGTCGAAGCAGCCACTTAATCTAGAGCTAGTGTGAGACAGTGGGTTGTACAAACTGAGGTCCCTCGGGTTAGAAAGGGTAACTTAAAATCGTAGCTTTGAAGGGCATAAATTCTGACTTCTAAAGCCAGCCAACACGAACCTGATATAGTTCAAGATAGCATCATAGTGAAGAATAGCAACAATCCTTCGCCTCCTCTCTTTCCAGGAGGATCCTCTACCATGTTTAACCACAGGTAACTGTCTTATTCCTTTGGCCTCCATTAGCTCTCTCGCAGTTGCCAAGTTGGTGTCGGGATAACATGTCAGAAGTCCACGTAATTGTCCATGGTAATTGATCCCTCGAGTGCAAACGGAAGAAACAACACTGTTATTTACCTGCAAATGAGCAGAAAAAAGAACACAATTCAAATGTCATCAATAAAAAGAGTGTCACATCAAAATGCAGATGGAGTATTTACATACATCTGCAAGCGTGGGGTCCACAGAAGGATCACTGGTTTTACTGGAAACTCGTCTAATATCGCCGTAGGTTAGTATTCCTTCAAGTAAATCTTCATCATCCACAATAAATACGCAATTCTGTTTGTTGTCATCCATTTGTTTTATAGCTTCCTTCAAAGTCAATGCTGCTGAGACCTTTGCATAGTTCTTTGACATGACCCGTGAAACCTGCCAAACAAGAGTGGAACGGAATCATGAATAAATGAATGATACCACTAACTTCAGAAAATGAGACTTCAAAAGTGAATTCTAAAGCAAACACAGAGAAGGGGAAGCTTGAAACCTTTAGATCTTCCAAAAGAAGATCTTCGAGGACTGCCTCATGATCAGCTGAATTTTGCATTATACAGAATTCTAGGTCATCTCCGCCTTCATTTCTTCTCCAGAGAGGTTCATTATTGTCGTCAGAATTTGAAATCGTAGAATAACATCTTGTCGAAACACGTGTATCAGATAATTCAGGTTCGTTAGGCTGGTTGGCAACAGAGGGAACCCATATGGCCAATCCTACTGCTCCCTACATGCAATATCATTCATGACATGTAAGCTACCAATTTTTTTGTAGTAAAGAACGGCCAACAGCAAAGAAAATGATAGGGGGAGTTACCATGAGGGGGAGGATGATTCTGTAAACTATGCAGTTTCTTCTTTGTGCCCCTCCCTTGGTTGACAGTTTTGTAAAGGTCACGGAAACATACATGGTCAGCTGGGATACTTCTGTTTGTATCGAGTGTTACACTAACAGCGTAATGCAATCTGTTTTTGATTTTATTTGGCTACTATAACTTGATCATTTAAACTTATAGTATTAGGCATATCATTTGCCAGTCACCATGGGACGGGCTAGCATGCTAACCCCTTAAGGGGTTGGTTTTTTGACACCCCTTTTAATTGGTCAATTTTTCATTAATTATTGACAAGTATTAATGAAAGTAAATATAATAAATGTTATGTTATTAAATACAAAGTAAGCATTAAATATACCACATTAATTACCACTTTACTGGTATTTGTACCACTGCACTGATACTCAGATATGACATTGCTACCAGTGCACTGATATCGCTACTAGTGCAGTGGTACATCTACCAGTACAGTGGTACAACGTATCAGTGCATTGGTATATCTACCAGTACAGTGGTACAACGTATCAGTGCAGTGGTATATCTACCAGTACAGTGGTACATCGTATCAGTGTAGTGGTATATTTTTTGGAGGTGGTCGGAGGGAGTCTGCCGATGGGATTTTCACCGGAGAAGTGTGGCGGTCGAAGGAAGTCTGGTAGTCGAAGACTGCTTAAAAAGGAAAAATCAAATATAGTGAGAGAATTCCTAATGTGTATTTAATGTGTGTATTTAATTCCTAATGTGTATTTAATTGTAAGAGAATTCCTAATTAATATGGTACATTTAATTCCTAATGTGTATTTAATGTGTGTATTAATTATTGTGTATTAATTATAGTTGTATTTAATATACTAGGAGGGTGTCATTTTTCCAACCCCTAAGGGGGTTAGCATGCTAACCGACCCCAGTCACCATTCATCTCTATACTAGTTGGCATCATCGTCTTTGTCCTTGCCTATTTGGAAGTAACACGTTTGGTATAATTATCATTCAAAATGAAAGGTTAATTACAACACATCAATCTTGTTGGGAGTTGAACTCGGGAGTTGATTTTTTTTTTCCGTTGAATTGGTAGTTGATATTTGACGTCCTATGAATTTAAAAATTTCGTTCTAAATTTGGAAAATGTACACCTTTGGCACTGAAATTAATTTATTCCATCCGTAGTCATTCAAATTAGTACAACAGTTCAAGTTTGGTCACTCTTCGTTAGTCTCTGTTAACTTTGAGCTGACGTGGCAGTCAACTCTGAGAGTTGATCATTAAATACGTGACGTGATAATTAAAAAATAATAAAATTTAATCTTTTAAAAATTCCACATAATTATATGATTATCACAATAAATTGAAAAATAATAAATAATAATAATAATTGCAATAACAAAAAATGAAAAATTGGAAAAAAAAAATTCATTCTCACATCCTATTTAACGAGGGTGCTTTAAATTGTGGAAGCTATGGATGTGGGTGGGCTCGTGGCACGCACATCCTAATTATCCTCCATGTGCCGACAAACCTTTTCGGACCTTCCTACACACACAACTTCACATCTCCGCCGTAGTGCTCAGGCTGTCTCAGGTGACGATGTCCTGTCCGACCTCATTCAAATCTCCCTCTCTTCTTCAACCCGCATCCCAATTTCTTTCCACTGCAATTTGGTCTCCCTTTCAGAAACCCACAACTTTCCCTCCCATCATCCGGTCTCAAATTTCATTGTGCAGAGCCAAAAACCCCAACCCTCACAGCTGCTTCCGCCGTCTCCGGCAGCTCACCCGTAGAACCATCTCCGTTGCCGTCGACCATCGTTTTCCTAAACTGAAACGGAAAGGACAAGTTTGGGATTGATTTTCCAATTTTCCAATTTTTATTGCAATTATTATTATTTTTTAATTTATCGTGTTAATGAGGTGGAATGTTTAAAAGATTATTTTTTTATTTTTAATTTCCACGTCACTTATTTAACGGTTAACTCTTAGAGTTGACTGCCACGTCAGCTAAAGTTAACGGAGACTAACAGAGAGTGACCAAACTTGAACTGCTGAACTAATTTGAGTGACTATGGATGAAATAGAATAAATGAATGAGGCAATGGAGAATGATTCTAGTGGAGCCGTTTAGTAGAACCTTGTTCTTCTCTAAGAACACTACCAAAGCTACTAGGATTGAGGTGTGCTCTAGACTTGGTATTCAGGAAACCTATGACCTTGGGAGATACCTGGGGATGCCAGTGATCCATGGCAGAATGACCAGGAATACTTACAGGTTTGTTTTAGAAAAGATGGATGGCAAACTTACAGCATCGAAAGCCAAAACGCTATCACTTGCTGGTAGAGTTACACTAGCCTTGGCTGTCCTGAATGCCATTCCTAACTTTGCTATGCAAACTTCCCCCCTTCCTCTCTCTGTCTGTGATAAAATTGACAAAAAGATTAGGAGGTTTGTTTGGGGAGAGCAGGAGGGTAAAAGAAAGACCCACCTGGTCTCTTGGAACACTATTTGTAAGCCTAAGAGCCAAGGTGGTCTGGGCCTCAGATCTGCCAGAAACTTGAACATGGCATACATGATCAAGTTGGCTTGGCAGATACTTAACAACGATTCTGAGCTTTGGGTGCAGGTCCTACAAGGGAAGTATTTTAAGCATAAAGATGGTGCCATTACCTCTATGAAGAAGAGTAATCATTCAAACTTGTGGAAGGCGATTGTCAAAGCAATGCCTCTGATGAAAAGTGGCTGTTGCTGGAGCATCAGGAATGGGGAGTCTACAAGTTTTTGGTCTCATCCATGGATTGACTGTGATCTCAAACTTGAAGATTTCCTCCTTGGCGACCTGACACCCACTGAAAGGAACTCACCAGTGGCAGCATGGGCTACTGAAGAAGGTGAGTGGGACTGGAACCGACTCAAACCACTCCTCCCTGATGACATTCTTAATCTGATTGCAGGCATAGAAGTTCCGAATGCACATCTTGGCGAGGACAAAACCATATGGGCAATGGAACGTGATGGGAGGTTTAGACTCAAATCGGCCTATGCACTTGCTGCAGGGTTGGATGAGGCTGATGATGATCAAAGCTGGACTAAACTATGGAAATGGAAGGGACCAAACATAGTTAAGCATTTTTTGTGGCAGGTGATGCACGATCGCTTAATGACTAACAAGCATTTTTTGTCACTGTTATTCTTTTGGTACACATTCATTCGATGTGTACGAAGTCGGTCTTAGACACTGGCTCTTTCATGATGTAATGGGGGATTTCCCAGGACCGTTTTATTACAAAAATGAATTAGACGCACTAGCGTCAATCTTTCTACAAAAAAAAAAAAAAAAATCATTTTTCACCAAATAGGCTCGTGGGCTCACGAAAAGTTCGGTTTAAAGTGAAATATCTTATTGTACCGATGGTCAATGAGTGGAAGGGAGGTTGCGTTGGAATCATATGACCGGGAGGAACGCCATAGAGTTGGAATTTGCATGAAAAGGTCTCTAAAGAAATTTTATTTTTTCACCAAATAGGCTTGTGGGCTCAAGAAAAAGTTCGGTTTAAAGTGAAATATCTCATTGTAACGGTGTTCAATGACTCGAAGGGAGGTTGCGTTGGAATCGTGTGACGGAGAGGAACGCCATAGTGTTGGAATTTGCAAGAAAAAAGGTCTCTAAAGAAATTTCATTTTTTCCCATCAAATAGGCTTGTGGGCTCACGAAAAGTTCGATTTAAAAGGAAATTTCTCATTGCACCGATGGCCAATGAGGGGAAGGGAGGTTGCGTTGGAATCGTGTGACCGAGAGGAACGCCATAGAGTTTGAATTTGCAAGAAAAAAGCTCTTAAAAGAAATTTCATTTTTTTCATCAAATAGCCTTGTGGATCACGAACAGTTCGGTTTAAAGTGAAATATCTCATTGCATCGGTGGCCAATGAGTGGAAGGGAGGTTGCGTTGGAATCATATGACCGAGAGGAACGTCATAGAGTTGGAATTTGCAAGAAAAAAGCTCTTAAAAGAAAATTTCATTTTTCATCAAATAACCTTGTGGTCACGAACAGTTCGGTTTAAAGTGAAATATCTCATTGCACCGGTG
This sequence comes from Linum tenue, assembly GCA_946122785.1. NCBI lineage: Eukaryota > Viridiplantae > Streptophyta > Magnoliopsida > Malpighiales > Linaceae > Linum > Linum tenue. The sequence continues at coordinate 47,728,552 of CAMGYJ010000009.1, read as the reverse complement.
GCCAATGAGTGGAAGGGAGGTTGCGTTGGAATCATATGACGAGAGGAACGTCATAGAGTTTGGAATTTGCAAGAAAAAAGGTATCTAAAGAAATTTCAATTTTTCAACAAATAGGCTTGCGGGCTCACGGAAAGTTCGGTTTAAAGTGCAATTTCTCATTGCACAGATGGCCAATGAGGGGAAGGGAGGTTGCGTTGGAATCGTATGACCAAGAAAAACGCCATAGAGTTGAAATTTGAAAGAAAAAGGTCTCTAAAGATATTTCATTTTTTCACCAAATAGGCTTGTGGGCTCACGAAAAGTTCGGTTTAAAGTGCAATTTCTCATTGCACCGATGGCCAATGAGTGGAAGGGAGGTTGCGTTGGAATCATATGACCGAGAGGAACACCATAGAGTTGGAATTTGAAGGTAAATGGTCTCTAAAAAAATTTCATTTTTCACCAAATAGGCTTGTGGGCTCACGAAAAGTTCGGTTTAGAGTGAAATATCTCATTGCACCGATGATCAATGAGTGGAAGGGAGGTTGCGTTGGAATCAAATGACCGAGAGGAACGCCATAGAGTTGGAATTTGCAAGAAAAATGGTCTCTAAAGAAATTTCGTTTTTTCACCAAATAGGCTAGTGGACTAACGAAAATTTCGGTTTAAAGTGCAATTTCTCATTGCACCGATGGCCAATGAGGGGAAGGGAGGTTGAGTTCGAATAGTGTGACCTAGAAGAACGCCACAGAGTTGGAATTTTTAAGAAAAAGCTCTTATAAGAAATTTCATTTTTTCATCAAATAGCCTTGTGGGTCTCGAATAGTTCGGTTTAAAGTGAAATATCTCATTGCACCGGTGGCCAATGAGTGGAAGGGAGGTTGAGTAAAAATCGTATGACCGAGAGGAACACCATAGAGTTGGAATTTTCCAGAAAAAAGGTCTCTAAAGAAATTTCATTTTTCATCAAATAGGCTTGTGGGTCACGAAAAGTTCGGCTTAAAGTGCAGTATCTCATTGCACCGATGGCCAATGAGTGGAAGGGAGGTTGCGTTGGAATCGTATGACCGAGAGGAACGCCATATAGTTGGAATTTGCAAGAAAAAAGGTCTCTAAAGAAATTTCATTTTTTCACCAAATAAGCTTGTGGGCTCACGAAAAGTTCGGTTTAAAGTGCAATTTCTCATTGCACCGATGGCCAATGAGGTGAAGGGAGGTTGCGTTGGAATCGTGTGACCGAGAGGAACGCCATAGAGTTGGAATTTGCAAGAAAAAGGTCTCTAAAGAAATTTCATTTTTTCACCAAATAGGCTTGTGGGCTCACGAAAAGTTCTGTTTTAAGTGCAATTTCTCATTGCACCGATGGCCAATGCGGGAAGGGAGGTTGCGTTGGAATCGTGTAACCGAGAGGAACGCCATTGAGTATGAATTGCAAGAAAAATGGTCTCTAAAGAAATTTCATTTTTTCACCAAATAGGCTTGTGGGCTCACGAAAAGTTCTGTTTTAAGTGCAATTCCTCATTGCACAGATGGCCAATGAGGGGAAGGGAGGTTGCGTTGGAATCGTGTAACCGAGAGGAACGCCATTGAGTATGAATTTGCAAGAAAAATGGTCTCTAAAGAAATTTCATTTTTTCACCAAATAGGCTTGTGGGCTCACGAAAAGTTCGGTTTTAAGTGCAATTTCTCATTGCACCGATGGCCAATGAGGGGAAGGGAGGTTGCGTTGGAATCGTGTAACCGAGAGGAACGCCATTGAGTATGAATTTGCAAGAAAAATGGTCTCTAAATAAATTTCATTTTTTCACCAAATAGGCTTGTGGGCTCACGAAAAGTTCGGTTTAAAGTGAAATATATCATTGCACCGATGATCAATGAGTTGAAGGGAGGTTGCGTTGGAATCATATGACCGAGAAGAACGCCTTAGAGTTGGAATTTGCAAGAAAAAAGGTCTTTAAAGAAATTTTATTTTTTCATCAAGTAGGCTTGTGGACTCACGAAAGGTTCGGTTTAAAGTGCAATTTCTCATTGCACCGATGGCCAATGAGTTGAACGGAGGTTGCGTTAGAATCATTTGACCGAGAGGAACGCCATAGAGTTGGAATTTGCAAGAAAAAAGGTATCTAAAAAAATTTCATTTTTTCACCAAATAGCCTTGTGAGCTCACGAAAAGTTCCGTTTAAAGTGCAATTTCTCATTGCACCGATAGCCAATGAGGGGAAGGGAGGTTGCGTTAGAATCATGTGACCGAGAGGAACGCCATAGAGTTGGAATTTGCAAGAAAAAAGGTCTCTAAAGAAATTTCATTTTTTCACCAAATAAGCTTGTGGGCTCACGAAAAGTTCGGTTTAAAGTGCAATTTCTCATTTCCCCGATGGCCAATGAGGGGAAGGGAGGTTGCGTTGGAATTGTGTGACCGAGAGGAATGCCATAGAGTTGGAATTTGCAAGAAAAAAAGTCTCGAAAGAAATTTCATTTTTTCACCAAATAGGCTTGTGGGCTCACGGAAAGTTCGGTTTAAAGTGAAATATCTCATTGTACCGTTGGTCAATGAGTGGAAGGGAGGTTGCGTTGGAATCATATGACCGGGAGGAACGACATAGAGTTGGAATTTGCATGAAAAAGGTCTCTAAAGAAATTTTATTTTTTCACCAAATAGGCTTGTGGGCTCACGAAAAAGTTCGGTTTAAAGTGAAATATCTCATTGTACCGATGGTCAATGAGTGGAAAGGGAGGTTGCGTTCGAATCAGTATGACCGGGAGGGACGCCATAGATTTGGAATTTGCCATGAAAAAAAGGTCTCTAAAGAAATTTTATTTTTTCACCAAATAGGCTTGTGGGATCACGAAAAGTTCGGTTTAAAGTGAAATATCTCATTGCACCGGTGTTCAATGACTCGAAAGGAGATTGCGTTGGAATCGTGTGACCGAGAGGAACGCCATAGAGTTGGAATTTGCAAGAAAAAAGTCTCTAAAGATATTTCATTTTTTTTCATCAAATAGGCTTCTGGGCCTCACGAAAAGTTCAATTTAAAGTGCAATTTCTCATTGCACCGATGGCCAATGAGGTGGAAGGGAGGTTGCGTTGGAATCGTGTGACCGAGAGGAACGCCATAGATTTGGAATTTGCAAGAAAAAAGGTCTCTAAAGAAATTTCATTTTTTCACAAATAAGCTGTGGGATCACGAAAAGTTCGGTTTAAAGTGCAATTTCTCATTGCACCGATGGCCAGTGGGGGGAAGGGAGGTTGCGTTGGAATCGTGTGACCGCGAGGAACGCCATAGATTTGGAATTTGCAAGAAAAAAGGTATCTAAAAAAATTTCATTTTTTCACCAAATAGGCTTGTGAGCTCACGAAAAGTTCGGTTTAAAGTGCAATTTCTCATTGCACCGATGGCCAATGAGGGGAAGGGAGGTTGCGTTAGAATCGTGTGACCGAGAGGAACGCCATAGATTTGGAATTTGCAAGAAAAAAGGTCTCTAAAGAAATTTCATTTTTTCACCAAATAGGCTTGTGGGCTCACGAAAAGTTCGGTTTAAAGTGCAATTTCTCATTGCCCCGATGGCCATGAGGGAAGGGAGGTTGCGTTGGAATCGTGTGACCGGAGGAAGCACCTAGGGGTGTTAATCGGTGGTCGGTTAATTGGTTAACCGAAAAACCGAACCGAAATAGTCGGTTAGACGGCTAACCGAAAACCGACAATAACCCTTCGGTCTCGGCTTCGGTTGGCATACTTTGGCATATTTGTTAACCGACGGTTTTCGGTTGGTAACCGATAACAACTCGGTGCACCGAAATCTAACCGACTAGCTGAAATTATCTCACCCAACCGAGCCTCCCCCTCTTTCAATCCCCATAAACAATTAAACATCACGACTCTACTTCTGCCTCTAAAGAAACAAAAAGCTTCCCAACTAAATTTATTACAATTATGAACCCTAATTTCCTTAACAATCAAGAACCCAAAAACTCATGATGTAGTTCGTCTCTAATATACCTCAACGGAGCCGGAGATGACAGTTGCCTAGATGCGCCGCCACCATCATTGGCACTTTGAACTTAAAGTTTGAATATCTCTTCCATTTTCGGCAGATATAGATCCAGATCTTCCTGAACCCTCTGCCTCCGGCGACTCTTTCTCTTCCTCCTCTGCCACCGGCGCCGCTGCTGCCATTTCGTTCTTCATTTTCCTCCTCTGCCGCCGGATCAAGAGTCGTCGCCCGCCGCTACCATGCCCTTCTTTCTTTTCCTCCAGGCGTTCCTCTTCATCTTGCTTAATGGCGAGATTCGCGGATCTGTTTCAGGAGGCGGCGGAGGTAGTGGACTGGAGGAAGATAACGCAAACCAAAAATCCGGCCAGATCCAGTACCTCCTCCATGCATGTTCATCGCCAGTGGGTAGAGGATTGAGAATTTTCTGGAAACACAGGAGAGAGAGACGCAAAAATGGAGAAAGGGAAAGTATGAAAGGAGAGAGAACTCACCATATTTTTTCCTTTTTAAAAGACTTTTTCGGTTGCACAATAACCGACGAACCGAGCCGAAACAGGCGGTTTCGGTGTCGGCTAACCGTAGTCTTATTCGGTGTCGGCTTCGGTTAGAGGTTTCAGCCCAGTTTTGGTCTCGGCCAATGAGGGGAAGGTAGGTTGCGTTGGAATCGTGTGACCTAGAGGAACACCATAGTGACTCACTCCTACTGTCACCCTAGAAAATGGCCAAGTATAACCACTTCCTAAAGCGTAGTATAGCGGGTCGGGTTTTAATGTCAACCCGGGTTCTAGATGTGATGACTACTCGGTGAATTCTTGTTATTTAGCAGTGAACTTTTAGTGAAACTCAAGCAAACAAAACACAAAGCAAGTAAACGGTTTGTTGTCAAGTCAAGAGAGGTCACCCGGATATGGTTTCCCCCTAGACTGCAGTTAAGTCGGATTGCAATTTACCAAGTTCAGTTTTCATGAAAGTTATACTGCGGAAGGTTCTCAATTAGCCTGAAGTCTCGACTAAAGGTCTCCAGACCCTCTCAATCTGAGTCTCTAGCGGGCGACTAACCTCCACCGGAGTAAACAGATTGAGGCCCTAATGAACCAAACCTCCACTACCGAATCGACTTCGGTACAGAATAGCGAATTGGCTCCTCGACTAAAGTCACCAATTCGCTACCTTCGATTAAGGGTACTCTATCAACCTAGGCAGATATTCTCATTCCAGGTTAAAGCAGAAACAACAGGAATTTGATCAGGATTCAAGTCATTCAATCAATCAAACCTCAATCGAATATAATCAATTCACAAACACTGTACTTGGGTTCATACAATCAGACCTAGCATACAAATCTAGGGTTCTCCATACCCAGATGAATGGGGAAACTACTCCATAGAGAAAGAAGCAAAAGCAGATTCAGACACGGAAATCATACTGTGAAGTTGGATTCCTGCTTCTGGACGTTTAATCGCACTTCTCCAAGCTCAAGACGGGCTCCAATGGTGTTGAAGATCGATCTATGGCGCTTGGGAACTCTGGTTCGACGCTTTCTCTCTCTAGGTATCGGTTTCTCTCTCAAAAACTCCGAACCCTTCAATGTTGGCCTTCTTCTCTCTTAAATCCTCTGCCTGGTCGCGATACCCGGTCAAAATACCCGGTCGGGTATTTTGGGTTCTGACCGGGTATCTCTGCAACGCCCCGTTTCACTAAAGAGGGAAATACCCGGTCCAACACCAAAATCCCCGACCGGGGATTTAACTGCTGTGCCCGGGCCCCTCTCTGTTTCTCGGGCGCCCAACCTTGGTTAATACCCGGTCGGGTATTTGGCCACCTGACCGGGTATTTTGCTCCTTCAGCCCTATTCGTCCCAACCTTGCTCCTTTCGACCCAGAACTCGTTTCTCCGCCTCGATTCCAACGCCGGGACCTGAAATATGACATAAACACACAACCTAGCGTGAAATCGGCTTAAACCACGAGATTCCTCGTCGCAAACGGCCTCAGAATAGGGGTAAAAACATGTATAATTATCGATCTATCAAACTCCCCCACACTTAACCGTTTGCTTGTCCCCAAGCAAACCAAGTCAGACACTAGGTAAGCTTACATATTCAATCAACCAACATTGGGGACAAGTCATAAAGGCACAAAACACGTGAATCACACTGGTTTTCAACCATCAATACATGCACAACCTCAATAACAACCTGGACAACCACCACAAAGGACATTCGAGTGCAGCAAATCGAGTAAAGGAAGAGTCTCCCGTCTGTTCACTAGCCAACCTAGACTTGATTCAACCACTTACTCAAAACAGTCAACTCATGCATCCAACTCAAAATATCAGAATAGAGACCGAGCAATCTAGGTCCTCACCGGGGTACAAGAGCATATAGAAAATGAAAATGAATCACTCACTCTCGACCAGTGGGGTCAGGACAATTTTGATGCGAAAGATGCGCATGCTATTTCTCTCAATCCCTATCATCTCTTCACCATGATGGCAGCCTCTAAATGCTAGAGTTCACATATGGGGTGTCACCACTAACTAATCAGGAGGTCTTAGACACAGGTTCAAATGACTGGCTAGGGTCTTGGACATGGGGAAAAGGCCTTTCAGGTGGTGGAAGTATTCATAGCAAAAAGGTTCCACATTTTCCAAACACACAATCACAGTCAAACAACCCTGCATTTTCTTTCTGCTATTCTGCATTACTCAATATCTTAAGAGCACAAAAGCGAAGGAGGCATAATCAACAGCATTTCCAAGCCAGACTGCTAAGAAACACTACTTACTGGGCATTATTCAGATTTTTAGTAGTGGCTCTCTTTTGCTTTCAATTTTTTTTCTTTATTTTTCTTTCATTTTTCTTTTCATTTCTTAAGAGAGCCACCACTTCTGCATAAATTTCAAACACTTGCCCAACTTTTAAGCACTACCTCCAACACTCACATAGACTTTAGCAGAAACAGCAGAGAATACATAAAACCACTCTGTGGAACCTTCTAAAAGATGCAACAAGGGTGATTTTTTCCATTATAGACCAAAAGAAAGGATAACACACGGCTCAAAGGGGCTGACTAGGGGATATGACACATCAGGACAGTCAGTTTCGGGCGTGGGCTAATCCTATGCCCCCATCATTTTAGCTAGTGACAACGTGAATGCTACACATCATGGAAGAGGGATCTATCGCACAAGAAAGAAACGAGCAGGCTCAAATCTCACATGGCTACCTATATGCTCTATCTCACATTCTGATACCCTGAACTAGATGCATAAACGACTGTCAAGGACAAGTAATCATATCAAGTCAGATCAAGTCACAGTTGGCAAGCAAACAGTTGAAAAACTGAACCCCTACATCGTTCTACTGCACATCTCAGTCCTCATCATAGGTTGTCCTAGTCGCAAACAAGTTGTCATGCATTAATCCGAAAACCCATCAATTCATCCATCAAAACACAGTGCCAATATGATCAAACAGCAGTACTTGGAGCCCTCAAATCGTAAGATTTGGACAGTGGACTAGGCTCCAAGCACACAAACAGAGCTAATGCAGTCAAAAGATAAACATCCCCCCACACTTAAGATCGACATTGCCCTCAATGGAGAAGAGGGAAGGAAAGGGGAACGATGTTACCGGTGTGCACAGACTGCAGAAGACTGGAAATGGACCAGTCGGCATGGGACGGACTGGAGAGAGGACCAGTCGGAAACACAGGCAGAGCTAAAAGAGACCAAAAAGCTCAAACACATACGTTAGGTCCAACGGTCAGCCCAATAGTACATAATCCAGAATGAAAAGAAACAAAAACCGACACAAAACAGATAGTTTGCATGCTGACACAGATAAAAACTCTCAAACAAAGCCCCTAGGGCCCTCCGAGACCGGAGAAATCAATCTGATCCATAAGGTCGTCGACGCCATCATCCGGTGGCTGCCGTGGCGGTGAATGCTCCCACCGGGTGGTCCAGTGGTGCTCCTCTGGAGGGTGGCAAGCCTGGAGCAGATGCTCGGAATACTCCATCAGACGGCGGCCTCGATCTCTCTCCCGCTCGATGAGAGCAGAAGTGTGGCCCATGCTAGTCTCCAATCGGCCTAGGCGCTCATCAACGCCCGTCATCCTGGACCGGAACTCGGCCTGGTGGGCCGAGTACTGCTGGTAAAACTGGACCTGATGGTCCATGAGCTGCTGGTTCTGAAGACCGAGCTGCTGGAACTGAAGCCCCATCTGCTGGAACTGCTCCGTGAAGAAGGCCATCGACGGACCAGAAGGACCAGAAGAGGACTCGCCTCTCTCCGGTCTCCGTCGAGGCTGAAGATCCCCAGGAGGGGAGAGCGGGGGCTCTGGCTCATCGGCATCCATGGCGCCGTCATCATCATCATCGGCGTCCTCATCGACCTCCTCGCCTTCGTAGTCATCATCCTCCTCGTCCTCAGCAAGGTCCACATCCTCCTCGGGGGGCATAGAAAGCCCATCTACCCAGGTGTGGATGCCGTCAGTGGCCAGGAGTCGTGCACTGTGGAGCACGTCCCGGCTGAGGGGGGCGGAGCCGCCATGCTCGGTCGCATCGTGAAGCCCCTCGAAGCTGATCCCGAAGTGGCGGGCCAGCCGGGTGATCAGAGGACCGCAGAAGAGGTGAGTGGGATTCCCGCGAACTCTGGAAAAGGTGGTGGCCATGAAAGAGCCCAAGTGGAGCATGTCCTCCGGATCCCCCATACAGGACATAGCGTAGAGGACCCGCTTCGGGACCTTGTGCGAGCCGGTGGCGTTGGGGACGACGGAGCGGGTGATCAGCAGGTTCAGAATATGCCACGCCGGCCGGAGAGTGCTGACGTAGGTCTGGCCAGCCACAAAGAAGTCATCCCCATAGGCGGCCCGGACGACACGCCTGTAGAAATGATCCGCGTGCCAGTCGGGCGGGTTCGGGAGCTCGACAGTGTGGCCATCCAACGGGTTGTACTGGATCCCCAATGCGGAGGCCAACCCATCAATGGTCAGCTGTCGTGGGCGGCCACCCAACCGGAACTTCACGACATGGGAGTCCCGGGTCTTCTTCTTGGTGTACTCGAACGTGGTGTAGAACTCCCACACCAGCTCCGTAAAGGTGGGCTCGTCAATGGCAAGCAGTGTCCGCCAATCGGGGTGACTGATGGCGGTGGTAAGCTCCTGCAAGCAGTGGAGCTGCTCGAACACTGCCCACTCGAGGTGGTGGTGCTTCTCCAACTTCCCCTGTATCACCTTGCGGAACTGGTCCGCATACTCCCCGTGCAGGCTCAAGCCCTGCACAAAAGCATGATCGAGGGACATGATCCTGCACAAACAACAAGCCAAAGGTGGAGCCAAGAAAATACCATGTCAGGACTAACGGCATGGGGTGAGCACTTCCCCCACACGCAGGCTCATCTAGGCTAACAATTTAAGCACAGCGGGTTGAATTGCAAGCAGAATCACGAAATAAAGCACAATACGCACACGGGCAGCCCATCGACAACATATACAACCATGCAACGAAAGTCAGCCCTCACCCTACTCTAAATCAAGCAAGCAAACATAGTTCTCGGTCCTAGAATCTACAGTCCGATTCTCCATAAACTAGAAATGAACGGGAAACACACCTGGAGACACAAGGAGGACCGTAGCTAGGACTCGAAGAGGGGGTGAGGGGACGCGAGGGGGCCGGAAAAATCACCCCGGAAACTCGCCGGAAAATGGCCGGCGAATCGCCGGAAAGTCGCCGGAAAAACGGCCGGCGACCGGCGGCGGCGGTGGTGGGTGGCCGGCGGCGACCGGCGGCGCGGCGGCGCGGCGGCGGAGGTCGGCGGCCGGCGGCGGCGGAAGTCGGCGGCCGGCGGCGGCGGGAGGCGGCCGACGGCGGCGGGGCGGCGGCCGGCGGCTGAGGAAGGCGGCCGGCGGCGGCTCTAAGAGGAGGGAGGGGAGAGTGTTTGAGGGTAGAGAGAGGGAAGGTTTGGAAAAAAAAATGAAGGTGGAGAGAGAAGTTGGCCCGGGTTTCCCTTTAAATAGGAAAAATACCCGGTCGGGACTCAGAAATACCCGGTCGGGTATTTGGGAGTCCACGACCGGGTTTTCCCAAACGCTGCGTTCCTTGAGGACGAATATACCCGGCCGTGAGTCAAAAATACCCGGCCGGGTATTTTTGAATCAGGGTCGGGTATTATCGTTAAACGCGGCGTTCTGGGAAAGGGGGAATACCCGGCCGCGAACCAAAAATACCCGGTCGGGTATTTTTGGGACGGGGTCGGGTATTTCACTTTTTTCCCCCGAGAAACAGAGGGGGCCCCGGGCGTGAGCCTAAAATACCCGGTCGGGTATTTTGGCCCACGACCGGGTATTTCCCTCTTTTCGGCCAAAAAATCATTTTTCCCAAAATTTCAACCTCCCCTGCACGAAAACACCAAATCGAATCATTTTTGCATTGAGTTTTGTCTTTCCCACTTGTGCCTTCACGGGGTTTGCTTTGTTTGATTGTGTGCAGATAGTGCATGACCCGTAGCCAGTCGGGAAGTTTACTGCCGTTGAATCCTGAGATTGAGCGCACCTGCAAACAACTTCGGAGACAACAGCGAGCTAGACTGGCTACGGTGGAGCGCCGAGACGGCCAATTGACCAGCGACTCCGAGGACGAGCACGAGATGGAAGGCGATCAGAACCCGCCTCCTCACAACCAGATCCTGGGGAACGACCAAAACCCCCCGGGACCTGGGAACCATCATCATCCGCCACCACCGGGTCCCACCTTGGAGTACTTCTATACTCCACGGATTGCTGACATCCGCCCGGTCATCCTCTATCCGCCCATTCCTGCAAACAACTTCGAGATCAAGCCATGCTGGATTCAACTCATCACCACCTCTATCCAGTTCCATGGCTTGAAGGATGAGGAAGCCCGGGTACACCTGTCCCGTTTTCTGCAGCTGACGAACGGGTTCAAGCTGAATGGTGTTCCAGATGATGCAATCCGCCTTCACCTTTTCCCCCATTCTCTGGCGGGGAATGCTAAGAGGTGGTTGGAGACCCAGCCCCCATTGTCCATCACCTCTTGGGACGATCTGGCTGACAAGTTCGTGCACCGGTATTATCCGGCATCGAAGACCACAGAGATACAGAGGGAGATCACTCACTTCCGCCAGGAGCCAGACGAGTCCCTTCGTGATGCATGGGAGCGGTACATGGGATACTTCTGGCAGTGTCCCCATCATGGTTTCAGCGATGCCTTCACAGTAGGGAACTTCTACAGTGCCCTCACTCCAGACAGCCAGAGGGTGATCGAGTCTCTATGCCCAGGAGGGGATATCCTTACTAAGACTCCACCCGAGCTGAACCAGATGATCAGTACCTTGGCTGCCCGAGACCATTCCTGGGGGCAGAACCACAGAGGCAGGAACTCCCGGGACCGGGGTGTGCATGCTATGGAGACCAGGTCCGGGTTAGAGCAGCAAGTGGCTGAGTTGGTGCAGACATTGAAGCAGCCTAACAGTATCTTTCCGGGCCGAGGAGTAGCTACGCCTCCAGTAGCCCAGTGCCAGTGGTGTGAGAGCCCGAATCACCTGGTGGAGGATTGTCAGTCGATGAGGGAGTCTTCTACTCCCCAAGAGCAGGTGGACTTCATAGCAAATGCTCGGCGCCTGGACCCATACAGCACCCCAACTTCGCCTGGAGCAGCAACACCAACAAACCACCTGGTTTCCCAGCACCAGCAGGTGGTTTCCAGCAGAGGCAGCCCTTCCAGGCTAGGCAGGGGCAACCACCACAGCAGCAGCCCTACCAGCCTAGGCAAGGGCAGCCATTCCAGCAGCCCCAGCGCCAGTTTGCTCAGCCTCCAGCAGCCGCAGCACCAGATCCTCAGATATCTGATCTGAAGAATATTTTGCAGGCTTTCATGACCACCAGTCAGGCGAACTTCACGAGGATGGATCAGAACATCGCCTCACTGGAGGCAGGCCAGAGGAACCAAGGTGCCATTCTGCAGGATCTCCAGAATCAGATTGGGAGCCTAGCCCGCCAGAACACCACCAGGGCACCGGGGACCCTGCCTGCCACCACCATTCCCAATCCACGGGACCCGCATGAGACCGCACACGTCATCACCACCAGGAGTGGCAAGACTACATCTGCTGCTCCTGCTCAACCCGGGCGAGACGAACCACTACCTGCTTCAACACCTCCAGCTGATACTGCAGAGGTGGGAGAAGGCAGCACAACACCTGCTCCAAAGCCGCAACCTGTGGTTAAGGAGCATACACCCCAGCTGCCCTTCCCCACTCGACTCCATCGAGACAGGCTGGAGACAGAGTTTGCCAAGTTCATGGCAATGTTGAAGCAGGTCAACATCAGCATGCCGTTCGTGGAGGCACTGTCGAAGATGCCCAAGTATGCCAAGTTTATGAAAGACCTCCTCACTAACAAGAAGAAACTTGGGGATCTTTCGACAGTGATGCTCAGCGAGGAGTGTTCTGCCATCCTGCAGAACAAGCTGCCAGAGAAGCGCAAAGACCCAGGGAGTTTCACTATCCCTCTTGTTATTGGCAGCATGCATGTAGGAAAGTCCTTGGCGGATTTGGGCGCTAGTATTAATGTCATGCCCTATAAACTGTTTAAGAAGCTAGACCTAGGTGAACCTAGAGCTACTAGGATGAGCATTCAGTTAGCTGATCGTTCTATCGTGCATCCTAGGGGTATCATTGAGGACTTGCTTGTTAATGTTGGTGCATTCACATATCCTGTTGACTTTGTTATTTTGGATATAAATGAGGATGTGGATGTGCCTTTGATTTTGGGTCGACCATTTCTCGCCACCGCCAAGGCGCTTATTGATGTGCATAGTGGTAAATTGATTCTGCGTGCTGGTGATGAACAGGCTACTTTTTCTGTGTCTGACAATGGGAAACATTCTCATTTGCATGATGACATAGACTACTGTGATGTGCTTGCCGATTATGAGACCGCACTCGCCATCACGAGTGCGGGTACTGATGATGCTCTTGAGCGTTGTATTTTGCTAGGTGAGCAGGCATTGCAGGAGCCGCAGCTGGCGGAGCAGTTGGCCGCATTGGAGAGTGGCCCCTTCTTGGAGGGCGACAGACTGTTTAAACCGATCTCATCCTCCCCCCGCATCACCACTTCTTTGGAGGAACCACCAGAGCTGGAGCTTAAGCCCCTCCCTCCTCATTTGGAGTATGCATTTCTCCGGGAGGGGAATAAGCTGCCAGTTATCATCAGCTCGACCCTCACACCCGAGCAAAAGACCAGACTGGTGGCCTTGCTGAAGCAGTATGAGCGAGCTTTGGCATGGAAGATCACAGATATCCGGGGGATCAGCCCCTCTTTTTGCTCGCACCGGATCCTGCTGGAGGATGAGATGCGGCCAGTGAGGCAGCCGCAGAGGAGATTGACGCCGAACTTGGAGGCTGTGGTTCGGGCGGAGATCGTGAAGCTGATGGACGCGGGGATCATCTTCGCCATTTCTGACAGTGAGTGGGTCAGCCCCACCCAGGTGGTGCCCAAAAAGGGTGGGATGACCGTGGTTCCTAACGAGAAGAACGAGCTCATCCCGATGCGCACGGTGACTGGGTACCGTGTCTGCATCGACTATCGGCGTCTCAACGACGCTACTCGGAAGGACCACTTCCCGCTGCCGTTTATTGATCAGATGCTGGAGAGATTGGCAGGGCACGAGTTCTACTGCTTCCTGGATGGGATGTCCGGGTACTTTCAGATCCCTATTGCACCGGAGGACCAGGCGAAGACCACTTTCACCTGCCCTTTCGGCACATTTGCTTACCGGCGGATCCCATTCGGGCTATGCAACGCCCCAGCCACTTTTCAGCGATGCATGCTCGCCATCTTTGACCGTCTGGTCGGCGAGATCATGGAGGTGTTTATGGACGATTTCTCGGTTTATGGAGACTCCTTCGCTCACTGTCTCCATAACCTGGAACTTGTCCTTAAACGGTGTGAAGAGACGAACCTGGCACTGAGTTGGGAGAAGTGTCACTTCATGGTTCGCGAAGGCATAGTTCTTGGGCATAAGATCTCCAAGATGGGGATCGAGGTGGACAGAGCTAAGATCGAGACTATCAGCAAGCTGCCTCCTCCTACATCTGTGAAGGGGATCCGGAGTTTTCTTGGCCATGCAGGTTTTTATAGGCGGTTCATCAAGGATTTCTCGAAGATCGCCCTGCCCCTCACTAAGCTTCTGGAGAAGGATGCCCCCTTCCAGTTCACTGATGCTTGCACAGCGGCGTTCACCACCTTGAAGGAGAAGCTCACCCAGGCTCCTATCATGGTTGTTCCTGACTGGTCCCTACCATTTGAGCTGATGTGCGATGCTAGTGACTTTGCTGTTGGAGCTGTTCTGGGGCAGAGGCGAGATCAACACTTTCGACCTATCTACTACGCCTCGAAGACTCTGAATGATGCCCAGGAGAACTACACCACCACCGAGAAGGAGCTGCTTGCGGTGGTGTTTGCCTTTGATAAGTTTCGCCCCTATCTGGTCTTGTCCCGCGTGACCGTGTACACAGATCACTCCGCGATTAGATACCTGATGAGCAAGGCCGATGCCAAGCCTCGGCTCATACGATGGATCTTACTGCTGCAGGAGTTCGATATTGAGATCCGGGACAAGAAGGGAGCAGAAAATGTAGCAGCTGATCACCTCTCCCGGTTGGACGCACCCCCTGCGGACAACCTCGTGGAGGAGATTGATGACTCTTTCCCAGACGAGAGGTTGATGATGATGTGCTTGGTGGAGAGTGTCACCCCCTGGTACTCCGATTTTGCGAACTATTTGGTGGGCCAGCAGCTGCCCAAGGGGATGGCGACTCACGCCAAGAGGAAGTTTTTCTCCGATCTGAAGTACTACTTCTGGGATGACCCTCATCTTTTTCGGATCGGAGCCGACGGGATCATCCGTCGTTGTGTTATGGAGAGTGAGATGGAGGGCATTCTATCTCACTGTCATGAGGGACCTACTGGCGGTCATCACGGAGGAAACCGCACGGCGAGGAAGGTGCTCCAGTCGGGCTTTTACTGGCCCACGCTCTTCAAGGATGCAGACGCCTTCGCACGCAGGTGCGACCGATGCCAGAGGTCAGGTAACATCTCTGCCCGTGATGAGATGCCCCAGAATGTGTTTATAACTTGTGAGATTTTTGATGTCTGGGGTATCGACTTCATGGGCCCCTTTCCTCCATCTTTTGGTAACACCTATATTCTGGTTGCTGTTGACTACGTCTCTAGGTGGGCTGAGGCGCAAGCTTTGCCCACCAATGATGCTAGACGTGTTTGTGGTTTTTTGAAGCAGCTCTTCTCCCGGTTCGGGACACCTAGAGCCATCATAAGCGATAGAGGCACCCATTTCCAGGGCCAATTCGATAAACTACTGTCTCGCTATGGTGTGACTCACAAGGTGTCCGTGGCCTATCATCCCCAGACCAGTGGCCAGGCCGAATTGACGAACCGGGAGCTCAAGCGGATCCTGGAGAAAACGGTGGATCAGTCCCGCAAAGATTGGTCCACCAAGCTCGATGATGCTCTGTGGGCGTATCGCACTGCCTACAAGACGCCTATTGGTACTTCACCGTACCGGCTTGTCTATGGAAAGGCATGCCATTTGCCCGTGGAGCTAGAGCACAAGGCCTTCTGGGCCCTTAAGCTGCTCAATTTGGATGTTCATGTTGCAGGTGTTGAGCGAAAACTGCAGATGCTGGAGCTGGAAGAGTGGCGTTACCACGCTTATGAGAACACCCGGCTGTACAAGGAGCGCACTAAGCGCCTGCACGATGCCCGGTTGCGGGGTCCGAAAGAGTTCCAGGTTGGTGATCGAGTTCTCCTCTATAACTCTCGCCTGAAGCTCTTTCCCGGAAAACTCCGTTCCCGGTGGTCTGGACCGTTCACGGTCACTCAGGTGTTCCCATATGGCACTATCGAGATTGCCAACCCGCAGACTGAGCCGTTTAAAGTGAATGGCCATCGTCTCAAACTATACTTGGGAGACGAGGTCGAACGTGCGGAGTTGGTGGTGGAACTCGCGGACCCTTAGTTCCGCCATTGGCGTCCAGCTAAAAGACGGTAAAGAAGCGCTTGTGGGGCCCGGCAACGGCGCCAAAAACTTGACTCACTCCTACTGTCACCCTAGAAAATGGCCAAGTATAACCACTTCCTAAAGCGTAGTATAGCGGGTCGGGTTTTAATGTCAACCCGGGTTCTAGATGTGATGACTACTCGGTGAATTCTTGTTATTTAGCAGTGAACTTTTAGTGAAACTCAAGCAAACAAAACACAAAGCAAGTAAACGGTTTGTTGTCAAGTCAAGAGAGGTCACCCGGATATGGTTTCCCCCTAGACTGCAGTTAAGTCGGATTGCAATTTACCAAGTTCAGTTTTCATGAAAGTTATACTGCGGAAGGTTCTCAATTAGCCTGAAGTCTCGACTAAAGGTCTCCAGACCCTCTCAATCTGAGTCTCTAGCGGGCGACTAACCTCCACCGGAGTAAACAGATTGAGGCCCTAATGAACCAAACCTCCACTACCGAATCGACTTCGGTACAGAATAGCGAATTGGCTCCTCGACTAAAGTCACCAATTCGCTACCTTCGATTAAGGGTACTCTATCAACCTAGGCAGATATTCTCATTCCAGGTTAAAGCAGAAACAACAGGAATTTGATCAGGATTCAAGTCATTCAATCAATCAAACCTCAATCGAATATAATCAATTCACAAACACTGTACTTGGGTTCATACAATCAGACCTAGCATACAAATCTAGGGTTCTCCATACCCAGATGAATGGGGAAACTACTCCATAGAGAAAGAAGCAAAAGCAGATTCAGACACGGAAATCATACTGTGAAGTTGGATTCCTGCTTCTGGACGTTTAATCGCACTTCTCCAAGCTCAAGACGGGCTCCAATGGTGTTGAAGATCGATCTATGGCGCTTGGGAACTCTGGTTCGACGCTTTCTCTCTCTAGGTATCGGTTTCTCTCTCAAAAACTCCGAACCCTTCAATGTTGGCCTTCTTCTCTCTTAAATCCTCTGCCTGGTCGCGATACCCGGTCAAAATACCCGGTCGGGTATTTTGGGTTCTGACCGGGTATCTCTGCAACGCCCCGTTTCACTAAAGAGGGAAATACCCGGTCCAACACCAAAATCCCCGACCGGGGATTTAACTGCTGTGCCCGGGCCCCTCTCTGTTTCTCGGGCGCCCAACCTTGGTTAATACCCGGTCGGGTATTTGGCCACCTGACCGGGTATTTTGCTCCTTCAGCCCTATTCGTCCCAACCTTGCTCCTTTCGACCCAGAACTCGTTTCTCCGCCTCGATTCCAACGCCGGGACCTGAAATATGACATAAACACACAACCTAGCGTGAAATCGGCTTAAACCACGAGATTCCTCGTCGCAAACGGCCTCAGAATAGGGGTAAAAACATGTATAATTATCGATCTATCACATAGAGTTGGAATTTGCTAGAAAAAATCTCTTAAAAGAATTTCATTTTTTCATCAAATAGCCTTGTGGGTCACGAACAGTTCGGTTTAAATTGAAATATCTCATTGCACCGGTGGCCAATGAGTGGAAGGGAGGTTGCGTTGGAATCATATGACAGAGAGGAACGTCATAGAGTTGAAATTTGCAAGAAAAAGCTCTTAAAAGAAATTTCATTTTTTCATCAAATAGCCTTGTGGGTCACGAACAGTTCGGTTTAAAGTGAAATATCTCATTGCACCGATGGCCAATGAGTGGAAGGGAGGTTGCGTTGGAATCATATGACCGAGAGGAACGTCATAGAGTTGGAAAATGCAAGAACTGTTCATGAGTGGAAGGGAGGTTGCGTTGGAATCATATGACCGAGAGGAACACCATAGAGTAGGAATTTGCAAGAAAAAAGGTCTGTAAAGAAATTTCATTTTTTCACCAAATAGGCTTGTGGGCTCACGAAAAGTTCGGTTTAAAGTGAAATATCTCATTGTACCGATGGTCAACGAGTGGAAGGGAGGTTGCGTTGGAATCATATGACCGGGAGGGACGCCATAGATTTGGAATTCGCATGAAAAAGGTCTCTAAAGAAATTTTATTTTTTCACCAAATAGGCTTGTGGGCTCACGAAAAGTTCGGTTTAAAGTGAAATATCTCATTGTACCGGTGTTCAATGACTCGAAAGGAGGTTGCGTTGGAATCGTGTGACCGAGAGGAACGCCATAGAGTTGGAATTTGCAAGAAAAAAGGTCTCTAAAGATATTTCATTTTTTTCATCAAATAGGCTTATGGGCTCACGAAAAGTTCGATTTAAAGTGCAGTTTCTCATTGCACCGATTGCCAATGAGGGGAAGGGAGGTTGCGTTGGAATCGTGTGACCGAGAG
Organism: Linum tenue; assembly: GCA_946122785.1. Lineage (NCBI taxonomy): Eukaryota > Viridiplantae > Streptophyta > Magnoliopsida > Malpighiales > Linaceae > Linum > Linum tenue. The sequence goes on along the minus strand of CAMGYJ010000009.1, from coordinate 47,710,196 downwards.
GAACGCCATAGATTTGGAATTTGCAAGAAAAAAGGTCTCTAAAGAAATTTCATTTTTTCACAAAATAAGCTTGTGGGCTCACGAAAAGTTCGGTTTAAAGTGCAATTTCTCATTGCACCGATGGCCAGTGCGGGGAAGGGAGGTTGCGTTGGAATCGTGTGACCGCGAGGAACGCCATAGATTTGGAATTTGCAAGAAAAAAGGTCTCTAAAAAAATTTCATTTTTTCACCAAATATGCTTGTGGGCTTACGAAAAGTTCGATTCAAAGTGCAATTTCTCATTGCACCGATGGCCAATGAGGGAAAGGGAGGTTGCGTTAGAATCGTGTGACCGAGAGGAACGCCATAGAGTTGGAATTTACAAGAAAAAAGGTCTCTAAAGAAATTTCATTTTTTCACCAAATAGGCTTGTGGGCTCACGAAAAGTTCGGTTTAAAGTGAAATATCTCATTGTACTGGTGGTCAAAGAGTCAAAGGGAGGTTGCGTTGGAATCATATGACCGAGAGGGACGCCATAGAGTTGGAATTTGCAAGAAAAAAGGTCTCTAAAGAAATTTCATTTTTTCACCAAATAGGCTTGTGGGCTCACGAAAAGTTCGGTTTAAAGTGAAATATCTCATTGTACCGATGGTCAATGAGTGGAAGGGAGGTTGCGTTGGAATCATATGACCGGGAGGAACGCCATAGAGTTGGAATTTGCATGAAAACAGGTCTCTAAAGAAATTTTATTTATTCCCCAAATAGGCTTGTGGGCTCACGAAAAGTTCGGTTTAAAGTGAAATATCTCATTGTACCGGTGTTCAATAAATGGAAGGGAGGTTGCGTTGGAATCGTGTGACCGAGAGGAACGCCATAGAGTTGGAATTTGCAAGAAAAAATGTCTCTAAAGAAATTTCATTTTTTCACCAAAAAGGCTTGTGGGCTTACGAAAAGTTCGGTTTAAATTGAAATATTTAATTGCACCGATGGTCAATGAGTGGAAGGGAAGTTGCGTTGGAATCGTATGACCAAGAAGAACGCCATAGAGTTGGAATTTGCAAGAAAAAAGGTTTCTAAAGAAATTTCATTTTTCACCAAATTGGCTTGTGGGCTCACGAAAAGTTCGGTTTAAAGTGAAATATCTCATTGCACCAATGGTCAATGAGTGGAAGGAAGATTGCGTTGGAATCATATGACCGAGTAGAACGCCATAGAGTTGGAATTTGCAAGAAAAAAGGTCTCTAAAGAAATTTCCTTTTTTCACCAAATAGGCTTGTGGGCTCACGAAAAGTTCGGTTTAATGTGCAATTTCTCATTTCACCGATGGCCAATGAGGGGAAGGGAGGTTGCGTTGGAATCGTTTGACCGTGAGGAACGCCATAGAGTTGGAATTTTCAAGAAAAAAGGTCTCTAAAGAAATTTCATTTTTTCACCAAATAGGCTTGTGGGCTCACGAAAAGTTCGATTTAAAGTGCAATTTCTCATTGCACCGATGGCCAATGAGGGGAAGGGAGGTTGCGTTGGAATCGTGTGACCGAGAGGAACGCCATAGAGTTGGAATTTGCAAGAAAAAAGTTCTCAAAAGAAATTTCATTTTTTCACCAAATAGGCTTGTGGGCTCACGAAAAGTTCTGTTTAAAGTAAAATATCTCATTGCACCGATGGTCAATGAATGGAAGGGAGGTTGCGTTCGAATCGTATGACCAAGAAGAACGCCATAGAGTAGGAATTTGAAAGAAATAAATTCTCTAAAGAAATTTCATTTTTTCACCAAAAAGGCTTGTGTGGGCTTACGAAAAGTTCGGTTTAAAGTGAAATATCTCATTGTACTGGTGGTCAATGAGTCAAAGGGAGGTTGCGTTGGAATCATATAACCGAGAGGAACGCCATAGAGTTGGAATTTGCAAGAAAAAAGTCTCTAAAGAAATTTCATTTTTTCACCAAATAGGCTTGTGGGCTGACGAAAAGTTAGGTTTAAAGTGAAATATCTCATTGTACCGGTGTTCAATAAATCGAAGGGAGGTTGCGTTGGAATCATTTGACCGAGGGGAACGCCATAGAGTTGGAATTTGCAAGAAAAAATGTCTCTAAAGAAATTTCATTTTTTCACCAAAAAGGCTTGTGCGCTTACGAAAAGTTCGGTTTAAATTAAAATATTTAATTGCACCGATGGTCAATGAGTGGAAGGGAAGTTGCGTTGGAATCGTATGACCAAGAAGAACGCCATAGAGTTGGAATTTTCAAGAAAAAATGTTTCTAAAAAATTTCATTTTTCACAAAATAGGCTTGTGGGCTCACGAAAAGTTCGGTTTAAAGTGAAATATCTCTTTGCACCAATGGTCAATGAGTGGAAGGAAGGTTGTGTTGGAATCATATGACCGAGAAGAACGCCATAGAGTTGGAATTTGCAAGAAAAAAGGTCTCTAAAGAAATTTCATTTTTTCACCAAATAGGCTTGTGGGCTCACGAAAAGTTCGGTTTAAAGTGAAATATCTCATTGCACCGATGGCCAATGAGGGGAAGGGAGGTTGCGTTGGAATCGTTTGACCGTGAGGAACGCCATAGAGTTGGAATTTGCAAGAAAAAATGTCTCTATAGAAATTTCATTTTTTCACCAAAAAGGCTTGTGTGGTCTTACGAAAAGTTCGGTTTAAATTGAAATATTTAATTGCACCGATGGTCAATGAGTGGAAGGGAAGTTGCGTTGGAATCGTATGACCAAGAAGAACGCCATAGAGTTGGAATTTGCAATAAAAAAGGTTTCTAAAGAAATTTCATTTTTCACCAAATAAGCTTGTGGGCTCACGAAAAGTTCGGTTTAAAGTGAAATATCTCATTGCACCAATGGTCAATGAGTGGAAGGAAGGTTGCGTTGGAATCATATGACCGAGAAGAAAGCCATAGAGTTGGAATTTGCAAGAAAAAAGGTCTCTAAAGAAATTTTATTTTTTCACCAAATAGGCTTGTGGGCTCACGAAAAGTTCGGTTTAAAGTGAAATATCTCATTGCACCGATGGCCAATGAGGGGAAGGGAGGTTGCGTTGGAATCGTTTGACCGTGAGGAACGCCATAGAGTTGGAATTTGCAAGAAAAAAGGTCTCTAAAGAAATTTCTTTTTTTCACCAAATAGTCTTGTGAGCTTACGAAAAGTTCGGTTTAAATTGAAATATTTAATTGCACCGATGGTCAATGAGTGGAAGGGAAGTTGCGTTGGAATCGTATGACCAAGAAGAACACCATAGAGTTGGAATTTGCAAGAAAAAAGGTTTCTAAAGAAATTTCATTTTTCACCAAGTAGGCTTGTGGGCTCACGAAAAGTTCGGTTTAAAGTGAAATATCTCATTGCACCAATGGTCAGTGAGTGGAAGGAAGGTTGCGTTGGAATCATATGACCAAGAAGAACGCCATAGAGTTGGAATTTGCAAGAAAAAAGGTCTCTAAAGAAATTTCATTTTTTCACCAAATAGGCTTGTGGGCTCACGAAAAGTTCGGTTTAAAGTGCAATTTCTCATTGCACCGATGGCCAATGAGGGGAAGGGAGGTTGCGTTGGAATCGTTTGACCGTGAGGAACGCCATAGAGTTGGAATTTGCAAGAAAAAAGGTCTCTAAAGAAATTTCATTTTTTCACCAAATAGGCTTGTGGGCTTACGAAAAGTTCGGTTTAAATTGAAATATTTAATTGCACCGATGGTCAATTAGTGGAAGGAAAGGTACGTTGGAATCCTATGACCAAGAATAACGCCATAGAGTTGGAATTTGCAAGAAAAAAGGTTTCTAAAGAAATTTCATTTTTCACCAAGTAGGCTTGTGGGCTCACGAAAAGTTCGGTTTAAAGTGAAATATCTCATTGCACCAATGGTCAATGAGTGGAAGGAAGGTTGCGTTGGAATCATATGACCGAGAAGAACGCCATAGAGTTGGAATTTGCAAGAAAAAAAGTCTCTAAAGAAATTTCATTTTTTAACCAAATAGGCTTGTGGGCTCACGAAAAGTTCGGTTTAAAGTGCAATTTCTCATTGCACCGATGGCCAATGAGGGGAAGGGAGGTTGCGTTGGAATCGTTTGACCGTGAGAAACGCCATAGAGTTGGAATTTGCAAGAAAAAAGGTCTCTAAAGAAATTTCATTTTTTCACCAAATAGGCTTGTGGGCTCACGGAAAGTTCGGTTTAAAGTGAAATATCTCATTGCACCGATGGTCAATGTGTGGAAGGGAGGTTGCGTTGGAATCGTATGACCAAGAAGAACGCCATAGAGTAGGAATTTTCAAGAAAAAAAGTCTCTAAAGAAATTTCATTTTTTCACCAAATCGGCTTGTGGGCTTACGAAAAGTTCGGTTTAAATTGAAATATTTAATTGCACCGATGGTCAATAAGTGGAAGGAAAGTTGCGTTGGAATCGTATGACCAAGAAGAACGCCATAGAGTTGGAATTTGCAATAAAAAAGGTTTCTAAAGAAATTTCATTTTTCACCAAATAAGCTTGTGGGCTCACGAAAAGTTCGGTTTAAAGTGAAATATCTCATTGCACCAATGGTCAATGAGTGGAAGGAAGGTTGCGTTGGAATCATATGACCGAGAAGAACGCCATAGAGTTGGAATTTGCAAGAAAAAAGGACTCTAAAGAAATTTCATTTTTTCACCAAATAGGCTTGAGGGCTCACGAAAATTTCGGTTTAAAGTGAAATATCTCATTGTACTGGTGGTCAATGAGTCAAAGGGAGGTTGCGTTGGAATCATATGACCGAGAGGAACGCCATAGAGTTGGAATTTGCAAGAAAAAAGGTCTCTAAAGAAATTTCATTTTTTCGACAAATAGGCTTGTGGGCTCACGAAAAGTTCGGTTTAAAGTGAAATATCTCATTGTACCGATGGCCAATGAGGGGAAGGGAGGTTGCGTTGGAATCGTTTGACCGAGAGGAATGCCATAGAGTTGGAATTTGCAAGAAAAAAGGTCTCTAAAGAAATTTCATTTTTTCACCAAATAGGCTTGTGGGCTCACGAAAAGTTCGGTTTAAAGTGAAATATCTCATTGTACTGGTGGTCAATGAGTCAAAGGGAGGTTGCGTTGGAATCATATGACCGATAGGGACGCCATAGAGTTGGAATTTGCAAGAAAAAAGGTCTCTAAAGAAATTTCATTTTTTCACCAAATAGGCTTGTGGGCTCACGAAAAGTTCGGTTTAAAGTGAAATATCTCATTGTACCGGTGTTCAATAAATGGAAGGGAGGTTGCGTTGGAAATGTGTGACCGAGAGGGACGCCATAGATTTGGAATTTGCAAGAAAAAAGGTCTCTAAAGAAATTTCATTTTTTCACAAAATAAGCTTGTGGGCTCACGAAAAGTTCGGTTTAAAGTGCAATTTCTCATTGCACCGATGGCCAGTGCGGGGAAGGGAGGTTGCGTTGGAATCGTGTGACCGCGAGGAACGCCATAGATTTGGAATTTGCAAGAAAAAATGTCTCTAAAAAAATTTCATTTTTTCACCAAATATGCTTGTGGGCTTACGAAAAGTTCGATTCAAAGTGCAATTTCTCATTGCACCGATGGCCAATGAGGGGAAGGGAGGTTGCGTTAGAATCGTGTTACCGAGAGGAACGCCATAGAGTTGGAATTTACAAGAAAAAAGGTCTCTAAAGAAATTTCATTTTTTCACCAAATAGGCTTGTGGGGTCACGAAAAGTTCGGTTTAAAGTGAAATATCTCATTGTACTGGTGGTCAATGAGTCAAAGGGAGGTTGCGTTGGAATCATATGACCGAGAGGGACGCCATAGAGTTGGAATTTGCAAGAAAAAAGGTCTCTAAAGAAATTTCATTTTTTCACCAAATAGGCTTGTGGGCTCACGAAAAGTTCGGTTTAAAATGAAATATATCATTGTACCGATGGTCAATGAGTGGAAGGGAGGTTGCGTTGGAATCATATGACCGGGAGGAACGCCATAGAGTTGGAATTTGCATGAAAACAGGTCTCTAAAGAAATTTTATTTATTCCCCAAATAGGCTTGTGAGCTCACGAAAAGTTCGGTTTAAAGTGAAATATCTCATTGTACCGGTGTTCAATAAATGGAAGGGAGGTTACGTTGGAATCGTGTGACCGAGAGGAACGCCATAGAGTTGGAATTTGCAAGAAAAAATGTCTCTAAAGAAATTTCATTTTTTTTACCAAAAAGGCTTGTGGGCTTACGAAAAGTTCGGTTTAAATTGAAATATTTAATTGCACCGATGGTCAATGAGTGGAAGGGAAGTTGCGTTGGAATCGTATGACCAAGAAGAACGCCATAGAGTTGGAATTAGCAAGAAAAAAGGTTTCTAAAGAAATTTCATTTTTCACCAAATTGGCTTGTGGGCTCACGAAAAGTTCGGTTTAAAGTGAAATATCTCATTGCACCAATGGTCAATGAGTGGAAGGAAGATTGCGTTGGAATCATATGACCGAGAAGAACGCCATAGAGTTGGAATTTGCAAGAAAAAAGGTCTCTAAAGAAATTTCCTTTTTTCACCAAATAGGCTTGTGGGCTCACGAAAAGTTCGGTTTAATGTGCAATTTCTCATTTCATCGATGGCCAATGAGGGGAAGGGAGGTTGCGTTGGAATCGTTTGACCGTGAGGAACGCCATAGAGTTGGAATTTTCCAGAAAAAAGGTCTCTAAAGAAATTTCATTTTTTCACCAAATAGGCTTGTGGGCTCACGAAAAGTTCGGTTTAAAGTGCAATTTCTCATTGCACCGATGGCCAATGAGGGGAAGGGAGGTTGCGTTGGAATCGTGTGACCGAGAGGAACGCCATAGAGTTGGAATTTGCAAGAAAAAAGTTATCAAAAGAAATTTCATTTTTTCACCAAATAGGCTTGTGGGCTCACGAAAAGTTCTGTTTAAAGTAAAATATCTCATTGCACCGATGGTCAATGAGTGGAAGGGAGGTTGCGTTCGAATCGTATGACCAAGAAGAACGCCATAGAGTAGGAATTTGCAAGAAATAAAGTCTCTAAAGAAATTTCATTTTTTCACCAAAAAGGCTTGTGTGGGCTTACGAAAAGTTCGGTTTAAATTGAAATATCTCATTGTACTGGTGGTCAATGAGTCAAAGGGAGGTTGCGTTGGAATCATATGACCGAGAGGAACGCCATAGAGTTGGAATTTGCTAGAAAAAAGGTCTCTAAAGAAATTTCATTTTTTCACCAAATAGGCTTGTGGGCTCACGAAAAGTTCGGTTTAAAGTGAAATATCTCATTGCATCAATGGTCAATGAGTGGAAGGAAGGTTGCGTTGGAATCATATGACCGAGAAGAACGCCATAGAGTTGGAATTTGCAAGAAAAAAGGTCTCTAAAGAAATTTCATTTTTTAACCAAATAGGCTTGTGGGCTCACGAAAAGTTCGGTTTAAAGTGCAATTTCTCATTGCACCGATGGCCAATGAGGGGAAGGGAGGTTGCGTTGGAATCGTTTGACCGTGAGAAACGCCATAGAGTTGGAATTTGCAAGAAAAAAGGTCTCTAAAGAAATTTCATTTTTTCACCAAATAGGCTTGTGGGCTCACGGAAAGTTCGGTTTAAAGTGAAATATCTCATTGCACCGATGGTCAATGAGTGGAAGGGAGGTTGCGTTGGAATCGTATGACCAAGAAGAACGCCATAGAGTAGGAATTTTCAAGAAAAAAGTCTCTAAAGAAATTTCATTTTTTCACCAAATCGGCTTGTGGGCTTACGAAAAGTTCGGTTTAAATTGAAATATTTAATTGCACCGATGGTCAATAAGTGGAAGGAAAGTTGCGTTGGAATCGTATGACCAAGAAGAACGCCATAGAGTTGGAATTTGCAATAAAAAAGGTTTCTAAAGAAATTTCATTTTTCACCAAATAAGCTTGTGGGCTCACGAAAAGTTCGGTTTAAAGTGAAATATCTCATTGCACCAATGGTCAATGAGTGGAAGGAAGGTTGCGTTGGAATCATATGACCGAGAAGAACGCCATAGAGTTGGAATTTCCAAGAAAAAAGGACTCTAAAGAAATTTCATTTTTTCACCAAATAGGCTTGAGGGCTCACGAAAAGTTCGGTTTAAAGTGAAATATCTCATTGTACTGGTGGTCAATGAGTCAAAGGGAGGTTGCGTTGGAATCATATGACCGAGAGGAACGCCATAGAGTTGGAATTTGCAAGAAAAAAGGTCTCTAAAGAAATTTCATTTTTTCACCAAATAGGCTTGTGGGCTCACGAAAAGTTCGGTTTAAAGTGAAATATCTCATTGTACCGATGGCCAATGAGGGGAAGGGAGGTTGCGTTGGAATCGTTTGACCGAGAGGAATGCCATAGAGTTGGAATTTGCAAGAAAAAAGGTCTCTAAAGAAATTTCATTTTTTCACCAAATAGGCTTGTGGGCTCACGAAAAGTTCGGTTTAAAGTGAAATATCTCATTGTACTGGTGGTCAATGAGTCAAAGGGAGGTTGCGTTGGAATCATACGACCGATAGGGACGCCATAGAGTTGGAATTTGCAAGAAAAAAGTCTCTAAAGAAATTTCATTTTTTCACCAAATAGGCATGTGGGCTGACGAAAAGTTCGGTTTAAAGTGAAATATCTCATTGTACCGGTGTTCAATAAATCGAAGGGAGATTGCGTTGGAATCATTTGACCGAGGGGAACGCCATAGAGTTGGAATTTGCAAGAAAAAATGTCTATAAAGAAATTTCATTTTTTCACCAAAAAGGCATGTGCGCTTACGAAAAGTTCGGTTTAAATTGAAATATTTAATTGCACCGATGGTCAATGAGTGGAAGGGAAGTTGCGTTGGAATCGTATGACCAAGAAGAACGCATTAGAGTTGGAATTTGCAAGAAAAAATGTTTCTAAAGAAATTTCATTTTTCACCAAATAGGCTTGTGGGCTCGACGAAAAGTTCTGTTTAAAGTGAAATATCTCATTGCACCAATGGTCAATGAGTGGAAGGAAGGTTGCGTTGGAATCATTTGACCGAGAAGAACGCAATAGAGTTGGATTTTGCATGAAAAAAGGTCTCTAAAGAAATTTCATTTTATCACCAAATAGGCTTGTGGGCTCACGAAAAGTTCGGTTTAAAGTGAAATATCTCATTGCACCGATGGCCAATGAGGGGTAGGGAGGTTGCGTTGGAATCGTTTGACCGTGAGGAACGCCATAGAGTTGGAATTTGCAAGAAAAAAGGTCTCTAAAGAAATTTCTTTTTTTCACCAAATAGGCTTGTGGGCTTACGAAAAGTTCGGTTTAAATTGAAATATTTAATTGCACCGATGGTCAATGAGTGGAAGGGAAGTTGCGTTGGAATCGTATGACCAAGAAGAACGCCATAGAGTTGGAATTTTCAAGAAAAAAGGTTTCTAAAAAATTTCATTTTTCACAAAATAGGCTTGTGGGCTCACGAAAAGTTCGGTTTAAAGTGAAATATCTCATTGCACCAATGGTCAATGAGTGGAAGGAAGGTTGCGTTGGAATCATATGACCGAGAAGAACGCCATAGAGTTGGAATTTGCAAGAAAAAAGGTCTCTAAAGAAATTTCATTTTTTCACCAAATAGGCTTGTGGGCTCACGAAAAGTTCGGTTTAAAGTGAAATATCTCATTGCACCGATGGCCAATGAGGGGAAGGGAGGTTGCGTTGGAATCGTTTGACCGTGAGGAACGCCATAGAGTTGGAATTTGCAAGAAAAATGTCTCT